>JAOYRR010000411.1:0-546633 GCA_038994665.1 Podotricha telesiphe | reverse complement strand
TATATCTATACGAATTTCGTTAAGTACGGATTTAATTGAAGACAATAGTTTTATAGATTGGAAACTTTAGTTTTTATTTATCTTTTTGTTTTTTCGCATTTCACTGAGTGGACAGTCTTATCCACATTCAGTTCTTCACTTTGTGTGCCGGATGACGATTGAACATGAAGCGTACTCTTACAAATATAAATGTCCTCTTGAATGAAATGTAAACCCACAACTGCCGCATTATATTAGACACAATTTGACAGATAACTGACATTGCACAGCCTAAAATACTGACGGTAGAAAGAAAAAAAATCTCATATATCAAAAGGTCGTATAAAATGTAAAATTCCTACCGAAAACTGGCAAGGATCACCAAGTTGCAGGCGACAAATCATACAAATATATAAAATTAGAATGTCTGATTGTAATATTAAAATATTAAAAACTAAATGCGTATGTATGTATAGATACACGGTACATATACCAAAATATAATTATTTACAATTTGTGTCTGTCTGTCTGCTTTTTTCGGCTAATCTCTGGAACGCTGGACCGATAGTTGTAGAATTCCACTGTTAGTATCTGTATATTTAATTATATATATTTATATAAATAAATATATTTTAAATTTAGTTTCACACAAATATGAATCGTATTACCGACTACGTTCTATTTAATAGTACAAGTGCATCTCATGACTATGTAATTATGCAAAACGATGCTTTCTAAATTGCATTTTTAATTTGTTTATTTTTTAATGGTACATACATTATGCGTTGTAGAATAAAATACAAGGCTTAGTTTTTGTTGTCTCCCACAGCTTTCTACGTAAAATCCCGTTTCTCGTTAAAATTTGGAGAAATTCTTACTTCCCCTCATACTATACTCGCCAAGAAACCTGCACAGTACAGTAGTTATAGTAGGTTCCATCACGTCGGATATTTATGTCACTTTCTTAGTTGGACGCTTAGTCGTTGTAGCTTCAAATCTCACTTAAAAGTAATTTATTTTATTATTAGGTCATCGTAGCGCAGTGTGACAGCGTCTGACTGTAAGCACGATTGGTTGTGGGTTCGATTCTCACTCGTAGGTTTAATAAATAATTTAAATTATTTTTATTTCCCAGGTTTGTTAAGACATCATTCAGTCAGTTCCGCTACTCGACACACAATGCTCGATTTTGGGAGGAAATTTTTCCACTGAAAATGGTGTTTGTTGACAGGAAGTTCTCTTTGACGGTAGTCAAAAGGCTGTTTAAAGGGAAAAAGCGTGAAGTTTCTAATGTAATATAAATGTTTGTTATCAATCAATTAATTACTTACGAAACGAGTTTTTAACTTGATTTAGCTTCTAACTCAACATTGTTTGATCGATCGATTCCATTTATGAAACGAAATCCATCTTATTAAAAAGTGCTAAACAATTCTAATACAAGTAACTATTTATATTGAGATTGATTTATTTATATAGGTTTCCTTTTGGGATTTTGTATTATATTACTTTAATATAATAAATATGAGGCGATCGATTCTCGCTGAATTTTGCAACCGCACAGTACGTAACTGACTGAAATTCCATCCTCACCATCTGGATACGTGGCACTCTACTACTGTGCGATTTTGTAGGAACTTCGTGCCACCCATTTGTGGCATGGCCTACCAGCGGCAGTGTTCCAGGTCGCTTCGACATGGATACCTTTAAAAAGCGCGTCTATCCACCACCTTAAAGGCCGGCAACATCCCTGTAGCTCCTTTGGTGTTACATGGGGTCGTGGGCGGCGGTGATCACTGACCATCAGGTGACCCAAACGCTCGTTTGCCTTGTCTATAGAATAAAAAAAAAATTGTAGCATAACGTCTGACTGTAAACGAAAATATTTACATTTAATTTATTTCTATATGAGTTCCGCTATTCAATACGCAATGCCTCGAATTGGGTCGGAAAGTAGAGAGATTCTCTCTGTTTAAACTGCTATGCAGGAAAAAGCTAAAATAAGTTCGTCGCGTCGATAAGTTTGTCTATTTAACAGGTATGATTCGAACATCACAATATATAACAACCAGGTTATCGCTAGGTGATAAATTCCTTACGTGTAAAATAAGAAAACAGTGTGAAGTGAAGAATGTATTTCCTAAATTAAGTATATACTTATTCCTTATAAGAGAATACGGCTTCTAACGTTTTAAAAATTAGAACGTTTTCTGCCTTTCTATATTTTAAGCTATAAATGCTACGCTATATTTTAACTTTAAAATTAAAAAATAACCCTGCCAGGCACATGGCTTAAGAACTCTTTTTCTAAGGCTTCTATTGCATTTTGAAGTCCTTATAGCTTTTATTACAGAACACTTTTGCGCTTATAAGGTTATTTCTATTGTTATACACAATAGTTTACCTCATTTGTTGAACCATAAACAGAATTAAGCGTTCATCATATATATTATTGGCAATTATTTTATTATATTTATCTCAGTGACGTTTCTTTGATATATATGCTACAGTCAAAACCTGTTTTTAGTTACTAGTAGAATTAACTAATGCGCAAGATTAAATGTCAGTTAAAACTAATTTAAAGAAACCTTTTTCTAAACTGTATTTTTAGTTAAACTGAATAGTTTAATTTAAGAACTGTAAAGTAAACCACAGAATATAAGAAGACTTTTTGTACTTCATAACCATCGTGGCGCCATGGGTTCGATCTTCTTTGAGGAAACGATTATATATCAAAATTATTAAGCATATTTAGAAAACGTATAAAAATTTAACGCAGCGGGATTCGAACCCGCGCCTTTTGGAAACCATCCAAGCGCTCTGACCGCTAAGCCATGCGTTCTACAAGGTGAACGGTAGAACGCATGGTACGTTTTCTAAATATGCTTTTCAATTTCCTAAGGGTGTTATTAACACTTTAAAATGTAAAAAACAAAATATCAAAATTGTCTTCATTTAACCGTTCTGGTACGACAAAGCGCCACTTTACACGCAATGTTCGAATTCTAACGGCAAACGGAAAAAAGGAATGTCTTGACACTACGTTCTCTGTTTATTAGGCTATGCGGAAAATTCGTATTGAGTTGCGTAAAGAAATGATTTTATTACTAGATACTCAGTATTAAAACTGTAAAATCAATGTAAAAGAGGCGTGAAAATGAAGAAAATACTTACGTAAGAAATGTACATTATCGACATATCAGGTCAGCCAAAATATATTTCTTTACCAACATTTATTTGTTATACGTATTTTGTTTTGGCAGAAGTTTAGCATTTGCGTTTTTATGTAAGTATAGCGTTCATTTGAATCCATCAAATTTTTACTTTATATGTGCCAATGGGAGCAACTCGCGCAGTATCCTTCAGTAACTGATAAATATTAAGTACAGCTGGTGCTCTAATAAACACGAGTGCTTCCTAGAAAATTTGTATAAATTTTATATAGTACAAACTCATTTTATATGAAAATCATGTTATATAAATTAAAATTTTGTATATTTTATTTTTACCTTGTAACCTAGAAGTGAATAAAATGACTATTTTTTCATGATTATGAAATGAGGTCAAATATATATAGGTATAAGCTTGAAGTATAAAAATCGATTTTTTATATGCATCTAATACATTTTAAATAAAATAGTGATATAATAAGTATAAACTTATTATATCACTATTTTATTCAAAATGCTAAAATAATTTAGTAGTAAAACTATTCAAAATAATCTATAAAACTTTTTTAAACAACAATTTAATTCTAATTTATGCGAAAATTATTATAAAAAATGAATATTCTTTAAACCAAAATACATATCGATTATTTCGTCTCGCAATGACACAGTGTCTGGACTGTCCACGCGATGGTTGTGGGTTGGATTCCCAATCAGGGGAAAGGTTATATTAAATTTATTTTAATTTCCGCGCATATCAGGAAGAAAAGCACCCTTAATGAACGAACGAACGGAGAACGGAGTGTTTTGACACTAGATTTTGTCTGTCTACAAAGACAAAAAAATTCAATTACTATCTTATCTCTAACTAGGATTCAAAAACACTAATATACTTAAAGTCAGACATGCAACGATACGTATATTACTTTGGCTAATTTCGTCATTCCAACCAATAGTTTTTGCGTGAATGGGGTACAAATTAAGTGATAGACCAAAAATCTACTGGATGTTTCTTTGGCAGCTGCTACCGTTAAATTATTATACCGACCCAATTAATGTCGTTCTTAAATATTTTATGTACAAAATTGACTTACCTTTTCTTTTATTATATGTATGTATAAATTAACGGAGAGCGGAGAGTCTTGACATTAAGTAGAGAAAGCGTGAAGCTTTTTATTTATTTCTAAACCTCATATCAGTTATACAGTCCTTACATACTATCGACTACTACGTCGCAATAGATTGCCGAATTTTCATTAAATAAACTTTATAAAGGTTTGGAAACTTTAAAAATACAAAAATTGTGATGTTGAAAATTTACATTCGCTCTCGAAAAGGTTCGTTCACAAATAGAAAAGTTTCTTTTACAAAAAGCAAGCCTATATTTGTTTTTATTAATATGTACAAATATTTGAAGTATGAGGTCGGTTTCATGTATTTACAATCATTATAAAGATAGATTTGGTATAATTTGTATATTTTCATAATATTTATAACTTATTGTACCTACACGAAAATTAGTTGATATTAATTAGTCGAAAAATTATTGTTCAGCGTCCCACTATCTCCTGCATAGCACCTGACAACCGTCAGAGAGAATCTAGTTCACGACACTTCGTTTTCCACTTTTCACCCTAATTCTAGACATTGCGTCTTGAGTGGCAGACCTCACAAAGCGCTTGGTCTTGTCCCCATAGCGGAGAAATGAAGATAATTAAAAATGTAACTGACCGCTGTTTGTACATGGCGGATATATGAAAAATAATATATTATTCCCCCAATATTTTTCATTTATCAGACAATGATTTCTTTTCTGTTTATCTGTGCGCTTGTGCGCCATAATCTCTCAGAAACGGCCGATTTAAATTCAGATTGAATATTGTATACTTCCCTTAACATTAAGTGTTTATTTTATTTCAATCGGTTCATAAATTAAAAAATGACAACAATTTAAATTATAAATTTAAGCAAAGTTTGTGATTTAATTGAGAACGCGGACGGGTAAAAAAGCTACACGCCCGCGTCGCTAGTTTTAAATACTATTATTCCCCCGAATTGAAATCGAACCCAAAGCCAAACGCTAATCCAGTTATCAATTATTTTATTATATTATACTTGTTGATTATTCAATTTTCATTTTAAAAATTCATTGACTTCCATATACCACGTTGACATTGAAACTTGAACCCAGAATTATAAAAGCATCCTTTAAAGTCGTATTTTTTATTCTCGCTAAGACTTCTACATCAGATTGTTTAGACGATAGAGTTTTTCTCTCGATAAACAAAAACGATCTTTCGTAAAAATATTTAATATTCAAACACAACCTAATATTATTTTTTAACATTTTTTAAAGTGTTATTCGCACACTTAGGAAATTGGATTAGGATTAGGATTTGAGCCCGCGCCTCTTGAACCCGAACCGTTCAAGCGCTCTGACCGCTAAGCCAGTCACGTCAGTTTTCTAAATATGTCTCTTAAACACAACCTTTTTACTGTTTTATTATAGTATAGATAGATATACGATTTTATACATTTTATTGTACATAGATAGAATATGTTAAATAATTTAAATTAAATATATAATATTATTTATAGGGGTCGAGACTTTTGCGTCAGAATTTGAATCTGTAATCCCTGTAGGGTCGTTCCATTGAAGCTTCACCAATTAGGCTACACATTGGATCCTCATAAATATTCGGATATTATAAATATTCCTTTTGATATATAATCTATTTATTAATGTATTAAAATATTTATTTCATAAATATTTTTTGAGGGCATCGGCGTTGAGTTCCGCAACTCAACACGCAATGTATCGATTTTAAGTGTATATCGGAGAACGGAGAGTGGAGGATATTAGGTAATCTTTGACTACAATGCAGAAAAAATCTTAAAGTATTTTTTTTTTAAATTTTAATATTAAATTACATTCTAAATATAGATTTAAAAGAGGATTAGTTAGTTTTCGCTGGTAGTACTAGTACTAATAAATAGAGGCTAAGCCTCTAATATGTTTTAATCGCAAAATTAGTATACGCGATCCAGACTATCAGGTAACAGTGCTCATGTATAACTGTGCTAGCTGAAAGGTACTTCATATTTATATTTTTCTTTAAATAACAATCGTATGATGACACTTGAGGTTTTTTTCTTACCAAGGATGAACCAACGACAAAAAAAATGATAATATTATAAATATAAACATTATTCAATATGAGAATTGGACTCACAATCGTACAGTCACCACTTGTCAATTGCGATACCCTCAAGTTATAAAACACCACTAAAAATATTCTTTTAGACAAGAAAGGTCAAAAATTAAGTAGTAATTTCGTAAATAAATTGGAACATCCCACAAAGTGTCGTAAAATTCGGGTCGTAGTAAAAATGTCAACATTCCCGAGGGCCAAATAAAGAGTGGCTCGGCGCGGCGTGTACAACGGAAACGGTTTTAACATCCGTTTTAGTCTTGCACGTTCCGCCGACCATTTGTCATAAAGAGCTTAATTGGTTTATTAGATTTTTGAAAGATTTCTTTTTGTATATTTTTTACTATATGATGTCATCGTGGCAGTTAGCGTCTGACCGTATACGCTATGGTTGTGGGTTCGATTCCGACACGGGGACATGATAATGCTTAAATTATTTTCATTTAGCGTTCGGTTGAGTTGCGCCACTCAACGCAATGTCTTGTCTTTTGACGGAAAGTAAAGCTGAAAAAAATTATATGATATTATTATTAAACAGATATGACATTAAAACGATATGTAACGCCTACAGTACGTAGGCGTTAGAATATTATGTTATACACTGTTTCTAACTTCGTTCTAAAAGGCATATTACATCTACCCAATGTATATATATTTTTTAATCTGTACAATCTCGTCTAGGCTTATATACAAATTACATGGCATATTGACAAGTGGAGGAAAAACTTTTTACTAAAACGGCGGACATAGTAGTTTGAAATTGGGCATAGAAATCATAGTTTGTATAGCAAAGAAATGCTGAAAACCAATATTTTACTCTAGGAATCTCTTTTTTGTAACTAACGAAATAAATATTACACTCACTGCCACGCGTTTGACAAACACATTTGTGTTGGGTGACATAAACGCTGCTAAGGCAACTCGTGTATTACGCGTCATAGATTCTTCTCATATAATTCATTAGTATAAAACGGAAACTATACATATTCTCTAATAATAATATTTTTCCAATGCAAACACTTGCGTCAATTTTAATATAGATGCTTATTAAGTTTGTGCTGCGAACTGTAAGCTCCATCATCTCTTTTCATTAGACTTCCTTCGTAAGAGTTTATATTTTACTAAACGTTTTACTTTATCATTATTTTTCATTACATATGTGCGCGCGGCATTGATATCCACCATTCAACAGGCAGTCTCGAATTCGATTCGGCGGTAAGTGGAGAACGGTGTAATTTGATGCTAGGTTTTCTCTAACTACTATGCTATGTGAAGTTGAGCCACATAAGTTTCTCATTAATAAGTAACTCCGAGAAGTAATGAGAAACCCGGTGTTATTGCGCAATCTACTTGAAGCAAAATCCGCCGTTCTTTATTTTGCCTGTATAGGGAAATAAAAATAATCTTTTACGAGTGGAAATCGAACCCACAATCAATCGTGTTCATGCCTCTAAATAAAACATAAGTTAGTTTAATGACAAAATATGTATTAATTTCTTTTCTTGAGATGTTTAGTTGATTGGCTACATGTAAATGGATCATATCTAAATATGTAAGATTAACAAGGCAAACTTTCTAACAACCAGTAAACTATATAATTTAAAATTTATCGTACTTTAAAGAACCTTGAACTTAAGTTGTAAACTGAAATCGATTGAAGCTCAGATATTGATTTTAAAACCGACATTAAACACTGGTGACGGCGTTGAGCTGAATTCCGCCGCTCAACACGCAATGTGTCGATTTCGGCCAGAAAGTGTACAACGGAGTGTCAAGACAGTAAGTTCTCTGTGAATACTCTGCTGTGCGGGAAAAAAGCGTGCATAATTTAGCAAATTTGTGTCATAAAATGTAAACAAGATTAGTAGATAAATGAGGTGCAGGTTTGAATCCTGTTAGATCTTTTTTTTTTAACTTCACACATTTCTTTTATATAAGTAAGCGTAAGCGGAGATGACCTTAAAACCAGCGTTGCCAGAATGTCACTTTTGACTCGCTCATGTTACTTTTATGTTACAAGACTCCAAATGTAACTTTTAATCTTCACACCTTACTTATTTAACGAAAAAACGGATGCCAAAATATTTTTTAGGGGTATTTGCAAAAAATATATTTCAACGATTGTTCATGCGAAAATGTTACATTTTCAGCTGTCTCGTGTTATATTTGACAATCTGCTATTGGCAACACTGCTTAAAACACTCCGTTTCTTTACAACTATTGTACTAAATTCTGAAATCTATACAGTATCTACAGATTCTCGGTGTCTACGAAATTTTTATTAATTGTTTTACGTATCTCGTGGCCTATCAACAATTTTTTGCGCCAAAACAGTTAATCAATGAACATTGAATTAAATACAGTTCCTGTTATTAATATTAATGATCTTGTTAAATATTAATTATCTATAGAACATTACGGGCTGGTCGAATCATTTTGTATTTACAACCTTCAAATTGAGTTATCTGTATGACGATGTGAAACTAAATGAAAATTAGGTAAAGTCAGAAAATAATTAAAAAACTAAAAATACATACTTATAATATTTATGTATTCTCTCCCTATCTTTGTCGTCCTGGCAAGGACACAGGCCACAATCTATCCGAGCCGGAAACGTGTACACATTGGGCGGAAAGATGTGGCTCGAAATTTCGGTATATAATTTTCGTACATTCATAAATATATACAGGGCTAAGTAAGAATAACATAAAAAGAGGTATAAACGTAAAAAAGTTTGAATGCAGCGGGATTTGAACCCGCGCCTCTTGAAAACCGTTCAAGCGCTCTGACCGCTAAGCCATGCGTTCTACATCCAGCTACGTTGAAACTCTTGTACGCTTATTACAACTTATATTTGTTGTTAGCATCTCTGTAGAGAGATTTTTAAAATTTCTGCTACTTAAAGATTATTCTACGAACAATCGTTTAGCAGGAGAAAATGCTATTTATTAAATATATATATTTTTAACATTTTTTAAAGTGTTATTCGCAAACTTACGAAATTTTTACTTGCGTTTGAACGGTATTCAAGAGGTGCGTGTTCAAATCCCGTTGCGTTCAAACTTTAATACGTTTTCTAAATATGTCTTTTTCAATTTCCTAAGTGTGCGATTAACACTTTCAAAAATGTTAAAAAAGTAAATTATTCATTAGTAAAAGTTGTTTAGTATGATGTAGGCAGTTTTCGTTAACTATTTTTTTCTTATATTAGTTTTATCTTTATAAAATAAGTTCATAAATAAGTCAAATGATACATCTACACGTCTCTATCATGTTCAATGTAGTGGTAAGTGAACAGATATTGGAGGTAATCGATTTATTCGGTCCACTGAACAGTGTAAACACCTCAAGATTCCGTCTCATTTGACCATGAATGTCTTAATAATTGTGCTGTCTTGTCAACGTTTTGAATTAGAATGTGGGTGGGATTGGGCGATGGGCCAATCAACTCTGAGGAATCCTTTGAGTGTGAACAAATATGAAGGTTTGGTTAAAATGCATATCGATGTTTTAATAAACTGTATTATCACTTCAGATTAGTTGTTTTTTACGTTTTTCATAGTAGTTGTGTTGTCAATGTATTTTTAGAGATATTTTGAAAACTTTGCATTATATTTCTCTTGCGTTTGCATTATATTACTACAAAAAAAGAAAGTATTTGAAAAGTTGTTAGTAAAATAATGTTAATGTAACATCTAAGGGTATTATTTCGTAATATATCTACGAAAGTTAATAAAATATTTAATAATATCGGTGTTTATTTCTTATTTCATGGAGACACGGAAGCAGTACTTTAAAAGTTGATTGTCCCTGATATTGATTTGTGAGTTATCATGATCTATGTCTTGTAAGCCCAGTCCTTTGTTCTTCATTCTCCACTCCGTTTTCCACTTTCTGTCCAAATTCGAGACATTGCGTGTTGAGGTGAGGACCAGAGAGGAAAAATGTAAATAACTATGATCATTCCACCTAGTGAAAATCCAACCCACAATCATACATTAACCCGATTACATTTAAACACTGACCCACGATGGCATCTTGGATTTTTATTTTGACGCATTTCTCATTTTTTTTTGTTAGTCAGATATTCTGAAAAAAAAAAACAAAATTGGCTTTTATTACATATTTAACAACAATTAAAAGGAAAAAAAATAAATTATTTTGCATTCAAACTATGCCTTATACAAAGCCAAAAAATTATTTATACAAAATATAGCATAATTTCTGAAATAACCGCCTTCCGCTTATTGCTTCAATTTCCCGTCCCTATTTCCTCGTCTTGTCTCGTGACAGTCGATTTGGCGTAAATAGAACTTGTCATTTTAGTATGCCAACTAAAAAATTTTGGCGGTAAATAACAACACATTTACCGCTATTGGTTTGTTGTAACTTTTTTGGATAAGCTTTTAATTATTTTTTACATTGTTGTAAATGTAAATCACAGTCTTAGGAAATGAAAGGAACACACACCGGCCTCTTGGACCCCAAGTACAAGCGCTCTGACCGCTAAGCTATTTTCGCGGGTTCAGATCCCGTTCTGCGTTCAAATTTGATACATTTTCTAAATATGTATTTTAAGCAATAACATGGTTCATTAGGTCTTTGTATCGTCTAACCGTAATTCTTATGATGTAGACAGGTGTTTTACTAGTTTTCTAGTTTTTTTTAACTCTGAGCTTATTTACAAATTATTATTGTAATCTCTATTTGTATTCTTGATACTTCGTTAGCAACAAGTGCAATTAATAAGTATAACAGCAATTTTTGATAAGTCTTTGTTTCAATTTTGCTTATACAAGGTTGCCCAAAAGAAATCACCCTAAAGGAAGATGTTCTTATTTTTGCAAATGACGGCTAATGTCACATCTGTTTTAAAATTTGTGAACTAGACAGATGTAGAATACATATTCACTCCCCGAATTTTGGTTAAAGACCTGCACATGTTCCAGTACAAAGATCAGTCTGTCCATCAGCTGCTGCATGTCGACCGCCAAACGCGTGTAACCTACGCCCAAGCCATCCAAAATTCTCGAGGACGAAGTGGACGATTTTTCGACCAAAATCATAATAAGCGATGAGGCTCATTTCACAAGTGAACAAGTGAAACTATCGCTTCTGGGGCACCGAAAATCCACGAGTGATGCACGCGGAGCCATTACACCCGCTTAAAGTGACTGCGTGGTGCGTTGTTCACGCTGGAGGAATCATCGGGTCATTTTTATCGAGAACGCCGCTGGTCAAACGACAACAGTGGACGGTGCGCGCTATTGGGCCATGTTAACCGAGTTTATTCTGCTGCAATTGAACAGATAAGGACTGGAGGACATGTGGTTCCAACGGGACGAGCATCGGCACACACCCCACGAGCCACAACCGATATTCTGAAGGCGGCGTTCCCGGGTCGCCTTATCTCTCACTTTGGCGATTTGCTCTGACCCGCAGGATCAATCGATTTAACCGTTCTACATTTTTTTGTGGGGTTTTTAGAAGTCCCGTGTTTACGTGAACAAGCCCGAGACCCTGGAAGCCCTCAAGAACAACATTCGACACGAGTGTGAGAATCTGTCGCCCGAAGTTCTCGCCAAAGTTATGAAAATGCCATAAAACGAGCTCGTATAGCAATTAATTGTGACCGCGCCCATTTGGAGCTATATCATCTTCTTGACTTCACCAGTAAAATTTGAATGGTTCAAATAAACAATCAAAAACATAAAATCCAAGATTTTAATTTAGAAAAAAAATAAGAGCCATACAACATCGGATAACTTCTCTTGGCCCGCCTTGTACATTAGTAACAACACTTATCATATCTTATCATTTTGTTACACAAAAAAGTAGAGAGAGATATTTTCTTCTAACAATAGCTATTCAAACGTCTGAAATTTAAATATGTTAAGTTCATATCGATTCAGTCTTACAGGCGGTATTATCTTCTAGTATATGTGATAAATGCGAATAAACATCTAATAATGCAAGAAAGGGAAAAGGGTTAAATAATAACCAAATTAATTAAGAAAGACATAAATCATTTTGTTCTGAAGTTTTCCGCATTTCCTCTCAGTCGATCTACGTGGGGTTTCATTTAATCATCCCTTTAGCTTTCAATGTCCTTGTATGTAACAGTTTACAAAGGCTACTAACAGAAAACAACGAGTTCCCAGATGCAGATGCAGATGTAGATAGTTTTGTATTGATATATAGTACATCTAAGCCATGTACGCCATACGCGCAGTGGAACTGTGTCTGGTGGTGGGTTCGATTCTCACTCGGGGCAATGATTACATTTTAAAATAGTTTTATTTCTTCGCTCTGGTACCTAAGACCAAAGCGCGGCGTTGTGTGTTGGCCACTCAAAACGCAATGTCTCGATTTCGGGCGGAAATCGAATTTCGGAACGGAGTGTTGAAACTAGGTTCTCTTTGGCTACCTGCTATTCGGGAAAAAGCGTAAAGCTGAAAAATAGAAATTTTTAGATCTTTATCTTTTTTCTTATTATTTATTTTATGTTATTATTTTATGTTATTTTACATGTAGTTATACCAATGCTTATAATAATTATTTTTCCTTGTTACTCTACTAGGCTAAGAACTAAGACACAACTATTTATAAATAAGTAGTTCCTACAAGAGTCTAAAATATTTTAGTTGCTTTATTATAACATTTATCACCATATATATATTTAATGAATATTGTTTGTATGTTTTAATATTTCTCTCTCTCTTAGCGATAAGGCTGCCCATTGTACTACTTAATTTATAAATATTGTTAATATTTCTGTGTACTAAAGAGTATTTTCTTTATACTATGCATACATTATTATTATGTTATAAAGTTAACATTATAGTAGATTTATACGCGCTCTTACACCTTATGTAGAAAGATGCCATCGCGTTTATACTACTCAATATGGATGTAGGTTTTATATTTAAGATATTTAATTTTGTCCATCTGTCAAAAGTTGTATATATATATATATATATATATATATATATATGCAATTTTTAACACGCTTCTATTTGATTTATCTGTATCTATTTGTGAATTAATGTAAATAATTCTTTCTACTTGCCCTGCTTTTCAATTTGCTTGAAAATTTACTCCCGTGTCCGAATCGGGCCACAATACACTGTCGATTCATGGTCTTACATCCTCGCTAGGCTGAACAGGATAGTGTCAATGTTATTTTAAAAGTGTTTTCGTTTTTAGTTTATTTTTTAAGTAGGTACTACTAATTTGTTTTATTAGAAAAAATGTGGGAGTCGGTTAAGCCACCTTTGCGCGAACATGCCTAAAATATACAGCGGAGTGATATCTCACTGCCGTTTTTTACACATATTACTATTGTTACATACGATATTTGTGATTCGTTTAAGACACAATGTGTTCAAGCACAGGTTCAAAGTCAAGGGAATAATGGAGAACGGAGCGTCATGTAAGTTCTCCCTATATGCGGAAAAAGGCGTACGTACGCACAATATTATTCTAATAAATATTATTATTTGTTCTGTTTGTTTGTTACTCGCATAAATTTTTCAACGAAAGATACTAATGCACTTGGATTAACTTTGTTTTTTTAGTTAATTGCGACACGAGTTCGCTGTAGTCCATGTGCATGTGTGTAAACTGAAATGTTATTTCATTACAATTTTCAAGCTTGTCATGGATATATTTTATTTATTTTTGCCGCCGTAGTGCTAATCCAGTTATTAAACAGTAATCTTATTAGTTAAATTACTGATATTACATATATTTTTAATACCTCAAAAAGATTTAAATGAAACTATTTTAAACGGACTAATGGCGTATATTTTGGTATTCAAAAATACATTTTAGAAACTTCGAGATTTACGTGTTTTTACATCTAGAAATCAAAGGTCTTATATCTGGAATTATTTGATTAAAAAACATCCCGCTAAATTCAACTCATTATACTTTTCTAAATAAATTATAATTTTATGTCAATTCAGTTTTTTTAGTTATGGAATATTATTTTATGTCAAAAGTGACGTGTGTCTTGTGGTGAATATTCTGTAATGTAATAGATTGCAAATCTTAATTATATTTAGAGAAAAAAAATTTAAAAGTTTTACAGTTTGTTTAAAAGTTACATACATATACAGCAGAAAGGTTTGCATGTGCATATCTCTATCGTTTCGCCCGTTGTCGTTAACCCCGTTATACAATGCATGCCCTCCGGGGCTCCTCATTTTTTTAGGTGGTTACCTTCCTCCAGTATCATCGACACTGTTTATGAATGTCAGCCGAGTTTCATTCAACGCATATTTGCTTATATTATTATTGCATAATAAACTATGTTTTTTGACATTCTGACCCTATTAATTAGTCTTAAAAAAAGCTTTTTTACATGCTACCAAAAATATTCATTAAATTTTCAACAAGAATCAATATGTATTGAAACGTTATTAAGATTTACGGACGTTTTTTAACTCTACTTACCTTTCAATCAAATTGCACGCATTTACTTTTACACATATACGGTTGGTATATAATGATTGTGAATCCGGATAATCAAATCTCCATTGAACTTAACTTACCATATTTTGTTATTAACACACTACGGGCATAGTACCTTACCATAACTTGGGTTTAAATATTATTCCTTTTTTATAAATTAGATTTTTTAACTTTTGTTTTTTCAATTATTTTTTTTATTTTCTGTACTTAAAGCTAGGTTTATAAAGCTCATAGAGAGTGTCTTTATCTATAAAAGAGTATTCCAGATTTTGTAAATTGAATAATTACATTCAATTTACCATACAATTTATCATACAAATTACAAAAGAACTACCATATACGTAACTTTCATTAAATCCGTACAAACCCGTAACCTTAGGTTAAAAGTAATTGTCCTCCCTGAGTGTGGCTTAAAGATATTTTATTCTAATCTTGCACAATGCCTTTCCACGTGGACATATTTCACTGTGACATCGAGGCCGCTGCGGTCATGTTTAAGTCGAAGAACGTGTAAGCTTAGAATTTCTTTGAAATACGAATATAACGGTTCTCTAGATAAATGACAATGCGATGGATAAGCTATAGGTACTTTATTTCTTTTTCATAGAAATATTTGGTAAAGTATCAAGCCTTTTTCAAGTCTATATATTACAGTTTTCTTTTGATATTGTATTTATATTTTTTTAACTTTACCTTCCTCATTTACGTTGTATTATTTTTGAAATATATGTTTATTAGAATTTCACTCATGCCAGTATTATATATGAAACAGTATAGTTGTGCCCCGTTGACGCGTAAATAGGCGTTGCCTTAGCAACGTCAATGTTATAGACACGTGTATGCTCATGTAGTGACATGTGGTGTGTGTTACATTTATTTTATTAATTTAATATATTTTTTATTGAATAATTTATAAAATATGTTAGCATTCTGAACTTCATCTCTATATAAACTAAAACTGTGTCAGTTTTCACACTCATATGTCTGCGTAATTTCCGTAAAAACGAGTGTAAAGATTTTCCTTCATGAAATAATGAATAAATATAATGATAAAATATTTAGAGAAAATATTAGTAAAAAAATATCAACAAATTATAATATGGGGCGAACACACATTTACGTGAAGGATGTTAATTTAAATTACGGGGATTAATGAAACTAGTATTTACTAAAAGTAATGAGTTAAAAGTATGAATTCTCTTTTTCTCGCATATCATAAGTTTGCCCTATAGCCATAGCAGCGTAGTCAGAGATAACCTAGTGGCAAGACACTCAGTTCTCCGCTTTCCGCTCGAATTTAATACATTACGTGAGTGGCGGCACATACTCAACACTGCAATTTGTCTGAGTAGATCGTGGAAATGACAATAATTTAAATATAAACATCATCCTAGTGGGGATCGATCCCACAACCATCACGTTAAAAACAGACGCTTTCCCACTGTGTCAACATGGAAAATTAAACACAGTAAATACATAATATAAGAAATTGTAATTTTATGATTAGTGAAAAATAATAAAGTAAGTTAAGTTAAATATCTTATTTTTTTAACAGAAATATTTTAAATTAATTAAAACATTAAGACAAATTAGCTTATTATTCTTTGAATATCGCCGTCCAATATACAATGTATTTAAATTTATAAAACGTCATAAAAAAGCACTAATTGGACTGCACTAGTACGTCTTAATGTAGTTTACTCAGCTTATCTCTGCCATGCGAGGTGCAGAAAACAGTGTTATTAAATATAAAAAGGGGATACCATCGAGGCCGTCGTCGCCCAGTGTGCAGTGTCAGCCTGTATTCTATATAGCCTGTAGGATTCCCGCCTGGGTGAATAATATTTAAATTATTTTCCATTGAGTTCCGCCACTCAACGCAATGTGTCGGATTCGGACGGAAAATCGAGCACGGAGTGTCCTATATTTATTTATTTATTTAGATCCATCAGTGATAATTAAACATTAAAAAAAATACAAATTAAAACTACAAATTTAATCTTAAAACTAAATGTATTATCTTTTAAGATGGATACAGCATGCATTAATATAAAAATTAACAAATTGTGCTGTTTTAATCCAAATCTATAAATTGCATAACATTAATATTTATAAGTAAAAAACAGGCACATTTCATTGATTTGAATTAATCAAATAAAATAAACATCACAGTAAAAATAGAGTACATTTTCAAAGAATATAATACACAAACATTACAAAAAAAACATAAATAAATTGTTCATCTTAATATAATGTATGTCATTATTTTTCATTTATTTAAATCTAAATATAATGATTTAATAAAACATTTAAGACATAAGTACATTAGACCAAACAAAGTATGCATGTCAAATATCAAATACAATGAATATCAAAAGCTCTGATCCCATCCCAGAAGTTGTAGAATTAATTTAAACCCACGGAAATTGAGTTAGTTTGTTGGAATTTTCTACGAATTATACTATGCGAGTACGTTAGTATCAAAGATGTAACCCGCAAAAAGCTATAACACGTAAATAGTTTATTTAAAGGAAAAAATTATGTATATATTTTTTATAATATATTATAGTTGCGGGTTCGATCCATACTCAGGGGAATGTTTATATTAAAATTATTTTAATTTCCCGGCGCTGGTAAGATAATACGCGGCGTTGAGTTCAGTTATCAAAATGATTAGAACATGTAAAACTGTTCGCTGTTGGTACATGGAAAAAATATTAATAAAAAAATAATGAAAATTAATTAGTATAATAGAACCCAAGTATTTATTTTTATTCTTTTTGTTTATCGATGCGTTCATGCACGCTAATTTCAGATATGGCTAAACCGACTTATATACATTTTTAACTATTGTATTTTGATAAACTTCCCTTAACATTAAGTGTTTATTTTAATTCAAACGGTTCATAAATAAAAAAGTTACAACAATTTAAATAATAAATTTAACTTTGTCATTTAAATAAAAGTGGGGGCCGTGACAAAACGAATTCATGTAGATTACGCAGTCGAAGTCGCGAATGGGTCGCTAGTTACAAATGAAAAGAAACTCATGACAATGAATGATCAACAATATAATACAATATTTTTGGTACCTACCAAATAAATTTAATAAAACAACTGGTCAATTTCAGTCGTTTTTTGTTGTTTATTTAATATAGAAATAGAATTCAATAAGTGAATCTCTTTTTAAATAATAATATAAAATATATAAAATAATATAAAATATATAATATGCAGTTTAATTACTACTGCGAGATATGCCCTTCGCTTTAAGAACTTGATATAATCCAGCATTACTGCGACCTTTCATTCAGTATACATGGCACCAAACCAAACACGTTTGAGTAAGCTCTTCCCACTGAAAGAAAGCTTTTAACCTAGAAACAACATACACAAAATAATACCTTAGAGATGTCGATATAATGATTTGTATACTTTATATCTTCATATGTATGGGTAATTAGCATAGTGGGTTACTGAATCTTAAACTTGACTGTTAAGATTTAACAAAAATTAATATATTGTTATACAGTTTAAAATATAAATATAATAGACAGTAGTAAAATAGCAAAAGTAATATTTTTTTGCGGTTATTTATTACATGTGAGTAGCTTTACGCTTTTTCTGTAGCAGGTAGGTAGAAGAATCTAGTATCAAGACACACTGTTCTCTTGCATTTTAGACATTGCGTGTTGAATGTTGATTGAGTGTTATTTTAACAATTTAAGAGTGTTTTTCATACATGTATGAAAATACATTTTTAGAAAACGTTTAAAAATATGAAAATAGCGTGATTCGAAACTGCACCTCTTAAAAACCGACCAAGCGCTTTGACCGCTGAGCCATGCGTTCTACATCCGGCTGCGTCAAAATTCTTATACGCTTATTTTAAGATTTTTATGTTTTCACATTATATACTGTTCAAATAGTTCAATATAAAAATTGCACTTTCTTTAGACAAGTGTTCACGATCTTTATTAAATCTTTAACGTTTGCTATTGGCTAGGCAATGACAAGCTAAATTTCCAATGCCCCTTATTTTGCTAGTCATAGTAATTAATATAACTAGTATATTTGCGTCAAGAAACCGTTTACAATTAACAACATTGTATCACAAAATAACAAGGTGTATAAATAGAGTGTGATATTCGATTACCACAGACCTTAATACTTATTAAATTACATACTAGTACCGCTACAGAATTAAGCTACTACAATAGCTATACACATTGACTTAATATATCTATGAAGTTATAGGCTTTGCATATAATTAATTAGCTGTTAATGTTAATTGTATTAATTTAATTTATTTTTCATTTTCTCGCATAACAAGAACTGCAATCGGAGGGAACCTAGTGTCAAGACACTCCGTTCTCTACTTTCGCACGAAATCGAGATATTGTATGTTGGGTGTTGAAACTGAACGCCGCGTTTTGTCTTACTACAGGGTAAATAAAATATTATAATTCTGCCGAGTGGGAATCGAACCCACAACCAGTCTTGTTTACATTCAGACTTTTATCAGATTCATCTGGTTATATCAGATTAATCTGTCATATATTATGAGGAAGTTAGAGTGAGTAAAAGTCTTTATTTTCTACATACTGAAATTTCACATCCTTAAAAACAAATTAATAATTTTGGTGTGGTGTTTTCGATGACCCAACCTAATCTATAGCTTCACCTAATTAGAAAGAGGCGAAGTGTCTGTTAGTGTTGAGTTGCTATAGAGACCCTTTTCGTAGAATAGAATTTAAACGCGAATAATATGTATCCAGATACAGCCCTAATTGTGCCACAAAGGCATTGAATCTGAATCGATTCTAATAACTGTAACTGTTTCATTTGATTTACTATGTTTAATTTCACTACTTGAAATACATTTTATTTATCCACATCTAACATCAATTCGGAATCCAGACCTTCAATATTTGCGATTCAAACGTACCTCTCAAAGGAATCCATCACCATTATTAGTTCTCTGTAATGGAAAGTGCAATGTAATAAATCTTTGATGTCGTCCTATAATTGTGATGAATAGAATTTATATATTGGCGGTATGTATTTGTTTTTGATTAATTAAATATAATCTCATAGATAAATGAAAGAAGAAGAAATTGAAATATGTTTTTTTTTGTTTTATATATGCTTTTAAATGGGAAATATTAAACTGATATAGGAATAAAGTTTCCTTTAAGTTGAAGTTTCACTGTTAGGCAAATGTTGGGGTTACAATTTGTATTAGAACTCGATTTATATTTAAAGTATGTTTGGTCATTATGAAATAATGTACACACATATAAACCGACGTGATGTAATAGGAAAACATCTGATTGTTTTAATTTCATTCAATCATTCAATTTCAATTTCATTCAACGCACTATATCTCGTTTTCTTCTTCATCTTGACACTAGGTTCTCCCTACCTACTAGAAGCAGCTTTTATAATATTTTTGGTTTGCTCTTTTCATGTTTCTTCACATCATACAGATTTAAGGTTATATAATGGTTTCATAACAAATGTCATTCCTCTGACCGAATAAATCGTCTCATGTATTACGACTTTGAAACGAAACAAATACTATAAATTCGCAGAAGGGAAAATTCTCTCTAAATTGACAAAGTTCTGAAAAGCTTGGATTCTTTCTCTAAATTTAGGCGGATACTTTTGTATTTTCTTTTCTAAAATTACGGAATAAAATTTACAAAAAAGTTAAAATACTTTCGCTTGTTTCTGTGAAAAATTCTCAGTTTCTAAACTTTTGGCTACATTATTTTGATGTAACAGATTGTGACGAATGAAAAAAAAGTGGCTACAGCAATTTGATGGTTCCAATAATACAATTTGAACATATTTATGTTGCATGCATGTAAAATGAAACAAATTAATTCGTATATTTTGGCATGCATTTTAAAAAACCCGATGTTTTAAACATTTTACAGTAGTCCGTCATCACTAGTAGACTGAGGTGGCATTAGTCGGTTGATACAATTATAATATCAAAATACCTAACTACATTATTTGTTTCTTATTTCATCAAGGATTGTGCTAAAACCTTCAATTCTATAGTTTACACTAGCTCTATTACTCGTTCGGCCTTTACTCGTATGTAGTTTGAAATTATTTCCCAACTATAAATCTGCATTAGTCACGCTTTAGATTGGTATTGATATAAAGGTATACAGCGACAACGAAGATAATACTTACATGCAACTTCACGCTTTTTCTCGTAAAGCAGGGTAGTCATAGATAACCTAGTGTCAAGACTCGTTCTCCACTTTCTGGCCGAAATAGATACAATGCTTGTTGAGTGGCGAAACTTAACGCCGCCCTTTGTCTGTTGTATTACAAATATTTTCAGGATTTTTTTACAAAAGTGTAGCATTGATTTTTCTAATATCTATCCATGCTCGAATGTATTTGTGGTTCCATATTTGTAGGATTGCACGCTTGTGGCCTGAATACTGCGAGCTATCTTTGATTTTAGGTGACGTGAAGATTTTAAAGAAATCTATTAAGAATGAGTTCCGCTCCTCCACTCCTCCTCCTCCGCTCGGGGGTAAGGTGGAGAACTGTGTGTTTAGACATCTCCTAGGTTCTCTCTGCCTACCCTGGTATGCGCGAAAAACGTAAGCTTAAAACAGGTCTATTAGCTAGTATAAATAATATCCTCAAATGAGGTTGGAACTAGCACACAGTGCATTCAGTTTACCGATTGCTATCAGCATCGGATAATGACAATAATTTTATTTAAAGAAATAATTCATATCGTATTATCCTGTATAACTTTTTATACAGAGAGATATTTATTTGAAAGAATAGAATAGTACTTGTCTAAGCTAATGGTATGTTCATTTTGTTTCAGGTACGTTCGAGCTTTAAAGGTTAACGAGTTATTATCTCAAGTATTGTAAAAGGAGTATTCAACCGGCATTGAAAAATAACAAAGTGTAATTTGTAAATTTAATTTTTATGTTTTATGTCAATTGACGTCAACCTGGCGCTATGGCAACTATTGGTTATTTAAAGACTTGTGTTCCTTTTTGCAAGAAGAGTATTTTCATTTTTTTGGTCTAATAAAATAAATTGCGGCGATGGGTTCCGTCACGCAATCTTCTCTAAGTTGGTCGATAAGTGAGTGGAGTTAGGTTTCTCCGCCGCACGTGGGAGATACGAGAATCATCAAAAAAAATTGTTTTCGCGGTTTCATTAAGAATAAGTGATTTATCACTAAGGCGTAAATGAAGAATAAGTGATTTATCACTAAAGACTCGTTGGCTACGGGAGGTGCGTGAACGTAATTAAACCTTCGTAAAAAATATATGAAAATAATAAAGTATTTCCTTAGTATAACATATTACATAAAAAAAACTAAAAAAGACGCCAGAATGTTGTCAAAACAGCACTCTAAATGACAGCTGGACACTTTGCGGGAAAAGTGTCAGTTTCGAAAACTTTATTCGGAAGTTTCTCGTGACAAGTTAATCCTGCGCGAGTCATTTTAGTTTCAAATGTTATTATTTTATAGAAAGTTAGCATTTGCTTCGAGCTTCGTGAAAAATTAATTACTACCAGTAGATCTCATAGAAAATTATATAGATGTAATAATTATTTCGCGGCTCTTTTTAGCAAAATTGCGTTCCGAGCAGATGGTAGCTTTATGTTCATTTGATGATTAAAAATGGTTGCCAAAGTGTATTTGAATAAAGGGCATTTTGAATTTGAAATATGTTACATAAATATATTTATTGTGTTCTTGCAACTCGTAAAAATCACAATTCAATTTCCGTCCCTTTTTGAGAAATCTATACTCTAAATGAAAATGGTAGAATTGCTTCAAATGGAAGTAGGTAAGTTTATAAGAAACCGTGACTTGTGTAAGTTTAGAAGTTCTCCAATAGATAACTTGAACACTTCTACGATAACACTTTAGATAGATGAATAATAAAAGGATTATTCTATAATAATATAGTGTAAACTAATAGCTAACAATACTCTTCACTGACTTTTCTAACTTTATAACTTAGGGTGTTCCAAGCACCCGCAAAGTTAAGGTTGGACGGTTTATTATAATTAATTGATTTGGGTAAGATTTCACCTTAATTTAAGTCTTTAGTGTAAGTTATTATATTTATTATAATATATATTATTATAATAAATATTATTACAATAAATAATATATATATTGTCAGT
Organism: Podotricha telesiphe; assembly: GCA_038994665.1. Classification (NCBI taxonomy): domain Eukaryota; kingdom Metazoa; phylum Arthropoda; class Insecta; order Lepidoptera; family Nymphalidae; genus Podotricha; species Podotricha telesiphe. The sequence continues at coordinate 523,607 of JAOYRR010000411.1, read as the reverse complement.
AATGGAAAACGTGTGAAGTGTATCGTTTGAATAAGAGATCTTTGGTTTTTGCTATTTTTACAAATTTTATATGAAACTTTTACAATGTAATGAAATTAATCCGTTTTCTACTCGGGGGTATGGATTATTTTCAAAATATTTTCATTTCGTCGCTCTGGTACTTAAGGCAAAGCGGGGAGTTGAATTCCGCCACTCAACACGCAATGTTTCAACTTTGGGCGGAAAGCGGAGAACGGCTGTCTTGACACTGGAATCGCTCTGATACATCGCAGGGTTGCTATGCGGGAAAAAACGTAAAGCTGAAAACAAAATTGCAGTGGTGTAGTTAAACTGTCCGCACACTTAGTAATAAATTGTGAAGGAATATCATAATATGATGCCTTGAAACAGTTTAGGTCTTAATTATTTGTTTCTTCGTGATATTTACGTTAAAAATCGTATGTAACGCTTTAACTTGTGCCTTTTGGAAAATTTGGCCAGTTGCATTTTGTTCTGATTTATAAATATTGGAGAAATCATTTGCAAATAAATTGCTTATAATATTGCCGCAAGTTGCATTAGTACGTTGCACAAATATATGATTAAATAATATTTCCAATAGTGATCTCAATTAGTGTCATATCAAAAATATATTTTTTTAAGATAACATTATTTTTTTTTTTTGCATTTAAATAATAGCTACGAAGCAACTTTAATGTTACTTAAACGTTAACTGAAATTCCTGAGTGCGATCGTTGGTTAATTATCTTTAAGTCTTGTGTAAACAAAAAAATATTATATGTAATAATAACCCAGTCTATTATGTACTACCATATAATGTTTGTACGACATTAAAAGCTACTGTCACACATCATCGATATGTATAAAGCAAGTTCCATTAGAGTTCCTTTGTTGTTACACACAATCCCCTTAATGTATCGGTAACTAACCGTAACACTGACATGAATACAAAGTAAGTACAAAGTTTGAGTCCCAGAAGCTTATAAAGCGGGTAGCTCGACGTTACAATACAAATAATGCGGGTTTAATAGTGTTTGTGGCAAATAATACTTTGTAATAAAAGTTAAGTTTTGAAATAAAAATATATTTAATTAAGAATTATGGGTAGATATTGAGGCCATCGTCGCAGTGGGACAGCATCTGACTGTAAATTAGACCCTCACTCAAGGAAATAAGTATATTTAAATATTTTATTTCTCCGCTCTGGTACCAAAACAAAGTGCGGCGTTAAGTCTCGATTTTAGGCCTATATATATATAATATTAATATTTGAATTTAAATATCGATAAAATTTCTGAGACCCCTGCATTTTTCAGCCCCATTCTTCGTGACACACGTTGGTAATTAGATTTTAGAGTCTGTGGTAGTTTTATGTAAAATGGATTACATTAATAAGTTCTCATCTTGTCACCTAATTCGAATATATTTAATTAGGTCGCAAGTCGCCAAGCACTGCTTCGAGTTTAATTCACTGCAACTTGATGGGCACCCTCATGGTGAATCCATGGAATTTTTGCTATCAATTCTTGTCATCACTGTATATATTTGGACAAAATCTTGGGGAATTATAGAAATAATTAAAATCCTCTTATATTTTCCTTTATTAAGATTTCATAATTTTTTCGGCGCAATCTGTACTTTATAATTGTGAAAGCAATTAAGCACAGAAGGTGGCATATTGTTATGAACTTTGGTTTTCATTATTATTCACTTTGAATGAAATGCTGTTGTCTGTTATCTACGTGAATCTGATAGATCTGGATCTTTATATCTATAAAGAAGTTTTAGTAGATTAGTCTACAACTTTTCAAACAAGTAATCATAATATTGTAATTATATTTGAAGACGATATAAATTTATTTACAATAAGTAGATGTTTTTGAATTTGAAAGAAAGAATCATGCGTATCTCTAGGCATTTTTAGAGTAATTGCGTATTGAGTAGTGAAGCCAAACTGAGCCAGAAAATGCGTAAGAATAAAAAAAAACATTGCTGTATTCATGTTTCATAGTCTTACTAAACAATACGTTATATGTATAAAGAACTATTTTTATACTGTGATGGAGCTACAGTTGGTACCAAATGCACTTCCAGTTCATCGCTCATATTTCAATAGTATCGCACAACGCGATGTCATCGCTGTTCCAATTTAATTACGTTTTGATTTGAAGCTAGACTCCCTTGCGTTGTACAGATGTAAAAATTAATACGACGCTTTTAATTTTAATTCGACGAAGTTAGGTAGTTTCTGAATGTAGGTACACTTCATATTTGTGAGTACAATCATCACTTATTATAAAAAATATTATCTTTTAACGTTCCTTATTCATGTTAAGTTTAATTTAATGTCCGACTTAATATTCGTCCGTCTATCTGTAGAATAAAGAGGAGTTGACCTATTAATATTTGTAGCTTATTTATTTCATGTTATTTTTTTTTTCATTTTTATATTCAGACCAAATTTTGAACAGACCTTCCAGTCTAATTTTTGTATATTAAACAGAAAATTTTGCAGAACAATATGAGAAATGTAAATCCTAATAAAATGAGTTTTAATATGATATTGTTTTTAATATCCCTAATGAAATTCCATGTAGAAAATATCGGAATTTCAATTTAATGAATTTCTTCTTACTTGCTCGCTTAGTTTCTACGTGTATTGAATTAATCTATTATTTTATTTATTATAAAGAATGTAAGATAAAGTAAACATATATTAGATTTAATTGAAACACATTTTTTAGAAGACGTATAAATATTTTGCAAACTGAGCGGTAAATTTTTTACACGTGTTCTTCAATTTCCTAGTGTGTGAATAACACTTAAAAATGTAAAAAAATGTTGAATTGAGCTATACAACACTCTTTCACTGTCTCTCTCTCCCCCTAGTTATGGTCCCACATGATGATGAAAATAAACAAAGCTGAACCTTAGTGCCCTTATTTACATTTTCCACTTTGCAAGTTCCAGGACGTGGTGGTCGGTTGCTTTGCACACCTTCCTATCACGCCACTGTATTTTTCCACCTTGTCTAGGGTCTAGCCTGATCTTCGTCCTGGGATGCCAAGGTGTAGCGCCACCACATCGGTAATTGTCAGTTAAAATATTCAAGTGATCCACAATAATAATACATCACAGGAAACACTTTCGAAGGGTATGAAATAAGTAAGCTAATATTTAAAAAAAATGATCTATTACAAATAGATTAATAAATTAATAAAATAACTAAAATAAATTTAAATAAAATAAATTATACATACTGCTAGTACACTTAAATAAGCTTTTTACTACTGTGTTTGATTAGACATCCTACGATGTCAAAGTCAAATCAAAGTCAAATATATTTATTCAAAATAAGAAGTTAACATATTACTCTCTCCGATTTTATAGAATAACGGAACTCACCAACGCAATTTTATCTATTACTAAGTCTGAGAAAAATATATAGCTATAACATATACATTTCATTCAATTGGAACGGAACTTCCTACCACCGCATATGATCCAGGCGGCCGGTCATGTATGAAACTTTTTATTATAATTTTTGGCTTAATATATTACAATTTTCCTATATTGATTCGTAAGGTTAATTTTTTTTTTTTAATATAGTACTGTATACGAATGTAATATAGTGTGTATACACTCTTTGTATATATATTATATCGTAATTTTATTTCTTATGTGTCCAAATGCTTGAACAATATTCCATAATTTTAATAAAATTAAAAAGCACTATTGTAGCTAGGTTCGCTTACTCAAAAATATTAGAGACAAAATATTTTCCTTTGAAATACTCCAAAGCACTACATGTGTATAAATTTAACTTTTTTGTCTGCGAAGTTTTTTAGAGTAAAACGACCACAAGCCTTTTGGAAATTCTACCTCTATACAGACGAAAGTTCGTATGGCAGTTTAATCGTTGTTTGAACCTAAAAGTATGAAATTAAATTCGCTCTTGATTTTGAGGAAAGTGGAGAACGGGGGGGGGGGGTTAGTCTTCCCTAACTGAGTAGTAAGATTTGCTATGCGGGAAAAATATATATATTTGATATTAGATTTTTAAATTTTTCTTCAACGCTCTCTTTAGATGTTTACATAGAGGATGATAAGGGAAATAGAGTCTCAGATGTAAACGATTTTTGTTATATTTCAAGTAAAAACATTGAGCGTTAATTAAAGTTTTGGTTAGAAAAACATTTTTAAAATTTGCTTGTGACTTCTTGGTATATGTAACAGGACGAAAAAATATCAGAACGTATGCTGAAACAAAGCCGGGCATGTTATTAGTGTAGGATAAAGGCTCAAAGGTTGGGTTGAAAGGTCAAAGGTGTATGCGATACATATTGTGCTACTAGATTTAACAATTCACCCTCTAGGTTTGACCTATTTATTTATTGACTTCACATTGCCTTTTACTAAACCTTTCATTTAAGTTGAGCGTACTTGTACGTTCAAATCCGTGAGAGAATTAACATATTATATGAAGTTGTTGGCGCAGTGGGATAGTGTCTGATTGTAAACGCAATTGGTTGTGGTTTCAAAACCCACTTTGGAATAATATTTAAATAATTTTCATTTGTCAGCTCTCGAAGAGCTTAATAGATCCTTTTATCTGCCTACCCAGAGCTATGCGGGTAATATGTTGGTACATTGGGTATCATTTGGTAATAATTTGATATTTCATTGAATTTGTATGTTGTAAATAAATGTTTCAGAAGAATAAAATAATTTAGTATGTTGTTGAAGACTTGAGAGTTAAGTAGGTATAGACAAAGTTGATTGATGATCAGATCAGTAAGAGCAATCAATCGTCAAAATATAAACATTAAAGATGGATGATTCTTGCGTTTGATCTCTAAAGATTTATTTCCAAGTCGCTAAATATACGAGTTTCATGTTTATTTCATTTGGAAATGTCGTTAAACTTATAATTGACTTATTTACAAGGACTTACTTTGGATAAGTATTTTTTCTTAATTTACATTTTAAGAAACACATATTTAGAAAACGCGGCCTCTTGAAAACCGTTCAAGCGCTCTGACCGCTAAGCCATGCGTTAAATTTCCTAAGTGTGCGAATAACACTGTAAAAAAAATATTGTCAGTTTTGTGTAATTTTATTTGTTTGTTGTTATTTTATTTTATTTATTTTATCGTCCCGAATCTAAAAACCTCAAGACACACCTTACAGACATTGCATTCTACACATTTCAAGTATTATCTTGGATGTTACAGTTACAAAAATTGACGTCATAAAACACCGACAGTATCTTTTTCGTATCACGATACAATTTTCAAATAAAAAAGAACGACATTTTGCCCAAGCCGATACATATGTATTCGTACATAGGTTCGTAGACTTCAAGACATAGGTCCCTTTCAGTTTTGCATTCTTGTTTTACGCTAGTAAAATATGATTAATCTTTAAGAAATGAACTGTAATATTTTATTTTCTATTCTTTTATAGTAAAGAAACTTGTTTTAGGAGGCAGCTAATATAAATTATTATTGTAATGTCACTTACTATTATTCTCGAAATTCTCTTAGAGTTTTGGATGCAGTTGTTACGTAAACCGAAACAACGATGTTAGCTTAAGCCAAAATCTGTTTACGATCGGGCGGAAATACAGAAACTAGGATTTTTGAAGATGCACCATGTTAGGAATGTTTCGAAGTTCCCAAGTTAGGTAATAAAGTAGAAAATAATATAGCGTCTGCTACCTAATATGCTTAGACAGTAGGCACACGTCGCCTCACCATTCTGGGAGGTCAGCAGACAGCACCCAGTCTGTCAGCCCGTTCTTTTTGACCCAACCTAGGCTTCGAATTTGTAACTGTGAAAACCAATCATCAAGTGCTTTTTTTAAACTTGCTCAGATTTTATATATAGTTAGTATATATAGTGTATAAAAGTAAAACCAAAGCGTAGCTGCAGATACCATCAACATTCTCATTTAAATTGAAGCCGGAAACTATTTAATAAAATACCGCTCGCCTGAGATAGATTAAGGTAGATTTACGGACATCGTGGAATTACCTCGGGGAGTGGAATATCTGCATTACACCCACGTTTCTTGACACTTGATGAATTATTAACTTAGATATTGTTTTTTAGGGTTTCTTGATAATTTTCTCTTTTATGTGTATAGCTACTGTTTTAAGTATATTAAAATAGAAAAAAACTTTACAGTTATGTACGATTTACAATATCATTAAAATATTTCCGTACCAGGCATTAATAAGTCGTTAAATCAATAATAGAAGTTTAATCGATATTAATAAAAGCGTTAGGACTTGGTTTGTTCATAGGGTGAATCAATAATTGAAAAAAAAAATCAAGCAAATGAAACAATTTCAACTGAAATAGTCTTTAAAGAGCATAAACATAAATTTATCAATAAAAAGTATAAAATAATTGCTTGCCCTAAAAATATGCATTTTCAATTATCAACTTATTCATGAATCCAGGCATGCCTGGTATGGATTTCAATCAAGTAAACGAGTAACCATTATACTAATTTTATATAGGTATATGTAGTTCGACCAATTCCATGCCCCATTTCATTCCTCATGTTTGCGAACTTATAGCTGCGTAGTTATGTTTTGTTTAATTATTATTAAATTTCTTAGGAAAGGACGTGAAGCTACAAGATAATGTTATTTGGAGAGACAAAAATAATATATTATATTGGTATATATTGCCCGTAATGAGATTAGTAGCAACAACTATGGCTTTGTGTCAAATATATGTCAACTGCGCCACGAAGACATTACGGATTTTATGACACGTAAAACATTTTCAAACAGATGTTAATCAAATATGTACCTATTTTATGTGAAGGTAATAAAGTTGAAGAGTTTATTTGTTCCGCTTGGAATGAATTGTTAGAGAACGTTTTGTAATAATGAGTATTTCTATAATATTTTCTGTAAATTATATTGCAATGAAGTTCTTGTTAATCTTTTTTGTTTATAACTTGTCTATAATTCAACAATACTAAAATAGATCAAATTTTCTCTAAATATGATGTATGTAATTGGAGCCATCGCCAATTAACGCGATTGGTTTTTAGTTCGACGCCCATTCCGGGGGAATGGATTCATTTTAAATTATTTTTAATTCCCAGCTCTAAGATAAAATGTGATGTGGTGTTCCACCATATCTAGTAGTGTCTTGACACTACGTTATCTCTGCCTACCTTTCTTTGCGGGAAAAGGCGTGAAGTTCAAAATATATATCAGGTTGTGGCCATCGTGGTCTTATGTACACATAGTTCTACCTGCTCTTTTTACTTCATATCAGTTCTCAATGTAATTGTCAATAGCACGCGGCAGGCGTGCTGACTATCGCATTAATCCAAGATTTTGAAAAAAACGCTGCTGTTCCTCCGCTCCTGTACTCCCTTGGTCGCCTTGTATAACATACATGGGTGGAGAGGGGGTGGGGGATCTAAAACCGACTAACATACCTTTCAGCTGTGTATGTATCACGATGACATTCCAATGGGGAACGAGCTTTTTCAATAACTTGTTTTTTGTGTTGCTATAGATATGAGGCGAATATTCTTTTTTACTTTTAATCAAAAAACAAAATATCCTTTATTCAAATAAGGTATTACAAGTAAGAGTAGAGAGTAATTGATTATCTTGTATGTTTGAGACACCCAAGACCTCAGAGCTTTTATTAGTTTGTGAATGTGAATCTGTCACCAGTGGCTCATGTGATATAGCATGTAAGCAACCACAACTATGTTTATTAGTCAAGGATTCCAAACTTTCTAAATTGTAATTGCACAAATCAACTAAATCACCCGTTGCTAGTATGTGCTCTTGTATTTGTTTTTGTGTAAACTACTTAAAGTTGGTGAATTGCATGGAATTATTTGTTGCATTTAATTTTTTGTATCCATTCCGAGTGTTCTTTATACAAAAAAACACTATTTGTCTGGCAGGCAATTAATTTTCTTTTTATTTGTCTTTAATATTTGAATACAGAGAACCTAGTGATATTGGTTAGTTTTCACAACTTGACGCCGCATAATATCTAACCAGGTTACAGAAGTCAGCAACATTTCCGTAAGTGCGAATTGAACGCACAACCGTATTAAAATATACCGTAAAATTCCAATTGTATGTGACTTATAGATGAAATATTATATAGATATAATATTAGTATTAGATGAAATATAGCATATTAGTTATAGTTCACAAATAGCGGTGACCTTCTAAGCAGCCAAGACAAAGAGAATACCGATTTGAAATACTTAACAAAAATCAATATTTAATTATTTATTCATTTATTAATATATGTTTAATGGCGAGCATTTTTTTTATATTTATGATCATGCTATAAGTTTTAAGTTCGTTTGAATTACTAATTTTAGACGATTGCACTAACTTTTTATCTATGATTATGATATCATGATTGTAATTTACCATATTTTGTTCTACCTCCCAACAGGTAGTTTCTTAATTAACTGAAATCAAGCGAAACATACACATGCACGCACACACCTGCATACGTACACAACAAACGCACGCACCTACACGCACACGCACGCCCACATAAACACGCATTTAAATATGGAATAAGCATAATTTTTTTAAATAAACAGACCCGACTTACGACTTACTTACGTGTTATAAGCAACTTGTCCTTTGCCACTCACTAACCACTAACTAGCTCACATGCTAGAAACTAAACCGTACTTAAAATTGAATACTCTATATTCAATTTAAACGAATATATTAAATTTAAACAAAATGTGTTAAATGAAAATATATATATATATATATATATATATTCTCTATTTATCTATTTTTTTTCAAATAAAAAGTAAATTCACAATTATTACTTTTTAAAATGAATTACTTCGTACCTATATACAAAGTTACTTACAATGATATATAAATAATTATTGGACTTGTGTGATAATTCATCTATCTAACAATTTGCCATTATTATAGGGTTATTTGTTTAGACTAAGTTTCACGTTTAAAAATATATAAGTAGGTTCATAAATAAGGCCACTGTGGCGCAGTTGGGCATTTGATGTATACGTGATAGTTGTGGGAACTATTTCCACTCGGGGAATTGATTATATTTATATTATTTCCATTTTCCACTCTGGTGACAAGACACGAATACGCAATGTTTCGGGTGTTTTATTAGTTCAACTAAATTATAAGAATTTACCTGTCTAATAATAAATATAATATCACTTGTTAAAAGATGCAAATATAGTTATGTGTGTAATTTAACGTGATTATATTTTTTTATTCCTACAAAAACAAATATTTCTCGTTATCCTACTCGTACTTGCAAGAATATCAGGTTCAAGCTATAAAAATATTGTATTGTCTTTGATACGTATACTGACTTAGACGGAATTGGACGACGAGAAGTGGGTCAAAAAAGCGTGACTAGATATTCTTATATAGATACATACAGGTGGAACTAAAAGACAAAAAAAAAACAATCAATTTTACTACTACTACTAGTTCTACAACTTTTCTAGATATGAGTAGATTTCAAATAATTTTAGAAAAAAAAAATATTATTTTTTCGCATTTTTATCGTATAGCAGGGTAGTCAGAGTGAACCTAGTGTCAAGACACTCCGTTCTCCTCTTTCTGTCCGAATGGCAGAACTCAACGCCGCGCTTTGTATTAGGTATCAATTTAAAATATTTTATATATTCGATATTTTTTGTCCCGAGTGGGAATCGAACCCACAACCAATCACGTCAGACGCTGTCCAGTAGCAAACGATTGCTATAATGGATTAAATCACTTTTATAACGCAATTATTAAGAATTACTTTTCTGCATGTACAACACAGCACAATGTTGTACAGAATAGATTGCATTAATTAAAAAAAACACACTACATATATGTAGGTATAGAAAAGTTAATTTAAAATCATCACAGATAATAATTTATATGACTAAAAAAATATTTAAATCTCTAATACTTACCCACTTTTATCAAAATTTGAGGATTATATTACGTATATATATATATATATATATATAGCACTATATCGCTTTGTGGAACATTATTCTAAGTGGCTTGCGGGGGAGGGCTCGGCGGCCATACGTCCTTAATGTTGAATACTTAAAGTTACAGTGCGGACCTTTGAAGTTGTTTTAAATAAAGTAACAAGACCCACTTAGAGGAAAATGGTGCTTAGACAAACAGAGTTTTTGCTTACGTGGCGTTAGAATGGTACAATTTTTGACATAAAATATATTTTTAAAGGTAAAATTAGTTACTTTTCTAGTTTCTTGTGAGGCACTTATCCAGTTCCTCAAGTAGACTGGAAGAGATCTCTTCTAGAGACAAGTCCACTTGTGTATATCGCAGACTGGGGCTTGTTTGTGACATATTTGATAAACAGTGTCTTAATTAATTATATTTTTTTTAGTTATAAACTAGTCAGGATCTAATTTTTAAAATAATTTTACTTGTTAACTTAATAGAATCACATATTTTTTAATCACTATTTCAGAAAAATCACTATTCCTTTACTTAATTTAAATACAAAAAATAATACTATAATGTTTTGCGGTCTTTTGACTTATCAATATAAAACATACGAATTTCCAACTTAAATTGAAACTTGAGACTTCATAAAGTCAACTTAGGAATATTAAGAATATTTCTTATATTCGGCTTAATGAAAGCAATATAAAGGTTAAACAAAAGTTATAATCTGCTTCTTTAAACAAAACACTTACGAATCAACAAAAGCAAAAAATTCTTAGGCGAATTGACTTACTGTAATCGGAACCATTACTTTCGCAATTCAAACAAATGTAGGCAAAAACATTTCCCTTACAGCATCTGACATGTAACTTCTTCTTACAAGCAACACTCTGTACTTATTAAAATAACCAATACAAGAAAAACATTTTTTTCAGTCTGTCTGTCTGTTTGTTCCGGCACATATCGGGAACAGCTGGACTGATTTTAACGGAAATTTCACTGAGAGATATCTGATGTAATAAGCGGTAACTTAGTACCTAACTACTACTATTTTACTACTATTTTCCACGCAGATGAAGTCGCGGGCACAGCTAGTTACACATAAAAAAGGTAAAAGTTACGTGGCGATTTTATGTTATTTTGAATCCATATTCATATTACGTAGGTATCTTGAAAATATAAATTAGGGACTAAACTAAGTTAGATTCGGTTCTATTGAGTTTGAGCTTGCTTACGAGAAGATGCTTGCTATGATATGCGTCGTGGAACTTGGGGACGTCGTCTTGAAGTAAATCATTGAACAAACTTTCCAGTTTTTGTTTGTTGACAGTTTTCCGTTCAAAATCTGCATATCTTAAATTATTTACGTATAATCTTATGCCATTTTGTATAGCTACTTTAAAATAATAAAATAAATATGACACACATAGTAGTGTGTGTTACATTTTTTTAACCAATTTAATGTATTTCTGCATGTCTAAGCTTCATAACCTACCATACGCATGATTTTTGTTAAACTGCGTTGCCGCTGCGTTCAAATTTTTATACGGTTTCTAAATATGTTTTTAATTTCCTAAGAGTGTGAATAACACTTAAAAAAATATATATTAAAAATATACTAAATTTGAATAAAGTATATTTTAATTTTTGTTACACGTATTGTTTGTATTAACTGATTCTCTCAAGTCCCGTGAAATTTGACATAAATGAAAAACATGATAAAGGTAAATATTAGCAAATATTGCGTGTTGAGTGGCTGAACTCAACTTCTTGCTTTGTATTCTCTAACAGAATGAAAATTATTAAATTAGCATCATTCCATCGATTGGGAATCAAACCCACAACCAATTGTGATATCAGTCACACGCTGCCGACTGCGCCACGATGGCCTTATGATGAATCATGGTGTTGAATTAACATATGAAATAAACTGAAGCCTTGTTATATGTGAAACATGTACGTAAGTTAAGTTTTAAAATTATGACATATTAATTGCAATAGCTTACAATAGCTTTACCAAAATATTTCGTTTCACGTTTTAAGCTGTTAGGAATTCTTACATTTATCATTGTAATAAAAGCGTTGAGCTTGCGCTACATAATTTGAATAAATGTTTTGTACACTGAAGGTTGCTACTGACTACAGATTACTTCCAAATATTACTAAATATTTTTCATTTGGCGCAATATGATTTTAGTATGTACACCATTTCTATATTTGTAAAGAAAATTAGAGATATTTCCCTCTCGTCTTCAATTTCCGTCAGTCAGAAAACTGAGGAAAAATAATATTTATCCGACTGAAGCTTATAATTACCTTGTTCACTTACAATAATTCGTAATATATTCAGTGTTTGTGAACACCATCTAAAACAAAAAAAAGGTGTGTAAGTGTTGTGTGTGTTTGTGTAAATTTTATATATTAGTAATTAGTAATAGTGAGGCCATCGTGGTGCTGTGTCAGACTGCAAACGCGACTGGTTGTGGGTTTCATCACCACACGGAGGAATCATTATATCTAAATTATTTTCACTTCTATGCTCTGGTAAGACAAAGCGTGGCGTAGAGTTCCGCCACTCCACACGCAATGTGTGGCGTGAGCTGACGAACGACCTGATGAACGGAGAGTCTTAACACTATGTTTTATCAGACTACACTACTGTGCGGTAAAAGGTCTTAATTAATAATTCATAACGTTCTTTTTGCCTTATATCTTTTCAATACAAGCGTTGCCTTATATTTTTTCTATAAGCAGAAAATCGTGTTAAAATTTCTAAAAGATTTGTTCTGTATGAAACAGCTGGATTTCAAATTTAGTTCCATTAAGCATTTCACTGTATTGATTTTGTCTTCGATAGCAATAAAAATTACTGAAGTTTGTACTTTAATAGTTCAAAGCTTCGTCCATATCATCTTCAGAGCGGTATCTTTAAAGCCAAAATCGACCTGACTTGTTACATAATGAATGTTCATAAATAATGCCTATTTAAAATATATTAGAAACATTCAAGAAAGATTTTTTGCGATTTCATTTGACATTTATGAATGTATATTGACAGGTTTTTTTTTAATATTTCCAGTATGCAATAGATTTGTTACTGTAGTAGAAATTATAATATTTTTGTACCTTTTTGTGCAATAGTATATTAATTTTTAATTTTTAAAACGTCATTGGTACCATTTTTGACGTTTATCAGATTGTCAATTTATTTATATTTATCTATTCTATGTATCGTATTTTACGATACAACATTAAAAATTATGTATACAATTAATGGTAAATGCATTTGCGGCAAAGTGCCTAAAGATCCAATGGTGTCCATTCCGGGGTGTGCTGAAGATTTTGTGGCCATATCGTCTTTACCTACCGAATGGACTCCAAGGCATTGTGGGCAAACTTTAATAAGCTTCTTAAAGGACAATGCACTTGAATATGAAAGTATTTTAAAAAACTTAAAAGAAAAAGCAGAGTTCATCAACAGTGGTATTAACAATAAGGTACATATAATTGCGGACATTCTGTTGTCAGACATACGTCAGAGTCAAAAGGATATGGAATGTATCGCCAGAAGTTATTCTCCAAACGAGTATTCTCTTCCAAGAGAAAACCAAAATGTGGCCCTACAAAATATTTGTACCTTATCTTACGTACGTTTACAAGATCTGGCGAAATTCAGACAAGAAGCTTTTATGTTAGAAAAACAGCGAACAGATGGATTAAGGGATGCTATAAAATTTTATTTCCAACGTCTTATGACTGTAGGACATAAATCTCCGAAAGATATGCTCCACGATTTCGACGAAAGTATATTCGAAATTAATCAGCAATTACTTAGTAATCGCCGAGCTTATATAGAATTAGAGGTACAATTACGTATGCAACTTAATGAGAATGAAATTCATGCAAAATCTATTTTAAACCAAATGTGTTTTAAGAGGCAAAGTGACCGGTCTCAAAATACAATGTCTGTTAGTCAAATTGAACAAAATAATGACGACAATATAATTAATTTTGAAAAAATTAACAAAATTACATCCCATTTGATAGATGCGTACAATGATATAATTACAAATTTGTTTAGTACTCACTTGTGTTTATTTAAAAAGATTGCAGAAAAGAAAGGATTTAGTAACGAAATTTCTTTCTTTAGTGATGAAGAAGACATGAAACAAGCTTTTCAGTCATTTACAGATACTTCTAATCAATTACTTAATTACGTCAATAAAAACATTGGCTTTCATATACACTCGTTTATAAATAATGTACAAACAAGTATAACTTCTTTAAAGAATTCTCTTTATGAAATATTTACGATGTTTTTTGATATTAGCAACATTTGGCGTAATCACGTGAAACGTTTCATTCTTGGACAAACATTAGTGTTAGCTGGGCTAGAAGATTTACAAGAAATTCATGATGCAACGGAACTTGCTAATGAAATTAACATTAATATCGCTTTAGAACATATGTGCAGTGCACCTGACGTAGATAAATTAAAGATTCAGTTCGATTCCACTAATGCCCTAGTAACGAAGGTGGCAGAGCTATTATTTCAACATAGCAAAACAGAACTTAACAAAATAGAAGAATTCCTAGACTTGTCATCCATTATGGCAAATTTATTACTATCTGAGTGTTATTGCTGTTTAGATAAATATCCAAAGATTCTCTCAAATCCAGAACACTTGGCAAATTATGAATCAACTAGTAACGTTGATGAGATATCTTCAAATCATGAGTCTGCCAGTCCTTTAAACGAGATTTCTACTGTTATGAGACCTTTACTTGAAACTGTTTCAAAAAACAACGAGCAAGAGCAACTGTTGAGTAAGTGGAGAAATATGTTTTTAGAATCTCTTGGTAAAAATTTACATAAAATCACGGACAGAATAACTAATGAATCACAAAAATTCGTGAATAGAATGAGCACTAAAATAAATATTCGTTATTCTTTAAAATTTATGTCTTACGATATTCGAGAAGAACGTTTAAAAGCGGCATTTGAGACGCGCTTAGTTCAACTACAGATGCACGATGCACAATTAATCAAACATTTAGATGGCATTACCAAGCTTGTAAATGATCTACCGTTCGAAGCGTCAAACTTTCTTGCTATAGACTCATCAGAACTATATCCATTTTGTTATTGGATCAATAGTATCCAGGCTAATATTGACAGCCTATTAAATCAAGAAATAGTGGACCCAGAGATGAAAAGACTAAAAATGATGAGTTACTCACAGCGCTTGACTAGACATCAAAAGCTTTTTGAAGAGTCTCTTGATACACCTATACAAAAGTATAAACAGAGTATTGAAGAAAAAATACAAGAAGCGAGAATTTCAAATGTAATTTTTTTTTCACAAATAAAACTTTTTAAAGAAGGAGGCCAGTATTCAGCTCCAGAGGGTCTCAAGACATGTGCATTGTTAGTGAAAGTGGCAGATGCTTTAGACTCTTGTGAACATCGTTCTATAGATGCTTTATATCACCGTCGCACCCAATTATTGGCGTTGGCAGATCAGAAGATATCTGCCCAACGTGTAGAGGATGTTCAAAAATATGGAGCCAAAAATTTACTTGATAACAAAAAGCAAAAAAATAAGAAAAATTTATAGTTGTATAGTTTTGGCTGTATTGTTTTATTACTAGCGTTTGTGGATTGAATTCAGTGTTAATTCAATTTAGTAATAATCATCAAAACTGTTAACTTCCTGGAAAAATATAATCTACAAATATATTAAAGAATATTTATACATATATTTTTAATATAATTTAAAAATATTCCATTTATATATGCAATACACCATTGTGACCATTGTGGCGCATTGTGACAGAGGCTGACGCGTTGGTTGTGGGTTCGACTCGGGGGAATGATTATATTTATATTATTTTCATATTTATTTTTATATATGTATATATATATATATATATATATATATATAACAATTATAAACTATATATAATAAATATAATTTTAATATTTTTTTATACCATCGTCGTAACATTTTTATCTTCTGATGACACTAGTTCTTGCGATTATATGGAATTATTTAATTTATAGTAAATATTCATTATTATAAAAGTATCTATACGCTTTTCCTCGCATCACAGGGTAGTCCGTGAGAATCTAGTATAAAAATACTCCGAAATCGAGACATTACGTATTGAGTGGCGGAATTCAACTCCGTATTTCGTAACTGTATTAAATTATTTACATATATATACACATATATGATATTCATTTTTCATAGTATTGAAATATTAAACGAGTATGAAACATTTTAAGTAAATTGTGTATGGCACAGTGCTCTCAGGAATGACATTTACTTTTTCGCTCTGATAAGAGAAAACACGGCGTGAGTTTCGCCACTCAACAAGTAATGTTCTGAATTCAGGTGGAAAGCGAAGAACGCAGTGTCTTGACACTGTATGAACTAGATATTGAATGTAATTTCAATATTGAGGTCCGATTGAGATTTTCATTTCTATATTTAAAAAAAACTTTATTCTTGAACTAGTTTTGAACTGCCATACGTTATTATAGAATAGTATTATCAAGTAAGTTGACGTTATTTCTAACACACTTGACGATTGTGGGCTTGAGATTCTTTTGGGAAAATGTTTCTTTTATTCGTATAGGTTTATATATAGATTTTGACTCCCAATTTAATCTTATATCCATTTTTTTTACTTTGAATTAATTCTTTTCTTTCTCAAAATCATCAAGTAAAACGATAACCAAAATCAAGTAAAATTATAACCATATGTAAAACTCTTTCGTTACGTACTGAATGACTGGCGGTAGAAGTATAGGGGTAAAGGGGTCCACTAAGAAAGGATTACCGAAATTACGAAAGAAAGTAATCAAAATAGTATGTCTATGGTCACAAAATGTTAATAGTCTATGTTCTTTGATTTCCACTTGGAGGATTTATTATATTCAAATTACTTTTATTACCCCTAAGACAAGCGCGGCGATTAGTTACGCCACTCAACACACAATGTGTGTGACACTAGGTTCTCTCGGATTTTCCCTTTTCCCGCATAGCGGGGTTGCTGTGCGGGAAAAAGCGTGACGCAGTTTTTTTCTATTTTTACAATAAAACAACATATTAAATCAAATCAAATGTTATCCAAATTAGTTAAGGATTCAGTTAAATGCGCCGGTTCTTACAATTTATATACCTTTTAATTCTTTAGCAAATAAATAAGCGAGTCGCGCTATGATACTCCGGGCATGAAAACTTGGGTTTGTGAAATATATTTTCTCTTCAATTGAATTTATGATGTTACTTTCTGCTTCCGTCTCAGCTCAAGTTAGTGGAAAGCTTAAAGCTTATAATTTTATTAATAGTTGTGCCTACTATGTTTTATTTAAACTTTACTTTTATTACATTCGCTATTGTGTGGTGGTTGGATATCGTATAGCTGTAGGCGATGGTTGTGGGTTTGATTCTCACTTGGAAAATTTCCTTCCTCGTTATCCGTGGTTCTATGCATGCAAAATGAAATGAAAATATATACTATAGAGAGTTTGTTCAGGACATATTTTGTCTAATACATTAAATTTATAATGGAAATTTATTTATCTAATACAGAACGTACTGAGAAAGAGACAGAAACGAAGTATTCTCTTTGAAATCGTACTGGTGATGTGTATAATTTGCTGATGTATGTGTACGGAGTGAATTATTGCCACTGTTTTTAGTCATATATCGTGGGTATTTGTACAATGTATTTGCAGATTCTCAACCAAAAGTGCTTTACTTTTAGCTAAAATTAATTAAATCATTTTAGTATTTAATTATATTATGTATAAAGTCGTATATGGGGGTAGCATATTCAATGAATTGACTAAACTCCCTAAAATTAAAAAATGTTTTATGTTAAGGAATGACAATGGTAACATTATAACATTTTTAAAAAACGCATTTAAATTTGAGCACAGCGGGATTTTAACCCACGTCTCTAGGAACGGTCCAAGCGCTCTGAACTCTAAACCATGCGTTCTACTACGGGTTACGTCGCAATTCATATACGCTTATTACAACTTACTTTTGTTGTTAGCATTTTATTGTTTTGGGTTCTATTATATTGATAGATGTCCAATAATATTTTTTCCCATATATCTTCCATGTACTGACAGCGATTAGCGATCATGCATTTTTATAATATGTTTAGATTATTTTAGTTTGAGGCCATGACGCAATGGGACAGCGTCTGACTGTAATCGCGATCGGTTGTGGGTTCGATTACCACTCGGAGGGAATGATTATATTTAAATTATTTTCATTTCTCCAATCTGGTGCCTAAGACAAATCGCGGTGTTGAGTTCCGCCACTGAACTTGCAATGTCTCGGAATCGGGCGAAAAATGGAGGACGGAGAGTCTCGGCACTAGCTTCTCTTGAGTCCTCGGGTCTACTGCTATGCGGGATAAAGCGAAAAGCTATTCAATTATTATAATGTGAGCCCAAACTGCTTTTATAGTGCAGATTAATATTAATTATCAAATGTTTAAATTTTGAAGTAAGAAAAATAATAATGAATATGGAGTTCAAAACTTATATTTATATAATATTACTAATGTCCCGATGACGTGTAAATACGTGTGGGTATGTTTTTGCTTTACGTATTATTATATAGATAATTCCGTATAGTACAGGAACATTTAAATGATGTGGGATATGAAACTACGTCTTGCGAATAATAAATTCGAGCTACTCAAGTGTATCCCGCTATGGCGTACGTTCAAATTACGCTATATGCGAAAATTTTATATGTAATATAAATATACTATTTGACTTAGAGCCAATGCATGTAAATAATGTTTTAAAACATAATAAAACGTATCTGGACTATACCGTTTATATAACGAATATCGTACTATTGAATTGTTTTAGATCTTAACATAAAAACTGCAAACGCGATTGAGTAGATGGGAGTTCTATCCCACTCGCGGTAGTGATTTTCTTTAAAGTCCTTACATTTATCTGCTTTGGTAAGACAAGGCGCGGCGTTTAGCTCCGCAACGTAAAGGAAGGACAGTGCAGAACGGAGTGTCATGACACTAAGTTCACTCTGACTCTGAAAAAATAATAACCTATAAAATATATAAAAAAAAAATAATCAAAACAATTTTAATATAGGCGAAGCCTGAAAAACTTCACATAATAGATATGTTCAAGATATAAAGGGATTTGCCTTTTAAGGGCAATTCTTTTTGTGAGATTCAGCCATCACACGCCGCGGCCCTTTACGAAGGACTTTGTAATATTACGTCGTGCGTAGAATGTGAATTACAAATGAAGCGTTCACTGTGAAGCCCATGGATGTGGTCGATATTTCCTTGTATTTCGATGAAAATATACTAATTGAAGGTTTTGTTTCTTAGTCCGGTATATTATATTATGTATGTTTAATCAAATGCCTGTTTGAGCTCAAAATTGACGATTTACAAAATATTTGGTACTGGCCAATGTATGTAAGTGCGGATGTAACTACATTACATAATTTAAGGTATTTTTTTAAACAAAAACTCAGTTTGTCTGTGGTATCATAGCTCTCAAACGGATCAATCCATTTATATGCGGTTCTTTCATTCCCTGCGATGTTTGATAAAAATCAGTCTAGCAGTTTGAAGAGTATTAGCTCTTTATCAAAATTATGTGGAGCATTTCTGGCATAAAATTCTTCTTAATAAACTGCTTAATGACTTGTTAAATAAAAGGCTCATTAAAATGTCAAATAATTTCTTTATCTTAATCAACATAAGTTTATAAAAGTACTATTTAAATCATTTTCCGACTTAATTAAGTCTTATTAAAATGATCTAGACGGAAATTGCTATAATAAAAGCTCTAAATCTGATGTTGTTGAGTATGCAAGATTTAATAATTGTGTAAAGAGGTTTTAATGATCTTGAACCAGTTATGTTATAGTTTCTATATTTGCAAAGGCCCGAGGCTTCAATGAAACAATGTTAGTATTGAGCAAACTTTGTTTCCCTCCCAGTAGTTAAGTCAAACAATTTGCATGTGACTGATGTATACTTCTCGTATATTATGTACTAGCGACCCGCTCGCGTCTTCGCCTGCGTAAAATATGTGACTAAATTATTTCGTGCTTTCGCCCGCCTGCGATCTCACTTAAATCATAAACTTTGCTTAGATTTATAATTGAAATAGTTGTAACTTTTTTATTTATGAAGCTATTGAAATCAATAAATACAGCTGTACTGCAGTAAACATTTCTTAACATTTACTATTTACAACTGTACATACTGTTTCTGAGAGTAGCGTGCACAAACAAACAGATAAACAGACAAACAGAAAAGAAAATTGAAAATCTGTGTTCTAGGTTCCATTATATTTTTAACATTTTTTAAAGTGTTATTCGCACACTTAGGAAATTGAAAAAGACATATGTAGAAAATATTTGATAAATGCCTCTAATAATTTTTTTTTTTCAAATATCTCCCATTTACAGACAGCGATCAGTTATATTTTTATTATATGTATAGATTTCAAGGTATTTATAATTGAAGTGAAGAACGGAGTGTCTTGACACTCGGTATTCTCCGAGTACTCTGCTAGCGGGAGAAAGCGTAAAGCTAAAAAATATATATTATATCAAATTACAACATTAAATTACAGATCCGTCGCATATTATTAATGGTTGGTTTTACGACGTATTTAACTATACAGCTATGACAGGCTTATCGTATTCACTTTGATATGATCTCTTACATGGTACTAATGTAGGCGAGAGCGAGAATGTTCTTCGCTTTTGACGATTTAATATCTAAAATTAGTTTTAATCGTACTTTCGCCGTTTTCCATTTTCATAATTTACATTATGATAATATGGGAAGTACCGCAACTGAGTCCGGCATTCACTCAGAAATGCCTATTGCGTTACTAAGTAACTGACAGACACACAACGCACAGCCGATATTACTGTGCGCAGAAATTTAGCACGTAGATTCCTTTGGGAGTATAGGGAAGCATTAAGAGAACTTGCCGAAATTCCTACGGGAATGAAAGACGAGTATTGCGTTTTGTAGTCCACGCAACCATAGTTGCGGGTGAACAAGTTCTAATTATAAATTCTTTAGTTTTTATAGTTTAACCTAAACACTAGAGATTATTTTAGAATAAAGACGCGATCATGGCGCAGTGAAACAGTGTCCTAATATATATGCAATGATAGTATGTTCGATCCGCATTCGGGGGAATGGCAATGATGACAAAACAAAGTTGCCTGATAATGGAGAAGCATCAGTATCCTAATGGTACGTTTAGACTTCGATATAAATTGCGACATAAATGTCAGAGACTAATTCCTGTACTGTCGACACATGTACGGTTTTTTGCGGCTAGTGCTGACCGGATAGTATGTATAAACGACTTGCAGCCGCTATGGTCATTAAACTTTGATTTTTGTGATAAAACTTTTCTTATTTCATTATTGAGTTGTGTTCTAAGCATACAACAGTGTAAACAGAAAAAAATATGAATGAGAAAAAAATATAAATTAACGTTATGAATAAGAAAAAATTATAACTTAAAGATATACATTTTTCTGCTTATTTCAACCGAGGTTGTTGCTTGCGCCGCTTGTATTTTAACTTTATTTTTATAATAACTGGTCTATGGTTATTTATTTATAAGATCCTTTTACACGCTAAAAGCTTTATCCAGAGAAGTATACATCAAAGGGCATTTGCCTACGACAGGTGAAACAGCGCCTTTTAGTATTTTGATAAGGGCTGAGATTTCACGCAACTTTAAAGTTACATCATCATCATCATCAAATACCGAAATAAAATTAACAATCAGTAAGCCAATAAATAAAGTTTTATATCTTTAACATAAAAAATGAACGAACATACAACCTTCATATAGACATCCAACCCATATTTCACCTTTTAGGGGTAAAGCTTTCACAAACGCTGAAACATGTATTAACTCATTTATATTTAGTAGCCAATGAATAAAGTTCCATATTTCTAGAATAACAAAATGAAGAATAAATGTTTTTAAATAAATTTTACCTACTTAGGGTTGAGTTACCGAAAATCCTTTCTTTGTGAGCGTCTACGCCATAAAATAAACCTACTGACCAAAAATCATGCAAGTAAGTTCAATAGTTTCCGCTCGGCGATGATGAATCAGTCACTAAATTAGAACAAGTCATTATATATATAAGAAGATTATAGCATATTACGTTAGTGTTTCTGTTTGTCCTTATTCTAGTTAATTTTATTCGTTTCTCATTTACACAAGTAAGGTTTTTTTTAAAAGAGACGAACGGACTAATTAACATTTTCGAGAAAATATATATTTAAATATAAGATGTGTTAACTATAAAATCTTCTGATTTTGTCTTGTATTGAAATAATTTCTAAATATAATGTGTAATTTTTACTTACTTCTATAACTAAATACAAAACTACCAGAGTTCACTTCAGGCAGAAAGTGGAGAACGGAATATCTCGACACTAGAAAACTCTGATTACTCCGCTATGCGGGAGAAAGCCCGAAGCTTTATAAAATAATCCATTGAAATTCAAAATTACAATATTTTGTTTATAAATAAGTTAACAATACAAAGGATTTGTAACAAAATCACCGCTGGCTACGTTACCATAGAAACTCCACTTGCCGAGAATACACTTTGAATTAATGAGATATTTGATTTCACTCCGAGCGACGTGACGTGCTACTTGTATGAAGATAAGATGTTTTTTGTGTATATATTATTAAGTTATTATATATAAACTTTATCTTACATAAACATACGTTCAGAGCTAATATTTAATGTCATCTTGATCAGGGCTCAGTGGTTGCGGGGTTCATATTTCACTTGCGGGAATTCACATTATTTTTGGGATCTGACAATATAAATTTGAGACGAGAAGAAACTCCATGGATGAAAGAGCGGTTCAGGTGTGTCGCATGGCGTTACAGGGAGAGGAGCTCAGACTGCCTGTCAGTCTGGGACTTGTGAACTAAGTGTTGGCTGTAACCCATTAAAATGCGCATTAACAATCATGCCCAACCTCTCTCCACCTAGCCAAATTTGAAAAGACTACTAAAGCCGCCTTCAAAAAACATGTTAGAACTGAACTGATGAAAGTTCTAGACTAATTCTGAGTTTTTTAATTACTTATAGTGAGATATCGCTGTCATACCTCTCGCTCCTGCTTCTACCGCATACAAATTATTTTAATTCTAAATTCTAGGCTTTGATTCTGGTCAGTTCGTTGGTAAAGTCGAAGTACCTACTAATTTGCTAAAAAAATATAATCTTTATTTAATTATAATATATTCTTCATTATCCAGCAAAATTACCTCTAAATTTTATGAAACGCGTAAAAGGTATATCGGTAGATGTTCTGTGTCTACCTTCCAAAATGGAAATGTGTTAATCTATACTAATATTATAAATGCGATAGTAAATCTGTATATCTATGACGCCATCACGACGAAACCCGTAAACCGATTGTGATGAAATTGTATATAAAGATACTTGAGGCTCTTGAGATGAACATAGGCAACTTTTTTCTCCCATTATTTAATTCCAGGAATTTAATTGTTTTACAAAAAGGCCGCCGAAAATACGAAACAGCTACTATTACTTATACTGTTACTAAAACAGTCTATTCGAAACGTGTCACTACGTTCTGTTATTCTACATAATTTAAATTTCTATGTATATTTATTTAGGTTTAATTAACGTATTCCCTAAACTTAACTCTTAGGGATCATAAACTGTATATACGAATTATTTAAATTCGTATATTCGTATATTCGCTATTATTGAATTTTAAACTGAAATACGACTGATCTTATCTGTATATTCATGTGTTTAGTAATAATATTAAAAATTACTATTTTAGCTTGTATCATGCTTTTCTTTTTAATAATGTGGTTTATTTTAACCAAAAACAAAATCTTATGAAGTAAATAGTTGATTAATATCTCTTAGTGCGAGGAAAATAGACGTAGTGACTTATCACTAGGATTGAATAGAAATTGTGTACTTTTTTTTAATATTATCAAATTTATATAACTTTTTTAATATTGTGAAATGAAACTATTTTTAACCGGATTAATCGCCTGTAATATTGGTATTCGAAAATAAATTTTAGAACCAGACGTATGGAACACTTTACAGTAGTCCGTGGTCACAGGTAGGTCTACCTGCCATTTCAAAATGTGTAATAATCGCGAAAAATCAAAGAACTTATTAACTTTTTAATATGCTTATTTATAATATTTTGATTTGTTTTCTTATATTTTCGATATCTACGGAGTTTTACGCCTAACAAGTGTTGTTCTATTTCCTTTTTCTAAGGTTTTCAAAGATCAACATTTGTATAAGTAATTACATCTTATAATGTATAAGATGTTTAATAAATAATAAATATTAAAGTAAAAGCCCTCAAAGGAGTGCCGGTAACTCACTAATTATACGTGAGAAATATTAATGAAGACCTTATTTAATGCTATATTTCAAGGAACATCGTTGTTTACTTTGCTTCGTTGAAATATGTTATTGATTCAAGTTATCAGAACTTGTTTTTTTTTTGTTGTAGTTATTTTTGTACATATATATATATATATATATATATATTTACTTATTTTTTGCATTTTGCAAACTAGAACTTCACTGTCATTCTATATTCCGTTTTCCGTTGTTCTAGACACAGTATGCTTCAGAAAATGGAACCCAGTGTCACATGTACAATAATAAAAAAAAATACTTATTATAGTTTTGAATTGCAAACGTTTTGTTTTACCCTTTTTTTGCACAGTAGGCAGAGAAAACCTTGTGTCAGAAAAGTCCGTCATCCCACGACACTCTTTAATTTTCTGCCAAATTCGAGACATTGCGTGACAGCGGAAGTCGGCGTGAATGCGGAACATAACAGTGAAAATTGTGAGAAGTAAAAATATTTAAAAATGAAATCATACCTCCGGAAAATCGTCCGTAAATCAAATCCACAACTAACCGTGTTTGCAATAAGACTTCTACTGCGCCACGACGGTCTATATATTTGTATTATACTTTTGTTTTAAAAACAAACTCGTTATTTTTGTTACAGTTGGAGAATGTTCAGATGCTGGATAAATATAATCTTCGGAATCCATCCAAAGGCACGCTCTACTTCGCCACAACTCACCTTATCTTTGTTGACCATGAAATGCGTAAGGAGACATGGGTTCGTATTGTTTATACAATTTTTAATATAGTAAGAACAACAATTTAATTTAATTTATTATGGCATAAAACTAAACCGTCAATATGGCGAGTATGAATTTTTTAAAAAATACTTTACCTTTTTAACAATATTTGTCGTAATATGCATGGTTTTTCACAACGTACATAGAAATAGTCTATTAGTATTTATGGTCATAGTAAATACCTATGAATGTATGTTCATTTGTAGATTTTTAATTAAAATGTATTAGGTTTATATTTGGTGTACGTAAATATGAACACATTTCTCAGTTTCGTAATAAGCTCAAGGGGCTCCCAATGCGACTTCACATACTCTGTCTTCTCTATACCGTATTGTTTATGCTTCTACTCCTCTTTACTTAAAAAAACAATTCTAGTTTATTCACGCCACCCACTCATTTATGGAATCGTTTTTACGCAAATATATTGTATTATTTTTATCTTTGCTTTAAATAATTCACTTGAATGTAGTTGTTGTATATTTTTTGTAAGGATAAATTTCACTATTCTTATTGGTGTTTATCGAAACATATATAAGAATTGTTACTTTATTTGTAAAATATCTGTAAATATACTTTTGTGATAAACCAATAAATAAATACACTCTCTGGCTGATGTTATATTTTTAATTATATATATATATATATTATCTCGCAAATTAGCTCTCGTGTCGGTGTACCCAGAACCTGTTTACATACTAATATATATATATATATATATATATATATATATATATGTATATATATATATATATATATATATATATATATATATATAATAATATAATAATTAAACATTCAAGCACTAAACAAAACGTTGGAACGTTGGAAATTTGGAATGAGTTGTATTTAGTGATTTTGGTGGAGTGGCGTAAGGTGGAAAACAGTGTGTCTTGACACGGGCTAAAATTGGTATAAAATTTGGAAATAAGAAAAAAATTGAAGGGTTAATAGATATCGCCACTTAATTTTTTACTTTCCGGCCTTTTAGATACCTACTACTAATTACGTGGCAGTACTTCCTACTTCCTCTGGAAAAACAAATATATAAATTGCAAACACATAGATAGCATTTTTTTACAATTTTTTTTTAAGTTGCACGCTTTATCTCTCATAAGTAGTGAGAGATAACCTAGTATCTCATAACACTCCGTTCTCTACATATCGCCCGAAATGGAGACATTGCGTGTTGAGTGGCGGAACTCAACGCCGCGCTTTGTCAGGTCCAACAGAAGGGAGAAATGAAATTAATTAAATTGTGCTCATTCCACCGAGTGGGAATTGAACCCACGACCAATCGTGTTTACAGTGAGACTTAATTTGTACTAATTTAATTTATAATATTGTACTCTAGACTCTAGTATTAAGTTAGGTTCGCGCAGACGTGACACTGATGGACGTGTTGTGTCACTTGTCGCGTGAGGCACGTACGTTAATTTCGAGCATATTTAACTTAAATGGTTAATAGTATCATAATTAATTTGCGCTTGTTTTGAGACCTTGGTGCTGTGGGACAGTGTTAGACTCTAAACTAGGGTTCGATCGCTATTTAGTAAAATCTTTATATTTAATTCTCCGTTCTGGTAAGAAAAGTTGCGGTGTTGAGTTCCGCCGCTCAACACGCAATGGCTGGGAATTTGGACGATAAACGAAAAACCGAGTCCTTACACTAAGTTCTTTTTTATGTTCTCTGCTCTGCGAGAAAAACTGTAAAGCTATTTTTATTACTGTTTTTTCTGATATTTGTACTTACAAATATATCTTTTTCAGTGTTACGCTTTTTTCCCGTATATCAGGGTAATTAGTGAGAATCTAATGTCAAGACACTCCGCTCACCACTTTTTGCCCAAATTCGAGACATCGCGTGTTGACTGGTTTTACGCTGGATTAACGCTTTTATTTGACTTTTTAAATTTCATTTACAGATACTTCTAATGCACATATCGACAGTGGAGCGTTTGCCGATTACCACAACAGGCTCGCCGTTGCTCGTGCGCACGAAAACCTTCCAGTCGGTATTCTTTGTGATACCGCGCGAGAGAGACTGCCATGAGATGCATCAGACTTTACTGAGGTTAAGTCAACCTGGTAAATAATTATTTCTTTATTTTTAATACAATCCTTTCTCCATTTACTGTCTGTAAAAAAAAAAGGCATTGACGGGGTTAAACGCCGCGCTTTTTCTATTATTACACTAAAGAAGGACGAAATTGTTTTGAACTGTTACAAAACATACAGTTAGAAAATACATAATAGGTTAATTATATGAAAAGTACTAAGCATTACCTAACTTTGAATATTATTTTTTTATTTAATTATCTGATTGTAAGGTACCTAAGTGATATGTCACAACGCTATTTTTAAAAGATCATTCATTATTGAGATCAGAGTTAACCAAAAAAATGGTAAGCATGAATTCTGATGAAATAACTTTATTTCTAATAAAAAAAACTACAAGACGAGAACGTTTACATTTGTACAGCAAAGAAGGAAAGATGAATTAGTTATGTAGATGAAATCACGGTTTTTTCCGCATAGCAGGGTAGTCAGAGAGAACATAGTGTCAAGACACTCCGTTCTCCACTTTTCACCTGAATTTTGCTCCACAGTGCGGTGAAATGAAAATATTTAAATGATG
Organism: Podotricha telesiphe; assembly: GCA_038994665.1. Taxonomy (NCBI): domain Eukaryota; kingdom Metazoa; phylum Arthropoda; class Insecta; order Lepidoptera; family Nymphalidae; genus Podotricha; species Podotricha telesiphe. Next base: position 495,733 of record JAOYRR010000411.1, on the reverse strand, counting down.
ATCATTTCACCGAGTCAGAACTTGGTGGAATGTTCATAATCCTCCAGGGCGGAGAAATGAAAAAAAAATTAAATATGACATAAATATTCATAAAAAAATTATATTATAATAACTTTATAAGCAGCAAGTTAATACTGAACTGATATTATAATTATATAATTGAGGTCATAGTGACGCAGTGGGACAGCGTATGACTGCGAATGCAATGGTTATATTTAAATTATGTTTATTGCTACGCTCAGGTACTAAAACGCGGCAACTCTGGAATCTGATACTTAAGGCGACAAAGCGCAATGTTGAGTTTCGCCACATATGTCGATTTCGGGAGGAAACTGAAGAACGGAAAAGGAAAAACTGTGTTTTGACTTTAGGTTGTCTTTGAATACCCAGCTATGTGGCAAATAGTGGCTTTTTGCACTATGCATTGTATAAAATTTAATACATCATCTTAATAAGCGCTCATCCTATAAATATTTTTTATTGAAAACTTTACACGTAGCAAATTAAAACTAAATAATAATATATTTTTTCAGTGCATTTGGATGAATTGTACTGTTTCCACTACAAATCAACCCCCGATGACCTGCCAAAGTCAGCCGGGTGGAACTTCTTCGATATACAGACCGAGTACCAAAGAATGAATGTGCCAAACGAACACTGGGTGCTATGTAATGCTAACAAGGATTATGAGGTAAATTATATATCAGTAATATATTTCCTTTAATGCCATTTAAATGCATATTGTATACGATTTTAAATTAAATTAATATTATATTATATTTGACAAAAGAGGTTCCCGGAATTTTATTTTAAAATGTGTGACGTCAGCAACGCCGTCACGATTTCCATGATCTTGACTGTCAGCCATCTTTGATAAAATAAATAGACAGTGTAGATAGTTTCACCGATTTATTATGCAACTTTGAAGTGATCCAATCGCTGCGGCGGCTCGACATCCCGCCGACATATTAATGAAAATTCTATAAATTTATAGGTATTTTATACTTTTTGATGTTTGATAATTAAGCAAAAATGTCTTTTTTCTTTCTCTCTCTTTTGCTATCTGTAAATTAATACATTTTATATAGTTTATATAGTTTATATAGTTTTTATATGTTATTTTATTTATCAACGCCCCTTCGTTTGAGTGGATTATATCATGAGAAATCCAATTTTTCCATATCCGTTGGAATCCTCTCTTAGTGCCCACTTCGTAAAGCATCTACATACCCTTCAGCATTATACGTATAGCATAAATCTGAGATTAGCGTGCACAAACGCACAAACTTACAGAAAAGAAAATTAAAAATCATTGTTTTGAGTTCTATTCTAATGATAAATGCCCCCAATAATATTCTTCTTCATATATCTTCCATGTACAGACGGCGATAAATTACATTTTTATTATATATATGGATATAGACAAATATTTTAATTCTCAGCTCTGCGATACCTACCCCAGTGAGATCTACGTACCGGCGCGAGCGTCAACCGCAGTTTTACTTGGTAGCGCCAGTTTTAGATCTAGAGGAAGATTACCAGTTCTAGCCTATTTACATCACAACAAAGCTGCTATAGCAAGATGTAGTCAGCCGTTAAGTGGATTTTCTGCTAGGTGAGTTTTTTTTAATTAATCTGGCTCGAAGGACCAATTGAGGTGTAAAATTTCTAGTTTTATTAATATGATTATATAAATTGTCATAATTTTAAAAGTGTAATAATTCAGACACTTCGGAAATTGTAAAACATTTTTAGAAAACGTATAAAAATTTGAAAGCTGCGGTATTCGAACCCGCGCCTCTTCGAAACCGTCCAACGGTTTTCTTTTCAACGGTTTTCAACGGAAATAAAAAAAAACAACATTTGTACATGTATAAAACATATCTACATAAGTGGCAATAATAAGGGAAGTAATATATCTTTGAATGTATTGTATGTATTTAACGTGACTTTTATATTTCAGATGTATGGAAGATGAACAAATGTTGGATTTGATTAGACGTGCAAATCCCAATTGTGGATATATGTATGTAGTGGACACGCGGCCTAGAGTAAGTTATTATTATTTAATTTTAAACTTTGTATATATATGTATATATATTTATTTATTTATTAAATAAAACATATTTAAATAAAAATAACATATACATATATTTTTGGTAAGTGTTAAACTTCTCGTTTTGACAACTCTGGGCTGACTGATACTCCTTTGATCAGAGGAAGTCCGGCTTTAGTACCACTGACACTCTACGCTATATCTCAACTGATTGAAAAGGACAAATCCTCTAATATTGTTCTTTCAAAATATGAGATATACTTAAAATATATCACATGTAATATATATTTTACAGATAAATGCAATGGTGAATCGCGCAGCCGGTAAAGGATATGAGAACGAGGCGTTTTACGAAAACATTAAATTTCAATTCATGGGTATTGGCAACATACATGTCATGAGGAAGAGCTTACAGAAGCTTGTTGAAAGTGAGTATTAAATTGGCAGCTTTATACTTTTTTCCTCATAGCAGGAACAGCATTGGCAGAGAGGATCTAGTGTCAAGACACTCCGTGTTCCCGTGTGCCTTTTTCCCTGAATTCGAGACATTGTGTGTTGAGTGGCGGAACTCAACGCCGCGGTTTGTCTTTGGTACCTGAGCTGAGAATTTAAAATATTATTTGTGTATCAATCATTCCTCCAATCATCATCCCTGTAAACGAGATTATTTGTGGGTTCAAAACCACCACTAATATCGTTTACATTTAGAATGATGATTGCGCCGCAGTGGCCTCGGTAGACTAAGTATTGCATAAAAAGTTTTAATTATTTTTAAACAAACATCACAGAGTTTATATAACTTCAAACAGCTATATGATAATGACATCTTCATACGTATTTACAATAAACTGTATATTTAAAACTTTGTCTTGCTAAACAACGCTTTGTTTTACCAGAAGAGGGAAATGTAAATCATTTAAATATAATAATTGGCCCGAGTGGAACTCGAACCGACAACCACTGCTTTTGAAGTCATACACTGTGCTATTGCTATTGCGCCACAATTACCTCACTATAATTATATATATATATCATTATTATTCTTGTTGTTTATAAGAAACTAGCGACCCGCTCGCGACTTCGTCCGTGTGAACTTTTGTGTACTGTTTGGTATTTTTGGCTGCCTTTTCGTAAAACAATAATATTCCAGGAATAACTAAAAAAATGGGAGAAAAAAGTAGCCTATATTCACCCCAAGTATATCTATATAAAATTTAATCACAATAGGTTCAGCGATCGTGATGACGTCACTGACATACAGACAGAGTTACTTTCGTATTTGTAATATTAGTATGGTTTATTATGATATTTCAAGTTAATAATAATAATAATTACTTCAAATAATAGAATTGTTATATTTAATTTCGTATTATAGCATGTGAACAGAACACACCCACAATGTCGTCGTTTTTAAGTGGATTGGAGTCATCTGGCTGGCTCAAACATATAAAGTAAGTATAATTAAACCCCGCTAATACGATCCCGCTTAATACAATTTCTCGCATAATACGCTATTTTATCGCATCCTTGTAACTTGAAGCATGTTTTAATACAAAACTAGCTACAGCCGCCACTTCAATTGCGTGTAATTGTAAAAAAAAAGTTGTCTAAGTTACTTCTTTATAAATATACATATATAATATGCTTGGAGTTTCGATGCGTGATAAAATTCGGAACATAGAAATCAGCAGGAGAAGTATAGTCACAGTCAAAGCTCTTAAAATATGCAAGTTGAAGTAGCAATGGGCTGGCCTTATCGCTCGTGGAACCGACGACCGATGGAGAGCAAATTCATGATCACCTCTCGAGAGAGAGGTGATCATGAATCGGAAGGCGTAATGTAGTCCAGCAGTAGACGTCTAACGACATACATATGCGTTTAGTACATAGCGGTTACAATGCGTTTAATATTACAAACAGACACTCGAATTTTATTTTTTTTTGTATAGACAAGTAATTAGAAATAAATACAGTTCAGTTCAGTTGCTTTTGTGAAGCTACGATCGTGCATGATGTCCATACATCACTAGACATATAACGCGCGCAGGTCGGTCCTGGACACGTCGTGGTGGATCGCGCGCGCGCTGCAGTCGGGCGTGAGCGTGTGCGTGCACTGCAGCGACGGCTGGGACCGCACGGCGCAGGCGTGCTCGCTGGCCGCGCTGTGCCTCGAGCCGCACTTCCGCACCGTCAACGGGTACCAGGTACGTGGCTGATGCGACTGACACCACATGTCGAGTAGGCCTGACGCTAAAGACGTCACAAAAATGTCACCAGAAGCCACTACGTCACATTGCCAATCCGTTTTTACAAATGTGTTGAGTGAATAATTGTAATCACTGCTCCTGCTTAAAATTGGTTTAACAAGCATCGCGAGTACTAACCCACGATGACGTGTCTTATTTATTTATACATATAATAAAAATGTAAATAGTAATAGTAAGAAATGTTTTTATTTTCTTTTTGTCCGTTTGTTTGTGCTAATCTCAGAAACTGCTTAACCAAAAATGCAATTTTGACTTTCAATCGGTTTCAACCATTTAAATTAAAAATTTAGGCAAACTTACTTACTTAACTCACCAACACTTTTTCTTGAAATATTAATATATTTTTAATACTCTAAGAAATAAAAAAAAAAAGAAATCTCTAGTCTACTTAAAGATCTCGGTCTGACTAGAACGTGGAGTGGAGGCGACCGTTAATGAACATTTTAAAGAGTAAATAAAAGCTCCTCTCTCAGCAACGCGATGAATGGTAAATCCATGACATGCTGAGGAGTTTCTTCTCACAGTAGTTTTCAAAATAGCTTGCATGTTTTACAGGCGCTAATAGAAAAAGATTGGCTGTCGTTCGGTCACAAGTTCACTTCCCGGTGCGGGCACGTCGCGTGCGACTCACGCGAGCGCTCGCCCGTCTTCACGCAGCTACTCGACTGCACTTGGCAATTGTTGAGGCAAGCTCCTGAGGTAGGATTTTGTGTTTTTTGGGAATGTGTAATTTACACAATTTTTCTAAAGTAATGGAAGTTAATACTACGGCTTGTGTAAAATTGTAGATTGTTTTATATTTTAACTTTTTTTTAAAGTCGCATTTAAAATTGTGTGTTGTATTAAAGTTGTAAATTAATAAAATACAAAACACTTCTAAAGTCTTAGTTGTTTTAGATGGATATCTTAAAATAGACTTAATAAAGGAAAGTTTTCTTAAAAATAACATAAGTTGATAAGAATTTCGCAGGTTCGGAATTTCACTTCAAAATTTTATACATGATCCAAAAATATGTCTTTTTCTCCTCAGGCATTCCAATTCAACGAGAGGTTCTTACTGACATTACACGACCACGCGCACGCGTGTCAGTACGGTACCTTTATCGGCAACTGTCAGAAAGATAGACGCGATTTGAGGTAAAACTTAAAAGTCAAGTTAAATAAATTTGACATTTTTATTATTCAAAATGTAACATTGTAAAATATTAAGGATTGTAATTATTTTGGGATATGGCATTTAAGACAGTCTCGTAGAGTGATCCGTAAGTTGTATTTTGTTACAGAAAGCATTGAGGTCATTGTCATTGATAATAAGCGCGATGGTTGTGGGTTCTATACCCATTCAGTAGAACGCGATTACTATAAGCATATTTTTTAATACTAGCGACCCGCTCGCGACTCTTCCCGTTTGAACTATAGCTGTTTCGTATTTTCGGCAGCCTTTTCGTAAATATTGAAATTACTAAAAAATAAAGTATCTTATGTTAATCCCAAGACTCAAGTATAAATATATAAAATTTTAGCGGTTTAGCCGTGATGAGGTCACAGACAGAGTTACTTTCGCATTTATTATATTATAGTATGGATTTAATAACATTTTTTCAGATTGTCCGAGCGTACGTTTTCACTATGGGGCTATATGGCGAGTCATCTCAATGAATACAAGAACCCCCTTTACAATCCAAAAGCACATCCCGATGTGTTGAAGCCTGATTTAAGCCCACAAAGTATAAGGTTTGTAATAAATCCTCGGTGCGCGTGCAATATCGCGGTAATGCAGTTTCATTTACAAAACTGCAATGTCCAAAATAAAGTCCAAATTTTAAATGTTGCTTATATTACAGGAAGATAGATAGAGGATTAGATGTTTCTAATCCTGTTATCTATCTTCCTGTAATATAAGTTCCTCATAGTTCAATTAATCAACAATACCTTTAATTAAGTTATTCTTTTGTCCTGTAAAATGCTAAAATATTGACATACGCCGTATTTACAAATAGTACTTACACAGTATTATTATATAGTATTGTACGCGCAACTACAACATTATACTCTTAAAAAGTAAAAGGAAAGTAAAAGGAAAAAGGATCAAATGACCATTTTAGTCAAATTACTGCAGCTATATTACAGAATATAGGATAAGTAGTTCAGATAAAACAACAAAACCTCTTTTTAAAACAAATTCTCTCGTATATTTTGTTAACATTTTTTAAAGTGTTATTCCCACACTTAGGAAAAGATTTTTCTAAATATGTCTTTTTCAAATTCTCTCGTATTCCATCGTAAATTTCATCGTTGATTATTTAATAGATGGATTGTGAAGGACGTGCAAATTGCCCCCATTGCTCTAACAATAAGTGGAAATTGAAAATAAAAAAACAGAATGTTTAACTTATTCACAGTTTTCCACTTTTACCGTGTAGCTGTGTAGTCACAGAGAACCTTATGTCAACAAGGCACTCCGTTCTCCATTTTTAGTTCTAAATTCAAAACATAGTGAATCTATGGAATGCTATGAAGTTTGTTACCAAGGCTTATTTACGAGATATTGCCACCACTGAGCCACGTGGTAGTTGGCTAACATGTGCGCGTGCATGTGGTCGCAGGTTCTGGCGCGGCATGTACTGCCGGCACGAGAGCGGCGTGCACCCGCGCGAGTCGCTCGCCGACATCCTGCCGGCCGCTGTGGAACATTCTGGAGCTTTGACACACCATATTGACTATTTGGCTAAGGTATTTCATTGTAATGGGCGGTTTTAGTTCGGCATTATGAGTTATTGTTTTGTTCGTGGCCCCATGGGTACGTACCTATGTGACCCCACAGGTTATGTCATGTATAAAATATCATAAAAATAATTATTTGCCTTTCATGTTATATCAAATAAATGATTATGAAAAATTCTTTCATATACTACTAGTGACCCGTTCGTGGCTTCGCCCGCGTGAACTAAAACTGTTTCATATTTTAGGCAGCCTATTCGTAGAACAATAATATTCGTAATAAGACTAACACATTATTTGGAAGAGGATCTGGAGGGTCTTGCCCCCTGTATCTCTATACAATATTTGGTCATAATCGGTGCAGCGCTTTGGCCGAAATGACGTCACAGACAGACAGTTTAAAATATAAACATTTAAATGGGTTTTAAATTCCCGACTATGGCATGAATTCACCTGCCATTATATATGTTTAATGTAACTGTTAATATATTTATTTTTACTCACGTTACGTGAATAAAGAGATAAAATTTATTTAGTTATTTATAAATTCAAAACTTAACTAAGTCCGGTATTTTTTAAACAGAGAATAACGACGTTCAAAAATCTTCTCTCCGGACGGAAAGCAGAGAAAGCCAGAGACACCGCAGTAGTCAATTACCAAAATGGCGGCGCCGACACCGTCGAGATTGAATCGATTGAAACTAAAGTTGATGGACTACAGATTGATAATAAGTAAGTTTATTTTTTTATATATTTTTATGCAAATACATATGTAAATTTAAATCTATCTATTGGTATAATTTCACAACGGTAGTTGCTTCTTGTAGGACTGACAATTGACATCACTTCGAACGGCTGGTTTAGACATTACTGACATTCTTATAGTAGTTGACGTTGCGAAATTAATTTTGAATCATTGATTTATTAATCTTTCCGTTTGGGTTTGGTTTAAAGAAACAAGAATTTAAATTTTCTTCACTTGTCTAGTATCCTCTTCGATGTATCAAAAATGTCAGAAATTAGAACTAAGTTAAGCTACTGGCAGTTTTGGTACGCGATGTACCAAACAACAATAAATTAAGGTCCCTTAATATATTAATGATGGACGAATACGTTAAAATACGAAATGGCAATATACGTTAAAATACGAAAAAACAGGAAAAAGCCACGCAAAAGACACACCAAAGCGTTAAAACGGTTTTCAAAAGTCGCGAGTACGAGCCCTATAGTAGTATATGTATGAGTTTCATATTATGGGACGGTTTATAATATTAGGCCTTTATAATATATGGAAGCATCTATGTAATTTGTAAGTAAATACTGTATAATTAAAATGTAATATATGTTTGTTTTTTTTTTAGATTATTATATGAATCTGGAGGCAATCTATCGGAACTTGAATGCGCTAACCACGACCATCCACTGAAGGACACAGCTACCACTCCACCTAACCCTAAAAAAATACCACTTATTACCGAGGTATATATACATCTGTATGTATTTTTATTAACTATATACTACAAAATTTACTTCGATTTAATACTGTTAAGTTTAAACCATAGTGGCGCAATGGTATATCATCTAATTGTAACCGCGATCGTTCGTTTGTTCGATTCCCATTCCGGAATGGTTGATGGAATGATTATATTTCAATTTAAAAAATCATTTTCAGTTTTTTTTACAATTCAACAGAAAACAGGTTTAAATATTCCATCAAGCCTCACGCAGTTGGAAGCGGAAATTAACACCGTAGCATTGGATTGGAAAAGTATCAAGAACGTCACCGAATGCAGTTGCTCTACACCCTTGGACCATTTCAGTAGGAAGGTATGGTGGGAATTGCGTTTGGGTAACTTGAAATCTTACATAAAAAAACATTTAAAGTTATTCACACCCCTGAAATGTGAAAACAATTTACAAGAAGCAGGACTCGAACCCGGGCCTCTTGGAAATCATCGACGCACACCGATCGTTAAAAATTTATACGTTTTCGAAAAATATTTTCCCAAGTGTGCCAATTTCCCAAGTCTGTTAATTACACTTTACAGAACGATTATTTTTTTCATTATCTTGAACTTCCATGTGCCCTATAGTTAAATATTCTTCTAATACGTTATCATATTTTTCCCTTAATGTAGATAATATTAGTAATTTGTTGTCTTGCTGAGTTTATTGTCTCATCGCTATTTCTCTTGTATTTCCATCGGGTGACATTGGGGTAGTTGTTACGAAATGCAAGCTTCACTATATATTTTCCATTATCGTCTTGTGTAATTATTTTCATGAAAGCTTTCATATTGCTTTCGTTCCTTTGTATATTTTCTTTTCTTCTATCACCTATAATACTTTTAAGAAATCTTCTGTTGTAACATTGTGATGAAGAACGACTACTGAAGCTGAGTTTTCTAATCTGTCTTCAATCTTCCCAAATAAAATCCAGTCAAGATTTGTTTTGTGAGCGCATTCATTTGTGAGGGATTCTCTGACGGTCCTTTAATTAGGTTACTACTGATAGCTAAATTTTATTGGCGAATATTTGTTGTTGTCTTGCTGTCTATCTTTGCGCTTCTAGTCGCTCAGAGTATTCGTTATTTATTTTTTGTATTATTAATAAATGCGTGACGGACACGTGCTTAGCTTTTGTGTTTTTTTATTGACAAGTGCTTAGCTTGTGATTTTGCTACTTTGTTGAAATTTTAGAGTAAGTATACACGATTTCATGCAAGAAGTTAAACAAGAGGCCTTCAGGAGCGTTAGAAGAACCCTCTCTAGAAGTCCAACTATAGTATGTAGTTTATGCGACTAAAAGATTCCGTTGAAAAAGAGTCCGTTGATTAGTGCATTTGAGAGACTGAAGGAGTCTCTTCCGAAGTCAAATCCGGTGGTTATTAGTCATCTGCTTCTCTCTTGATATGTTGCCGTTAATCGATTCCTTTGATCGAGCTAGCTCTCTTTGTTAAGAGAGATGCAGCGATACTCTATTCACGTGGGCATCGAACGTGGCCTGTGAAATTCATATTGTGAACGTTCGTGTGTATCTGAAAATTCTCCTATATTGACCACGTTTTGACCGCTCTCGCCTGGTAACTGTATCCAATAGTTTAGATTTTGCTCTTTTTGGCAATCATGGGTACTGTTATTATATAGAAAACTATTTTATGTATGGAGTTCCATGCATAATGATTCACTGTGTTGTGGTTTGGCAGTTGCGACATACAGGGACTGCTTGCGGGTTTGGTTTTAATTGCTTGATTTGTTTTTTTTAGTTCCTTTTCTTCGTCATTTGACTTGACCTCTTACCTCTTACCTCTTTTAAGGTCCTGATCTCTTATTTAAAGTTATTGTTTTCAGCTATTAGGTAGTCCGTGGTTGTCTTTATACTTCGTGTTTGTTCCACGATAGAGATTGTATTATAAATTATTAAGTTTTAATTTTCTCAATTTGAATTGACTTGACTCCATGAGCACCCCTATAATTTCGTACTTAAATTTGTTAAATTCATCTTATTATTTCGTACATACCTATCACCGGCCATTGACATATGTCCACCTCTCCTTAGCACCACTGTTGGGGCTGTGGTCGTTGCGTGTGCACGCGCTGCGTATGCGCACGCGCCCCCCTCCCCGCGCTGCAGGCGCCGCGCGCCGCCCCGCTGTGTGCCGCCTGCGCGCCCTCCACTCCCGCCACGCCCGCTACACCCGCTACACCCGCTACACCCCCGGTGTCCGGCCTACAGGTACCAGGTATGTAGGCGTCTGAAAGAGGATCGATAGTGAAATGTGACTTAATGCGCATTATAAAGGGCTGAAGGAACGTATGAATATTTTTAAGCTTTTCTATTTATATTATACAAATGGCATGGGTACTCAAGCCTTCACTTATGTCTCAAGTCCCAAGCACTGCTCTCAGCTCCAATTTATGGACATCCCCGTCAAATCGTCAAATCTATGGAATGCTAACAAATCTCTAATCATTGACTAGATTTTTATGTTTTCAGTGTTATTCAGACACTTAAGATAAGAAATTAATTTTTTGAATACACATAAAAATTCTAAGTTAGCGGGACTCGAAACCGCGGCCTCTTGGGTTTCCAGAACAACTTGGGGTCTTACATTACATTTTTTATGTTTTTTAAGATTATATTTCGTTCATTTTATGTTCTTTACTTTTAATATATGGTCGTTCAAAGGGTAGTCAAAGAAAACCTAATGAAGTAATTAAGACACTCCATTCTCTCTCTACCTGAAGAATGTGTGTTTAGTGGCCTAACTCAAAGTCTCTCTTCATATTACCAAATTAAAATATTTTTATATATAATACCTGTACCCCCGAAAGGAAATCCAATCGAACTGTTTTAGTTCCAATCGCTTAGAACGAACTAACTAACTTAGAACTATCAGTTAATTACTAGTACTTTAGTAACTAACAAATTAAAAAGATTCTAGTCTTCTTAATCATTTTTATATTTCTTTTTCAGGTCTGGTAACACCTGCCAACTAAATAAATGAATAAAAACCAAATATCAATATATATTTATGATTTGTTCTATACCTCTTTCTATATTAATAGTTATGTGTAAAATGATTTTGACAAATTTAAAATAAAATATAAGCATTTTGTAGCAGTTTTCCATTATAATATAAAAATTAAGTACTTATTTGTAGGTAATTTGTATACTTCTTTAGTGTATTTGAAATGCATATTTTGTTGCTGAAGTCAAATTTAATTTAGCTCGATTTATAAGTTTAAATCAGTCCAGACTTAGCTATCAAATAGAATTGAAAACTTTTTTAACGTATTATTTTAACATACTTTCTTTTTGTGAATAACTATGTAGATGTATGTTAGAATTTATATATAACGTTGTTTATAATAGTAATTCTAAGTTTTTGAGTTCTAAAATCGTCCTTTTGAAACGAAGAAGTTCAAGTTACATGTTTTGTTTCATACTTATATTTTCGTCGATAGATGGCGCTAAATCTACATAGTGTATATCGTTTTTGTAAATATATGTAGTAATAAAAGTAAATCTTCTTATTATATTAATTGAATAGAGATGACATTATATGTGCATGTATATGCAGTGTAGCATTGGTTATAAATATATGTATGTATGTATGTATTAAGTTATCGTGGCGCAATAGGACAGCGCCTGACTGTTAACGAGATTGGTTGAGGGCTCGAACTACCTGGTTCCCATTTGGGGTAATAATTATGTTAAAATTATTTTTATATCCCAGGTTCGGTAGGACGAAACGCGGAGACAGGGAGAACCTAGTGTCAAGACACTCCACTTTGCCGCTCGAATCCAAGACACTGCGAGTTGAGTGGCAACTCACCTCCGCGCTTTTTCTTACCACAGCAAAGATACGAATATAACTAATGATCCTCTGAGTTGGAGTTTATAGTCAGACGATGCTCAAATGCGCCAAGATAACTTCTTGTTTCTCATTTTATGCACAAATTAGCTTAAGCATAAATTATGTTAATCAAGTAATTTTTTCAATCATTTATGAAATATGTAAAATATAGTTTTTTAATATTTTTTAATTTAAAGTATAGAACGTATAGCTTAATTGACTATTACTTGGGCGGTTTTCAAGTGGCGGTGGTTCGAATCTTGCTGCTTTCCAATTTTTAAGTGTTATTCACATTCTTTGAGGAAATTGAAAAACATTTTTAGAAAAGGTATAAAAAAATTGAACACACAGCTTAGTTGTCAGAGCGCTTCAAATCTTTTCATGAGGCGTGGTTTTGAATACCGCAGCTTTCAAATTTGTATACCTTTTATAAAAAGGTTTTTTTTACTTTTCAAAATTTTTCCTGTAAAATGAATGATAAAATAGGATTAAATATGTATCTATTGCGTTATTTTATTACTTACACCATCACGGTGCAGTAGATGTGCTTGGCTTCGCGGTAGTTGAGGGTTGAAACCCCATTCTGCAAATGTTTACATTTTGCGGAAAAGAGAATCGATATCGATAATCGAATCTGTATACTGTAAAAATGTACGAAAGGCTATGTATATTTAAATTATAAAATAAATTAGAATTCAAGTATTTTTAGTAGGCTAATTTACGGAAGCAACACAAAAATAAAATTAAAAAGTATATATATATATAAAATTATTCAGACAAAAGTATAAACATAAGATACATTTCCCACCGCATGAGGCGATTCAATTTGCTTTACTAAAATGCTGACTAACCCTTTACTGTTATTGTTCTCATGCTTTAGCTGACATAAATAATTTTAGGTATTTATATCGTAACTAAAATTCCAATATAAATTGTGAATGTAGTAGAAGTATGTATATAAATGTTTATGGTATCTATATATATATACCCCATATATGACAGTCTAAGGCGATTTTTTGAAACACAATTGATTATTTTATAAATTTTCTCGTTATTCTATTGTTATTTTGGTCATCAAATACTCCATTACAGAAAGCGGAATTTCGATTTATATAATTATTTGCTAAAATGTCAGCTAAAAAAATAGTATATATAGAAACAATGTATTGTATAGAAGTTTCGCAGTTATAGAATGAGTATTCCATATAGCTTAAAATTGAACTCGACAAGTTAATTAAGTTTTTTACATAGTATTCTTTTTATAATCTGATATATCTGTGATCCATTATTATTGTGTACAAATAGACTGTATGCCTGGAATGTAATGCTTCATAAAGAAAAATGTAAATAAATATAATAAAACGTAAAAGGTTATTGTTTATATAAAATGAAAAAAACTGTAATTCTTTTTGTGTTAGTGAAAACTTAGCGCGTGAGGTCTTCAGTTTCTCAGAACTCAACACCGCCAGAGAAGATGACGAATCGAAATGATTTAAATATTATCATTCCCCAAGTTGAAATCGCGTATATTACGATATTATATGGATAATAGTTATCATTTTTTAAGAATAATTAATATTAATGGTCAGGAAAAGGTAATAAATTCAATTTAACATTTTATAGCTTGTTAAAATATAACGATTGAAAAAACTTATTTAAAACGTAACGTAAAGAAGTTATGCAATATAGATGAAAGTAACAAGACTTTTTCACTTTAAAAAAATAATACTATACGAAACTAGATAGTTATCAAGGTCTCGTTAGTTACCTTACCTTATCTCTTATCTCGTTAGTTACCTTATCAAGGTCTCTTAGTTATCAAATTTAAAGTCTCGTCAATTTATATAATAATTATAAAGTGTTAAAACTCTTAATAATTTAAAAAAAAAAGATAATAAATTATAATATACTTCTTTTTTTATCATCGTGCAGACGATGTAGTAGTATTACTGGGTATTTCCTTCCCAGTAAAACAAAACAAGATTAATGGTACTCGTAGATATTTATAGCTTGAAAAGTTTATCTTTCTTATAGAATATGATTTTTTGACTGAATATATATACTAATTGATGCTTGCGTTTGCGTTAGTTGAATAACGTTTTCGGTCAATATCTTCTTTTTCTTTGCTTTTCTTCAAAATGTTATTTCTTTCGACATAAATGCAAATCCGATCGGACAATGTCAGATGAACGAGGTGGGTAAAACAATGTCCAAATACATATTTTTTTCAGTGCTTCGTCGAGGGTGCAGTTTTGTGTCATTTTTCTGAAATCAATGACAACTTTTCTATTAACTTGATCCAATTATTCACAGAAGAGATTCATAATGAACAATTTTGTGATTATTCGAATAAACTATAAAAGTGCCTTTTTATATATATTCGAAGACGGTCACAGCCTTTATTTATTTAAATTGCTCACGCGAAATACACGATAGCAAAATTATACAAAAGTTATACGTCAACAATAACAAAATAAAAACAAAAATGGGTTTAAATTGAGAACAGACTGCAGCCGTAGTTACAGATGAGGATCCTTTTCATCTGATTCGAGATGAAAACACTTTATATTTAAATTATGACTTTATATTTATATAAAGACTATATTTATTATGTTGTTTTCTTTGATTTTCAATCTGCTGCAAATGCTTGTATAATTGATTAAGTTACTTAAAAATAAGCTTCACGCCTTTTGCCGCATAGCACCGTAGTAAGAGAGAACCTAGTGTCAAAACACTTTCCGCCCGAAATAGAGACATTGCGTGTTGGGTGGCGAACTCAACGCCGGGCTTTGTTTATGGGCAATCCAGATTTTGTACCAAAGCGTGGAAATGCTTTTTTTTAATATAATTATTCCCTGTGTGGATCGAACCCACAACCAATAGCGGTTACAGTTCGACGCTGTACCACTGCGCTACGATCGCCTGAACTTAATTTATTTTCTTAAATAAAGTTTTTATACATAGGCACCTTTTACATTACATCGTTCAATTACTATAACTGTTAAATTCTAGTAAGTTTTATAGAACTATTAGACGCAAGTGTTCAATAGAAGCTATGCTTTTGCAATTTATTATTTTGTTCTTAACAGCTACTTTTGTTACAAATGATCAAGTTATAGAAGACAAAATGATTGGATTAAAAGCTTTACACGATACGAAAATCGACAAGAACACAATAATTACTAGGAATATGAAACTGAAGTCCAAATATCGAGAGAAAGGTATTTTTTATTATAGAATGATTGTGTAGTGATCTCATTTCCTTAGCTTCACACTTTTCCCGCAAAGCAGGGTTAGAGAGAACTAAGTGTCAAGACACTATGAATATGTATATATTTTTTCCCTTTTTATAGCAAATGACAAAAATGCTCACAGCCAAGAACCAGACTGGTCATACAGTTCTATTCCCAAAGAACTCAAAAGTCACGTAGAGCAATTTAAAAGAAACATGTCGGAATGTTTAAAGGAAGTACAATTAAATGATAAACGACAAATAAAACGGCTTTCTCCTAAAAAAGAATCTCCGGTACACGGAGAGTGTCTCATCGCGTGTGTGCTCAAACGAAATGGCGTTATTGAAAATGGGAAAATATATAAAGGTAAATTCAAATTATAAAGTACTTTTAAATCATCGAATAATGCTACCATCAGATCGGAAGGCAGTTTTGCGGAGAAACTCAACAGTTGTTCTTTTCAAAAATGTTACTATTCTATTATTCAATACAGGCTACCTACAGCCTGCACTTAACTCAAATGACATTGACATCTCCATTCATTATTAATTATCCTTTAATTATTCTGCTACAGATTCTTTTTTACATTGTTCAAAACAATATAGTGGCTGAAAATTTTTGTAGTGGTAAAACTAAAATAGATTGTGGATTTATTTGTGATATTGGTCAGTCGTGTGACATTAGTTAAATTTTTCAGCTTTTTATCCCTTTCACAACGGACAAATGGTCCGTACATATTCGAATCCATCAAATCAATGATTTTTTCTTCTGTATAATATTACTTATTGTAATTTTACAATCAATAAATGGTTGCCGGTAAGGGATGACGTTCAGAACTAAAATCTTTTACTAAGTAGTAATAATTGATAATCTTTCTTTTATTATTTGCAGTGAGACATATATTTTATTATTATTATTATCTAGATTTATGTGCCATAAATAATTTTTAAATATTTCGAAAAAGATACCAGTAGTTTTTGGCATTCAACTTCATAATATTCTTCTTGTTGTTTGAAAATACTTCGTGTTAATTTATACAGACTTTGTGTTCATATTAATGACTTGTTATTAGTGTGATGTCAATAACATCCAACAGGGCGTCGGTTCGAATCCTGAGCACGTAACAAATATACAGAAATTGATATAGATTTTTAGAAAACGTATAAAAATTTAAACGCAGCGGGATTCGAACCCGCGCTTCATGGAAACAGTTGAAGCAGTCTGACCGCTACACCGTTCCTTACCCCGCTAAGTGAAATCTATTATTGCAACTTATTTTTGTTGTTAACATCTCTGTAAAGAGATGTTTTAAACATTTTAAAACTGTTATTCTAGTATACTAGAATAACAGTTTTAAAATGTTAGGATATGAAAAATATTTGTAGGACGTTTAAAAAAAAATAAGTAAGCTCTTGTAAGCTGTCTAAGTCTTTCTGCTTAAATATTTCTTAGTGTCGTTCACAGTAAGACGCTGTCCCACGGAGCCACGATGATTAATGATACACTTTAATATTTCTAAAATTACAGACAAATTACTCTCGTTGGTTAGAAAATTTTATGGAAAAGACGAGAAATTGATGAAGAAATTAGAAAAGAACGTAGACCGTTGTATCGAAGCAAGTGTTAAAAATAAGGACGACTGCACCATCGCGTCGTATCTCAACGACTGCACGAATGAGCTGATGGCAAATAACAAGCACAAAATTATTGTAAATTACTGATTAAAAATAAAAGTGTATATTAAAGCCTCTTAAATATGCAAATATACATTTTTTTTTCTAAAACCAAAAAAATTCGAACGCAGTGAGATTTGAACCCGCGCTCTTGGGAATCGTCCAAGCGCTTTGACCGCTAAGCCATGCGTTTTACATCTAACTACGTCGAAATTCATATACACTGATTGCAACTTATTTTAGTTGTTAGCATCTTTGTAGAGATTTTTGCAAATTTCTGCTATCCAAAGATTATTCTACGGACAATCGTTAGGCGAGAGAGAGATTTATTAAATATTTAAACATTTTATAGTATTCACACTCATAGCAAATTGAATAACATTTTTAGAAAATGTAAAATAAAATTAACAGGTGGATTCGGCTTGGGTCTATAACTCGTTGGTACTGTGGCTTGAGAAGACGAGAACACATCGTCGGCGAAGGCTTGGCAGTATGTTCCCCTGGACGCCATTTTCTGGAGGAGTGGATCCAGGGTGAGGTTCCAGAAAGTCGGTACACCGATAGGTCCTTGGGCACAACGTTTCGTGGTTCCTGTCTCGCTGATAGCCCTGGCGTAGTTGACACGATCCTGCGATTCTGTAGGCAGGATGCGACCAAAGCGTTAGAGATTTCTCGGGAAATGTTCGCTTTGGTGGATTGTTTCGAATTCGGCATTTTTCCTAAGCACGTCCACATATAGTTTTCCTAAAAAAGCGGACCACCACGATGTATAGGTGGTTAACATCTCATCAAGTTCTTCCAGCCTCGAGACTTCGAGAACGTTTCAAACGTTACGAACGTTATGATGTGCTCGGATAGAGCGGCCTTGAAGGTGTTGGCGAAGTCTGACCATTTGGCTTTCTTTATACTTTAGGGATTCCATTGCCTGCTCAAGACGCAGCGCGAAAATAATTGCGTTATAGTCTGATGTAATTAAATTTCCGTCTACTCTCCAGTTCTCCGCTCTGCCTAGCAGGATGTGACTTGTTAATATTACAACCACACAACTTTCGTACTTCCTTCCTCCCCTGTAAGTCTCGAACGTTGGTAAATAGCCCGTGTTTAGCACGTGGAGGTCCATTTCCGTTGCGAAAGCTTGATATTCTGCCCCTCGGCGGTTTTCGGAGTTCAACGCTTTCATCGCGTGGGATTTTAATGTTGGCGGCTTTTATGCAGAATAGATAGTGGGGTCAAATAAGAACACCAATATGTATAATGTACACATTATATTCTCTTTATGTAATGTTTTATTTTATTTATTGTGTTTCTTTTCTCTATAATCAAGTGCCGGATTAGTGCGATTTTTCTGACATGAACCTGCTGCAAGCTTACGCTATACGAGGTACGCTTATATTTTGACGTCAAATACTCAAAATGCAAATAACTTCACCAAACTAGTGAAAATAGCAGAACCTGATCACATTATAGTGTTTTTAAGAGATATTTAGATGAAATGAATATTTAAGTAACTTTTAGTTGTGAACCCGCCTTTCTCAAACGTCTTAAGACATTTGAGACAGGCGGGTTCACAACTTTAAACAAAATACTAAATTAAGCGTTGAGCAATAACATCAAAACAAGCAATGCAATATTAACGAAAATGACACAAAAGTGGCGTGAACAACCATATATCACATACTCGTGTTATAGGTTAAAAACTATAACTAAAGAAACGACTTAACTTAACCAGAGTCAGAACTATAACCAATCGGGGCTGGATATTTAGATCAGTGTTTGGATCAAACTCTCCTGTTCCTAGGCTCTGCAGGATGGTTAACGAGTACAGTGACCTACTAGATGTTAACGTTCAATCATCTTAACAATGTATGTATTATCCTAAAGAATTGTCTTTTATTTCATTATGGACTAATTGTTTGGTTTCTTTTGCTGAAGCTCGCCTTAGGAGCTCCTTATGTTTTTTTCTTTCTTGCATGCTGTATCCGCCTGTAAGTGTTTGTTACACTTAGATTAAATTCCGTTTACTATGTTTCTTTTTTTTTATGTATGTACCGTGTAAACAAATGTTGGTGGATCAAATAAATGAATAAATAAGCTCTTTACAATATATAAATTTACAAATAAGTATCTTTACAGCAAGATGTTACGATATTGATAAACAAAATGAGCTTTAATACAAGATCGTGTACAATCTTATCAAAGTGAGGGAAAAATCGGCATCGTCTAACTGTTAACACAATTGCTTGAGGGTTCCCTGGGCGAATTATTATATTTAAATCATTTTTAATTCTTCGCTCCAAGGATAACACTTGATTTGAGTTCCTCCACCGGAAATCGGAGAATGGAGTGCCTTGACACTAGGTCCTCTCTGACTACACCCTCCTATTCGGAAAAAACCGTGGAGCTGGAAGCGAAAGAAAGAAAAAAATAATCGTCCCCGCGAGTGGAGATAGAACCCACACCACCAAAAGATGGCTATTTTCATAAAAATTTCAACACTAATCCCAAAAAATAAAACACAACATTAAATTTAAATTTATTTTATAACCAAGTTAACCATTTTATTTTTCTCCAAAGCACTCTTAAACCATGTTATTTCCGACAATAAACTGGAAATGCACAAATACATAAATCCAAAAATTGCACTAACTTACTTTTCAATTCAACTTATACCTTCATTATTAGATACATCATTTAAAACTCTCATTATCTCACGACTAGCACAATCTGCGTCTAATTTTCTCATACAGCTGAGCCGTTCAGTAACATGTCTTCCATAGAACCAGTATTGCTTAGATTTACTGTTACTTATTACTGGATTCATGGCCTTTATTAAATTATCCAACAGTTTCTTGCAATTGTCCTTATTCTTTTTCGTACCTCTCCGTCTGGGCCTGTCAGTTCTTTGACCTCTTTGACGTAAACCTAGTTCTAGGTTAAATTCTGTTGTAATTTCTTCTTTAACATTGTCATTGGGTAAATCAGTAGTAAAACTTTTTTTGTAATCCTGAAATTATTAAATTTTGACATTTATATCTCTTTTTTTTTAAAATCACTCTTGCTTACAATAGGGAGGCAGGGTGAGAGAACCTAGTGTTCATTTTTTTAAGAAAGTGTATAAAAAATTTAACGCAGCGGGATTCCAACCCGCGCCTTTTAAAAGCCGCTCAATCGCTCTGACCGCGAAACCATACGTTCTTTATCCTGCTACGTCTTCACTTCACTAACAGTTACCAGAGCGATTAGATTAGATTATTTAGATTCAATCATGCGGAAATGAATTGGAGTGGTGGTATCCGAGTGGAAATCGAACCCACACCCACACAACCTCATTATTTTTGTTAAGATCCATAACTCTGTTAATACTTAAAAAGAGAATTAAATATTCTTTAAATTATAGAGGTATGCTATAAAATTACATGAAGAGACAAATATAACATAATTTAGTGAATATGGTATTTTACTAGCTTCATGTCTTTTTATGCATAGCAAGGTAGGTAGAGAACCTAGTGTATAAAAACTCTATTCCACGTTTTCTGCTTAAATCCGAAACATTGTATGTTAAGTGGTGGAACTCAACGCCGCGTTTTGTCTTACCAGAGATAAGAAATGGATTTTTTTTCAAAATAATATTTTGTCCAACTTGTAATTGAACCCACAACCAATGGTTTTATAATCAGACACTGTCCCACTTTGCCAGGATGGCCTAAAATATAATACTAAATATACCAAAAACAATAGCTATTTTTATTTTTTTTTACTGATATGCGTAAGGTCCAAAAACACTTAGTAAATAAAAATATAACAGCTTACAAATCAGGACAGTCTAAAAATTCCACATTATAAAGTTTGATGTCTTTTAATAAAATCCTTAGATGCAAAGTATTCACAATAGAAAGATCAAATGACAAGAACAATAAATAAAATTAGTGTCTGTTTGTAATATTAAAATAACAGCTTTTTACTAAATGCATATTTATGCATATGTACCATGTTGGTACATACTAAAATATTTTTTTATAACTTTTGTCTGTCTTTCTCTCTGTTTTTTCTGGCTAATCTCTGGAACAGCTAATGAGAATTTCACTGGCAGACAGCTGATGTAATAAGGAGTAACATAAATAAATAAAGCTACTTTTATGTATTAAAATGTATTATGCAGTGCTTTAAATGGAATATTAAGGCCCTTGTGGCAACTGTGTCAATACATGAAAGCAGCTTTATTTATGGGTATTATACATAATAATACATTCCTGAACAAAAAAATAACTTTATATCTGAACCAGCTGTGCCCATGCCTTTCCACGTGGAATTCTAAACTTAAAGTTGTTTAAGTTACTCCTTATTACATCAGCTGCCTGCTGGACTCATTGGAGTGTCTGATTGTGTATGTTATGGTTGTGGATTCAATTACCATTCAGGATAATTATTATATTATTATTGACGTCCGTGCTCTAGTAAGGCAAATGTGGTGTTGCGTTTCTATCACTCAACACACAGTCTCTTGAAATTCTGCAGCCAATTTTCTACCTAATTTCAAGAAACTGTTATTTTAACACTAAGTTCTCTCTGACTTGCTTGCTATATAGGTGAAATAAAAAAAGTCACTTTCCTAAAAGCCCACATTTTGATCTTATTAATTATTTGTATTGACTTACTTCATATGTAATGCCATTTTCTTTGATTGTTCCTTCTTTAAGAAATTGTAATGGTTTCCACAACGGCCAACATGGTACATAAAAATCTGATGCTGACTGAGCAGTCTCCCTTGATTTATCAATTCTTCTTAAGTTATGGTTGAAAGTACTTCTAATATTTACCCATCTGTCTCTTACTGAGCGAGCTGAAAATTATATTAAGTTTTTTTTATCACATAAAATAGTTATATATTTTTTTTATAGTATTTAATTATTATTAATTGCTGCTTAGAGCATTTATTTTAATTTAACAAAGCCCATATCATAATTAATTATAAGTATAAAAATCTAAAATATATTCAAGAAAATAATCTAGAATAAAATATAGTTGAGTGAATGTAGTAGCAAAATCTAATAATCTTTAGTTTTAAAAGCACTTAAAATATAACAAAATAATTAATTGCATTATTTTTGTTCTTGTTTTTGTTTCTGCATTGCATATTTTATATTTTGAGGGGTAGGTAAAGACAATTTTAGAATGTTTTAATTTGGTTATTTATATTACAACTAACCTGTAAAGCCACGTCCTAACTTTGCCGCAAATTCAGCATATGCTTTGTATTTTTGCTGAATATGATGATTTGTGTTTCCGAAAGGTTTCCATATGAATTCTCTTTCGCGAACAAAGTCTACCAATTCTAACTCTAATTTTCGTGTCCAATAGCAAGGTTTTCGCGGCATTGTTACAGTAAATATTCAAAATGGAATAAAAAAATATATATATTTTGTATAAAATTAAGGACGACAAATATGTAATTATTATTGAGCGGATGTAGACACTAGATAGTTTAAATGTTTTATATCCGATACAGATTAAATATTTTATAAGACAATTGGTACAGGTTAAAAATAATATTCAACGAATTTTATTACTTATTCATTTTAATCGATTGTATAAAATATCGACTAAGCGAATACCATTTGAAGCTATTTTGAAACTATTTGTTACACAATTTCAAATTATTTATTAAGATACTTTTATTATTCTGATTTGTACAATAATGTTTGCAATTATCAGTGCACATTTAATTTGCAAAGAAATTAAACAAAGTATATCGTGATGGTCAGATAACTTTTTACATTATAACATGTATAATTGTATATATTACGTATATATCGTCAAATATGTATTTAGTCTAAGCAATTAAATTAATTAAATAGGTAAAGGCTTATGTTTTTTTTAATATTACTACCCCTAAACTAAATGCAAAGGGAGTACAACTTTGTATAAATATTTTTATCTAACATAAGTGATATTGATGCGGATAAAGCCCCGGGTGAAGAAATAAATGAATATTGGGATACAACAACTATGTACCTTCTTTTGCACATTCTCTAAATATCTGGTAAGACGACGAGTTCTTTTATATTTCCAGCCTAAGTCACATTCGTTCATCCGCCATAACAGACTTAAATTCAATTTTTTTAAGTCAATTGCAGAATTTAGGTGGGTAGGTGAGAAAAGAGTGGTGGGGTCTATTGTTATGACTTAGGATCATTTGTTTTTCTCTTTATAGACGTTTCGTATTGTTTGATGAAAAAAAAAACACTCTGTCTAGCCAGATTTACAAATGTATAACCATGTGAGAATCAAACCTATAAACTATATCGTATATACTTACTGAAACGCAATTGAGACCAATAATATCATGTATTTTATGACTTTTTAATTCTAATTTTCTTTTGATTACAAATTTGTGAGTACATCACAAAGTTGCATTTTAACGAAAGCATAATGTGTCCGAAGCGCTTCGGAAGAGGAAGTAATAAACCATCCGGTGGGTTTCGATAAGCTAATGTCAAGCTCAGCTGTTAATGCGGCCATTACGGCATGCAAATTTTAATGTTGTTTCTACACATAAGTTTTAGCAACGTTCACATATAGCATCTCTAGTTACAATAAAATTATATTCGATCACGTACGCGTTTTTTGCAACTATTACAGTATCAAGTGTTGGGTTTGATTTACTAATATATATAATGTATACGTATATATATATATTATTTATTGTTGTTAAAAAACAAATAAGGTAAATACAAAACTAGAAAAAGTTAACAAAAGGTGCATGCATCTGCATGATCATGCATCTCTTCCAGCCAACTTGGAGAAGTAGGTAAGAGCAATATAAATTGGGAAGACATACGATGCAAAAAAAATATTAAGTTGTATATATATATAAATACTTTAAGGATAAACCCTTAAGGATAAAACTTTAAGGATAAACCCTTAGGATTAGAATTTTTGTTAAATTTTTA
This sequence comes from Podotricha telesiphe, assembly GCA_038994665.1. Classification (NCBI taxonomy): domain Eukaryota; kingdom Metazoa; phylum Arthropoda; class Insecta; order Lepidoptera; family Nymphalidae; genus Podotricha; species Podotricha telesiphe. The sequence continues at coordinate 471,473 of JAOYRR010000411.1, read as the reverse complement.
TGGGATCATCTTCGGAGTATTTAATTAAGAATTATCAAAATTGGTCTACTCTGGTATAAAGTAATGCGTGTCGAATTGAGAACCTCTCAGATTTTTTTCTCGTTTAACAAACTATAGATACAGTAAATAATATAAAATAAAAATTTAGACTAAACTAAATCAAATGTCTCGTGATTAGAATTTAATTTTATCGATAATAACGTGTTCTAACTAATTATTTTTAAAGTACCAAATTGTAATATATTTATTAATAAAATAGTCTTATCGCTTTAGAAGCCTTTTTTATAAATTTTGCTACGATAATAATATTCTTTTAAGTTGAGAATCTTTACCCTTCTCGGACCTTATCTTTCGAATGCCGAAGCTTTTTGTACATCAATTGTTAAAAGAATATAACATCCGTTTAAAGAAATCGACATGGCAAGATGAAAACGTAGTCATAACTTAAAGCACTACGAAATTAGCCATAAGTAGATTTAAATCCTGTTGCTTTTAACTTACAAAATTTAAATGTTGTAGTAATAAAATATTACAACATATTTAAATTTTGTCATCGTGGCGCAGTGGGACAGTGTCTGGCTGTAAACGCAATTGGTTGTGAGTTTGATCTCTACTTAGGGGAATACTAATATTTAAAATATTTTAATGTCTCCGTTCTGGTACCTTATTCAAAGCGCGGCGTTGAGTTCCATCTCTCAATACGCAATGCCTTGTGGCATTCTCTGTGCCAATGCCGTTCTCCACTTTCGGGCGGAAAGTAGAGAACGGGGTGCCATAGAACAACATTAGATTATGTAACGTGGAAAAAATTGTGAAAATACATCTGCAGTACAAATTCAATAGATTTAATTTTTATTATAATTTCACTGCATTAGATTACCATTTACAGGACGAAGTGATTTACTAGTTGGTTGGAGATAACGACGGTGGATTTGATAATTAAACGTTTATTAATATTATCTATACAAATTTGATGACCACAGAGTATATATTACAGCTAATAAAATTCTGTATTATTATAATAATTTAATCGATTATGATACTATCGTGGAGCAGAAAATGTTGATGATAATGATGATGATACTATCCTTTCAATCCTCATCAGGCTCGCAGAAGAGATTTCCGCTGCTCACGATTTTGTGCGGCAGAGCATCCGAAGCTGCCTCTTTTCCAACATATTACCAAGTAAACAGATTTCGATGAGAAATATTTCTATTATTATAAATATATATATTTTCTCTGTGTTCTCAAACAAAGAAGTTCTGTCACCCAGTACCCTGTCCTATTCTTATTCTTGTATTAATTAGTGATGGAAACATTTTTGACCCTCTTTTTAAGAAAATTATAAATAATAAAAATATCTAATAGTATTTCTTATTTTGTATATTGATTTATATAATTAAAATATTTATAATTTGAAGTGACGAGCGGTTTGTCTCGCTCACTGTCCTTTTAACATTTTTGTTTCTTTCTTAATACTAATTTAATAGTATATTTATAATATAATAGCTGCTTATTATATTTCACCATTCTGTGCCTTCAATCAGCATATGACTCAACACAATGCGACCGTTACGTTACTATACAGCTTGACAAGTTTGCCTTTGCCCAGCTATTAATCACTCGCCAAGTTAGAGGTGCCGTTGACATCTTGGCCACACACTGACCTATTTTAATTTCGCTAATATCACTTTTTTATTGCTAGATCATAAATCATATGGTAATATTCCTGGAGTACTCTAAGAAATGCGAGTGTGAAACTTAAGAAATTGTTTTTATGGTGTATAATGAGTATATACCTATGGTATATGAGGCCATCGTGGTGGAATGTGACAGCATCTGACTATATGCGCGATGTTTGTGGGTTCGATTCTTACTCAGGGGAATGGTTATATTTAAGTTTCTCAAATATTTTCATTTTTCAGCTCTGGTACACAATACAAAGCGCGGCGTTGAGCTCCGCCAATCAACACACAGTGTCCCATATTCGAGCATAGAGTTGAGAACGGAGTGTCTTGACACCAGCTTCTTTGTGCCTACCGTGCTATGCGGGAAAAAGCTTGAAGCTGTATAGTGTATATATTAATATAGTGAATTTGTACGATGAGAAAAATGTTAAGTATGTATAAATTTTATATAATTATTTAACGTTCTGATCGTTTTTATTATATTATTTAATACTTTTCAGAACGTATGTAGATGTTCATATTATTATATAAAGCTTGAGGCTTTATTTTACACCTGTAACACAGATTTCGTCCTTATACTTAACAATACAAACAACAAGAAATAATTCTTGATAATTTAGGATTATTGTCTCATCGTGAATTTCGTAGGACTTACAGCACATATGTGCATATCATCAATTTGTGAGGTAATATAACAAAAAACAATATATAAAGTCTATAAATAACTGAAAAATACTAAATTTGAGAAAGTGACGCCATCGTGGAGCAAAGGGATACTTACTGGAGTCTTACTGCAAACACGATTAGTTGTGAGTTCCCCACTTGGTGGAATGGTAATAATTTAATTCATCGATTTTGTGAAGAAGACAAAGCGCGGTGTTGAGCTCCGCCACTCCCACTAAATGATTAATTAATTCAGACAGAAAGTGGAGATCGAAGTGACTTGATACTAGGTGACGCTATGATTGAAAAAGCTTGAAGCTAAAAAAAGGACCATAATGTTAATAATTTTTTTTATGATATACTCTAATTTACATATAAGTAATAAAAAAGAAATCAAGTCGGCAAAAGTATTTAAACTCCGGCAATTATGAACTTACTATTTGACCCAGGTGCTACTGTTGCAAGAGAGTCGTACTTATCGTGTAAGGTGACTGACCTATACCTTTTGTATTTTAAGACTTTTACTAGTATTTCGTACTTATCGTGTAAGGTGACTGACCTATACCTTTTGTATTTTAAGACTTTTACTAGTATTATTACATTATGGAAATCCACATAAATGTTCTATTTTCTAATATTATAATACTATACTAATGAATGTATGCGATGGTTGTCAGTTCCCACTCGGGGGAATGATTATATTTAAATTATTTTCATTTCTCCGCACCGTTGACAAGACAAAGCGTTGCGTTAAGTTCTGCCACTCAACACGCAATGTCTCGGATTCGAGCAGAAAGTGAACTGAGTGTCTTGACACTAGGTTCTCTCTGCCTACCATGCTATACGGGAAAATATAATTACAATTATAATATTGTCAGAATATAAAAAAAAATAATAAGTGACAAGTACAAAATAAAATGTAATTATTCCTTACGCATCATTTTTTGAGACCGTGATTGTAATCGCATTGGTTGTGAGTTGGATTCTCGCTCAGAGAAATGACTAAGTGTAACGTTGAGTTTTGAATTTAAGAAGAAAGTGGAGGAGAGAGCTTCTTGACACTAAGTTGTCTGTGACAGAGTGTCGGTTAAACGGAAAACCGCGAAGCTGAAAAAATAAACCGATTTTTATATTAATGCTAATATTATTATTTAAGATTTTTTTATATATGTTTTGTTTTTAAAAAACAGTTATTTTTGGTTTGATGACATATTAAAAATGTTATTTGTTACTTACACCATTCTATCTTAAATCTTTACAAAAATGTAAGGAATATCTTGTTATCGTAACCCTTAGCGTGATCAACACCCATTGATTATTTCTTTATCTCCAAACAAAATTACTTTTGAATTATAGCTTTGCTTTACGTTGTAAAACTTTGAATAGCTTTAATAACTGTTTAATTTAACATTCTCATGGTATTTTTTTGTAATTATTAAATGTAATTTTTAGTTGTTTTAGATTAAAAAATATATATGAAAGAAAAGTTCTTATAGTATAGATCGTAATTTATCGATTTTTTTACCGAATCAAGAAAATCGATTTATCACGTTTAATTATTAAGTACATAATAATTATTTTAATATTATTAACGGATTATTCACACACTTCGGATTTAAAATATATTTTTAGAATTTTTATAACGTAGTATGGATTTGAAAGTACCGGGACTCCAACCCGCGCATGTGAGACTTAGGCGGTTTGCAACTAAGTCGTATAGTACCCCAATACATTGAAATTTTATTAGATAGTTTGTATGAAATAAACAAAACACTTGATCAAATTATACGGTTTTTTAATACTGAAAGTATACCTACGTCATATTTGAGACCCTTCAAAATATATTTTTATTTTTTTTTACGCAATGTTGAGTCCTGCCAGTCAACACGCAATGTCTCGAATTATGGCAGAATGTGGATAATGGAGTGTCTTGACATTAGGTTCTGCCTAATAGAAATATAAATACAGCACAAAGCATGTAGCACGTTGCACGTTTACGAGCATTAACATTGAAATTTATTCAAAAATTGATACTATTTGGCTTGGCCACTCCATGAAAATTGTAAATAAATATTATTTGGCCAGAAGTAATTTTATATAATTCTCATTTCACTATGTTTTCATTTATATATGGAATATTAACAGAGGAGTGCTTGATCACTAGATCTTGGAGATATAGCAAATTATATTAACATAGAAATACTCTAACCACATGCGACCTCATTTAAAACATTGCAGTAAAAGTGCAATAGTTTTTTAATTTATTACACAGAAATTATAGTCAATATATTAACTTGTCAAATTAGCAATAATAGTTCAAGTGGTTACCTACTTAAACCTTTATATAATATATTCTTAAGTCCATAAATCTTATATGCTATGACTTTTCGCTTGCAAATTCGTTGACGACCCTTCTTGTATTACTTTTTCAGTCCTATGTAAGTACATAGGACTGAAATAGTAATACAAGTAAATAGAAATTTGGAAATATCTCACAAAAAAAAATTCAAGCTAGCAAACATTCTATATGTCAAAGGTGAGCTTTCTTCGTCCAGTAATTATGACTGTCCTTTATCTATCAGTCAGTCAGTGAATAGCGGAAGAGTTTTATATAATATATTATCAATATAATAAATATTAATTGATTGATAATTTAATTAATGAAGCCATCGTGACGCAGTGTGACAGCGACTGATGATGATTCCCACACAATGACAAGACAATGCGCGGCGTTTAGTTCCGTTTAGATATTATTATACGTAGATTTATGTCTCATTATATTTACTAATAGAGAAGTTAATACGTAAAATACTCTTTGCCTTAGCAACTTGTATCACTTTATACAAAAGTGTAAGTTTCAACGCATTATTATGAAAAATATTGGTTTTCTGCATTTTTTCTCCATATTCTTTAATATTTAATGGTGTTTATTTATTTCACAGTACTGCTATCTCACTTATAGTGTTTGTATCTATTAAATATATATAGCATTGTCTCATGTACACTAGTAGGGGGGCAGTCTTGTCACTGACGCCGTTGAACTAGTTATAAAGGTAAGAAAGTTTGTAAAAAAAAGAAGGGTAGAAAATGTATAAAATGATTTATATTTATTATAATTATTATTTCATGCAATATTTAATATATATTGATAACTAAGAAATATTGAAATTATTCCGGTAATCAAAAAAATATATAAAAGTATATAAGTAGTAGTATTATTCATTATCCGTATAGTAATTATGCAGTTCTTTATCTAGAAGAGATGTACGATTAAAAATGCAATTAAATTTAGTTCCAAACTTCGATTACATTCGATAAGCAAGCAAACAAAATGCAAAATGCAATCATATGTTAATTCAACTACCACAACATTTTGTGTTGCTAATTGTAATATTAGGTTTATATATTATTACTAGAGTTATATTATACTGCTGTATATTAAATAAAATTGGAACCAATTATTTTAATAGGAAAATAATTATTAAGATTTACGGTTTTTTTTTTATTATTTTTTGGATTTAGGTGACACTAACCTACCGATACGATACGATATAAGTGATATTGGAATTACTCATCATGTTTTCATTAAATTGGGAAACTTGAATTCCATTAATTTGGAATTTTTCGTCAGGTTTCCATTGAATTGGAAATGTTAAGTTACCATATGGTATTTCATTTGACCCCATTGAGCTATGGCGAGTCAATTACTTTCACCAGAAAATATAAATCTAGACAGTGAAGGTATACCAGTAGGGTTAAGATGGTAACAATGGAAGCGGTCTCTGCAAATATATTTTGAGGCCGGATGTTATTATTCCTTAAAAATAAAGAAGTCTTAAGATGGAATAAGTGGAATAGTAATAATAATGAAGATAAAACTATGTCTAGATGTTTTAGATGTGGAAGCTCTACGCACTTTGCACTTGTTTTACCTGGTCCAGCAAAAGATAAAAATATAATAAATGAGGGGAATATAGGTCATTATCAAAGATGTTGCAGAACTAAATCCACCTATTCCAATCAAAAAAGAGAATTCAAAGAAAAACAAGGAGGAACCAATAGAGACTACAAGCAACAACGAAGAGAAAATACAATAAATTCTCTTAAAAATGAAAAAGTTCAATATACTCGTATATATTCAATATGAATGATGATGCAACAATCGAATGTGAAATAGGTGGAGTGTGCTTAAAAATGCTTATCGATTCTGGATGCAAGATGAATCTTATTTCTAGCAAAGCCTGGGAATACTTAAAGAAAAACAAAGCAGTTTGTTATAATCAAGAAGAAAAGCCTAATAAAATATTGTTCGCATATATGAGTAAAACACCTTTTTTAATAAAGGTCTCATTTGAAGCGTTTATACAAATAAATGGAAAGGTGGAACGCAATACAATTTACGTCATCAAAGATGGATCGCGGAATCTACCGGGTAAAGATACAGCAATAAATTTGGGGGTATTAAAGTTGGGTGTAAATATAAACAATATAGAAATGGAAACATGCAAACGTTTCCCAAAATTTAAAGATATCTTGATAGAAATACCTATAGATTTGTCAATAAAACTAGCCATACAACCATATAGAAGAATAAGAAGTACATGAACCATCACCATTTGTACCCCTGATAGTTCCAATTCTTAAAGATGATGGTGATGTACGTTTATGCGTAGATATACGTCGAGCAAACGCAGCGATATGTGAAAATCACCCTTCACCCTGCATGGAGAACTTGTTACCTAAAATAAAAAATTGATCTAAAGAACGCTTTCCATCAAGTAGAGCTTCATCCTAATTCAAGATATTTAATATTCATAACAGCTAGATTCGTTTATATAAACGTATCTAGCTAGGTATTATGAATATTAAATATCTTTACATAAACGACTCATGTAACTGCAAATTTACGTGTGCTCCAAAACTTTTTAAAAAATTATAAAAATGTTGCTTATAATATATATGTGACGGAATTATAAATTTCATAGATGATATATTGATTTGGGGAAGTAATGAAAAAGAGGATGATGTAAGACTTTCCAAAGTACTAGAGGTATTGAAGGCAAACGATGTTTTATTAAAACAAAGGAAATGTAAAAACGCAAGCAATTAACAATTAGTATGGCCTAGAATTGATAAAGACGTTGAGCTGATGGTAAAAAGTTGCAAAGGGTGTTTACCAAATCTTCAAGCACCAATGAAACGTCTGGAGCAATCTTTTGGCAAGAGAGAATGCTATTTATTAAATATATATTTTTTTAACATTTTTCAAAGTGTTATACCCACACAAGGAAATTGAAAAAGACATATTTAGAAAAAATATTCGTAGAATAATCTTTGGCGAGCAGAAATTTGTAAAAATCTCTCTACAGAGATGCTAAAAACAAATATAAGTTGTAATAGGCGTATAAGAATTTCAACGTAGCTGGATGTAGAACATGCATGCATGCATGGCTTAGCGGTCAGAGCGCTTGAACGGTTTTCAAGAGGCGCGGGTTCAAAACATTTGAACGCAGCGGGCGTTCAAATGTTTATACGTTTTCTAAATATGTCTTTTTAATACTGGCAGCAAATTAATAGAGGCGGGGAACGTCAAAACAGACATATTTAAAAGGTTAAAAATAAGTAAAAGTGAAAAGAAGAATATGAAAGAAACAATATTTGAATATTTAACGATGTTGTACTCCACTCCTCATTCTGTAACTGGCAAGTCTCCATCGGAACTATTTTAAAAGAATAAACAGAGATACGATCCCAATGATAAAAGATATGATTAAGTTAGAAAACGAAACCGATGTATAGACAAAATGGAAAAAGGAAAGGAGAGACCGGAAGAGAAAGGCGAAAGTTGCAGGGCTTGAAGAAGGTGAAAAGTTGAAAAGAAAATGGGCAAAACTAGTAAACTTTCAACTACATTTAATCCCACACCACATGTGGTAAAGAAATCCAAAGGTGGAGGAAAAATGGTAAGGAATGAAGAAACCGAACAAAGTTTAAGAAAAATGTGATCCATTTAAAGCGCGTAGAAGGACAGTAGAAGTCAGTAGAGGAAGGGGATGATTCAAATGAAAATAATATAAAAGAATAATAAATACACCCTAATTGATGTGTTGAAATAATAAATAAGCTTTTCAATTTTTAATATTAGAAGTGTAGTAATAACTTTGTATGATTAAAATAATGATGATAAGTATCTCAGTGTATGTGTGTGGTCTTTGAGTCCGTGTGGACTACTTCCACAGGTTGGCTGGATGAAATCTCTTTTAGAGATAAGTCCACCGTTGCAAACTTAATTTCTGTAATGTGAATTGTATTCTCTTTTTTAAGTGCAATTAAGAATATATATATACCTGACTATACCTGTTCGTACACCACCATCTGCATAATTTTCGTACAAAGAGGTCGAAAGTTTTCTTTTGACCCAAAAATATATATATCTAAATAAGTTAAGTGGGTAACGCAAAAACGGGACAAACTAAAAACTCTTCACTTACTTGGCTCATTCACTCAATACGCCATCTCTAAACGAACGGGATATGTACAACGGAGTGATCTGTGACTATTCCCTCTGCAAATAACTAACTGTCAAAATCGGAACTCATGTATAATATAGGTACAGTTACGTTTACGTGTTTGGAATTAGTAAACAGCCGACCCTCATTTAGAAGTCATTATTATTATTTTGGTTCAAACTTAACTCATTAGTAGAAATGTCAACTTAATTATTACTTTGACCTTTGTTTACGTCCTATATTAGCTATATATTATGTTCATATTATACGCTATATCTGTGATATAATTATGATATTTTAATACGTTAGATTATTTTTATTTTTCCGCTCTGGCATATTATTTATAAGATAAAGCGCTGAGTTGAGTTTCGCAAATCAACACGCAATGTGTCGTGAGGAAAGTGGAGAACGGAGTATTTTGACACTAGGTTTTTTCGGATTATAATATGCGGTAAAGCGTGAACATTTAAATTAATAATAATAATATTCGTTAATCTAGACTTTTTGAAACGTAAAATTCTGTTTCTTTTAGGAATTTATAAATTCTAAGGAACATATTAAGCCAATTCAACTTTATTCGTCCAGTAGCTTCAGCTGTGCGTTGTCTGGTAGTAAGTCACTCAGTAACAAAAAAGTTTTATATATAGATTTTATTTAAACGTATTAAGTATTTATATACTCAAACTATACGAAATAAAAATAAATATAAAAAAGGCACGAGCTGGAAAAGTCTGGGCCGCTTAATATACTGTAATAAAGTAAAGTAACGATTACGAGTACGAGAGTAAGAGTACGAGTAAAGCAGAATGTTGTACGCACATATTTGGAACTACTGGACGGATTTGAATGATTTCTTTTTGTATAGCTTTTGAGCCTAGGCAGGACTGACGCTATCATTGATTTCGAAGAGTGGAATATCTGATGTAGAACCATAATAGACCATAGCTGTACTATAAGATACAAAGAAATTGCATTTTAACAAATTTGTTCAACGTGATGGGTATTTTGGTAGGGAAGGGTCGTTTAGTCCAGTCCATGTAAACGAAGTTGCGGGCGAAGTTATTGGTATAAAAAATAAAACTTAAATACGTATATTTAACCGAAAGCAGAGATATTCTATATCTAATTGAGCAAAGAGTTGCGTTAGATTTTATCACTCAACATGCTATGCCACTAAATGAAAACAGAATGTATTACTTGATTTAATGGCCGTGACATATAAAAAATGTGGTCACATATTAGTTTAATTAAATTATTAGTCTCTACCTAACCAAATTTGAAACTATTCTAATAATACAAGGGAGCAAAAGCGTCTAACAAAAGGTTGTCAAAGACATTGAAATTTTTTCTTGTAAAACTGAGTACCGGCTGACGTATCAGGCTACCAGGCAACTGGCAATTAACCCTTACCTACTAAGTGCGTGAAAACACATGATTTTTTATCATACATTAAGATTCGCAGATGTATGGGATTTATGTAATGGATTCCATACATTATGCTATCTATGTCACATTACTGTTATCATTCGCTTTATGCCTTCCTTTTCCTGGTGGTAGTCGTGTGTTTTGCGCGTTAGATAAACTCTGATTTACCTCTTTAATATTTTCACTAAAGTTAAATCAAAAATTGAATTATACTAACATAACTGACAGCTTAGGATGTCTATGATTGATCTGTTTTACATTATTTTTGGGTTTATGTGTAAGAATTGTGGTTTTTTGAGTAATATAGAAATTTAGATTAAAAATTGAATCAATCGGTATTGGCTTGAGTAGTCTCAAACAATACTTTTGGAATCAGACAACTAGTAAATTGTCAAGAAAATTATTCTTCTAGCACCTCAAACCACCATAAGGTAGCTTTGGGATGTAGGTATATCCTAAGTCATTTTTTTGCTTCATGCATTCAGTAGGGTTTCAGAGAGAATCTAGTAATATCACCGAACTAATATCAATTTGACTTTTCGTCCGATTTTGAAACATTGCGTATTGAGTAATGGAACTCAAAGTCATGGAATTGGGAAATGGGTATTGAACCGACATTCATCGCGGCAACAGTCAACTACCATACAGGCTATGATAACCATTTCCTATAGTCCGAATTGACGTTATTGTTAACAAAAATATTTACTTCTAGTTTTGTAACGATAAATAAAAAATATTTAATATTATATTACAGCAAGAAAATGAAAATGAACCATAATTGACTGTTAAAGTCAGATTTATATATGCTAGTTAAATTCAATATTGCATAAGATTAAATGGATGTATGATCGTAAATGTAGGTCCCATTAATGGTTTCCGTTTCCTGTCAAACGTGAAAGCCTACATTATATATAGAAATTTTAATATTCAAAAAATATAATTGCATTTTATTTTCTACCCACCTGAAAATATGATTTCTCTGTCAATTTTATTATAATATTTATTTGATTATCTGTTTATTTCTTTTATTATTTTATTATCTGTACGTATCTGTTTACACAGACAATAAAAAATTAAATATCTCCATTATGGACATAATTCAATTGTGTTCATTGCTCCTGTCTAGTTAATAAGACAAGGCGCGGCGCTCAGTTCCGGCACTCAACACGCAATGTCTAGATTTCAGGCAGAAAACGGAGTGGGTTGACACTAAGTTCTTCCTGTACTGCTTTGCTGAAAAAAACGTAAAGCTGAAAACATAATCACTCCCGCGGTAGGGAACCCACAACCATTGCATATACGGCCAGACGCTGTCACTACGCCACGATGGCTTCAATGCTGTAAAAACATGGAGGATACGGATGGAATGAACAGTAATTTAATTATAACAACGCATTGATATACTTATTATGTATCACTTTAAAAAATCTCGGGTTCCAAGAACCCGATTCCTTGAACCGGAACTGGAACCCGATTCCGCTTGTGTCGGGACACAGGTCCACACGTAGAGGCCCCTTCAAGATAATAATTCATTTTACTGGTCGCTTTAGCCTTTTTTATATTTATTTATCTTAAAGTTGTTTCTTTATAAATATAATTCCTTATTTTGATTTATTTTATATATAATCTGCAAAATTTATGCAGTATAAATTTTTCAACGAGTCAAACCTACCTTTATAGTATTAATTAAGAAAGTGAAAATTACAACTTGTCTTTAAGATTTTCTCTAAAGAAGCTGAGATGGTGACGATGTTTTAGTAAACAAACAAAATTTGTACAAAACTCATATATATTTATGTAATTTTATGTTAAGTTTATAAATTTCACAAATTTGAATACTAGTATTGAACATGTTATTGCTAACAGAATAATAATATATATACGGTTGGTACTTTTTAGTTGTCACTACATTATCACCTGTCGCTGTAAACGCAATTGATTGTATGTTCGATCCCTACTCTGAGGAATGATCGTATTTAAATTATTTTAGTTCCTTCGCTCTAGTAAGAGAAAGCACAGCGTAGAGTCATGCTATTTGTCTCTATCACCGGCGAAAAGTGAAGAACGGAGTGTCTTGACACTGCGATCTCTCGACCTGCCTGCTGCAGGGAAGCGTAAAGCTGAATAAAAATCTATATAATATCTCGATTGATTGGTTAATTGATCGATTTTAATTACACATAAAGTATGTATGCATAAAATGTACATTAGTTAAATTATTCTCTTAAATAGTAATAGCCAAAATACTTTGTGGGTAGATAATAAAAAGTTTATATCAATTGGATTAAAAGCATATACAATTAAATCTTTTTATATTAGCGAAATGGGAGGAAATTCAATTTCAGACAGAGTGATTTTTAATAGATTTTCTTTGTCTTTCTTGCATGATGGAGAAGATGCGTGTATATAGACCATGAGTTATGGGTTTGATTCCCACCGCGATTGTTATTGTTTTTTTTGCTTCACGTTTCATTCCTAGTACCACGGAGCGTAAAATGCTACGGTATTTAAATTTCTAAATTTTAAATTATTTTCATTTGCCCATTCTGATAAAAGAAAGCGCAAAGTAAGGTTTTGGCATTCAACAGGCACATTCTCTTAATTGGGATAAACTTGGGAATACCACGTTAAAATTGTTATTTTTTACAGGACAAATTCTATGTATCCTGTTATATATTAAAAACACGTGAATCAAAAAAACTACCGAATGTCAGGGTTGGTAGTCTGTATAGGTTTGTTATTGGAAAAAGAGAGGCGATTGCGAGGGCTTGATGTTAACCAATATCTATAAACAAACATGTTAAGGAAATAAGATACTGCTTTTGTTTTCTTTTTTATTATCTCGTTTCATAAGGAGTGTAAAATATTTTCTACTGTCGATTTTTAGATATACATATAAATAATAATAATGTATAATTATTATTTTCTTCAGCTTCACGCGTTTTCCCGCACAGCAGAGAGAACCTAGTGTCAAGACACTCCGTTCTCCACTTTCGTCCCTAATTCAAGGTATTGTGTGTTGAGTAGGATTTCAACGTCGTGCTTTGTCTCTTTCACCAGAGCGGAGAAGTGAAAGTAATTAAGCTATGATCATTCCACCAAGTAGGAATCGAACCCACAACCAATCTAATGTCTTTTATTATACATTAGAAGTCTAATTTATAATAAAAAAAAGGTAAATATATTATATTTATAATTTTAAATGCATACATATACAGTAGAGGGCATCGCGGCGTAATGGGACAGTGTCTTACACTAATCGCGATTTGTTATACTTTCTAATAATTATTTTCCTTTTTTCAACTCTGGTGAACTAGACAAAGCGTGGATTTATGATCCGCCACCTATACTCAATGTATTGAATTCAGACGGAAAGCGGCTAGGTATCTTTGAGATAAGGTTCTCTTGGACTAGCCTGCTATGAGGAAAAAAGGGTGAAGCAATAAAAAATAAAAGAAAAATCATATACAACAAAAAAATTTGGATTGACAAATTTAAAAACTTTAAGCATAAAAATATATACCGGGAATTTAACTTCTTTCTCCAACCTCTGACTCATCACAGCTACTAAACCGTGAGGTAATTTAGAAACGTAGTAACGCAGAAGGTTTTTACGCTGTAGGGCATCAATACTCGTAAATATAAAAAAGTACCGCGTATAAGCGGCAAACTGAAGATATATGAATATAATAAAATTTAGTTTATGAGATTATTACTTAAGAAATTACTTCTAACTAATAGCTAGAAAATATATCATTCTTTAAAATCACTTATTGACCTGTAATTTTGTAAGACGTTGTATTATTTCATTTAACATATAAAGTTTCAATTGAAGGTTAAAACACAGTCTGATAATGTTACAGAATATTTATATAGAATATGTGCATCTATGAACAATAACGTAAAAAATAAAAAAAATCATGAGGTCATCGTGGTGTAGTGAAACAGGGCTCGGCTGTATACGCGATGGTTGTGGGTTAGGTCCTCGGGTCTATGGTTATATTTCAACTATTTTAATTTCCCCGCTCTGGTAGGACAAAGAGTGGCGTTGAGTTCCACCACTCAACGCAATGCTATCTCTAATTCGGGTGGAAGAGGAGAACAGAGTGTTTTAACACTAGTTCCTCACTGTCTTCTAAAGAAAATCTCGAAGAAAATTTATTTATCTCTATGCACGCTAAGTAAAATGCATCGATATATACAAAATCGTTTTCTACAACAATAAGAATTTTACTTGAGTTACTATAGTTTAGGAAAGATTGCTACGTGGGAAGGGTGTTAATATTTAATAAATGTACGGTACAGTGTGCGTAGCAAATATTGCTAACGTAGCATGGGTAGAGATACATACACATGCTACGATGCTACGAAGCTACGGCTTGCTACGAAATATATTTTCTTGGATTGTAGTTGTAAATTTCTTTTTTTATTGGATGTTAGTGATGAACGAAGCGAATTTACGTCAACGTTGTAATAAAATGTATTTAGGAAATGTATATAATAATTGTTATACTTTGGGTAGTATGTAGAGCCTTGTGAATTTGCAGCAGTTACGGGTGCTTATACATTTCTATTAAATTTATTGTATTAAAAAGAAGCCTTTTTCAATTAAAATTGAAAATAAACCTTCACGGCGTCACGGAGAACCTAGTGTCAACACACTCGATTCTGAAGAAAATTAAAATTAAAGACAACGATAGTTGTGAGTTCAAACTCGTAGTAGTGCTGGTTTTCTCTCCACTGTGAGCGGCTTGTTGGTTTTCCCGTGAAGCTGGCTATTAAAATACAAAAACACCCTAATTTCAATAGATATGACGGTTGGAAACTTTCTACCACCTGGGACCCAATACTGAAAACTTTGAAGTCTCAATCCGATCACACCAGAGAGCAAGATACAGTCAGCTCATTTTGCAAGAATTCAGGGCAGTACGCGAGGTAACTAAGAAATCGTTGGCTGTAGTTTGAGAAAATAATTGTATCAAATGACAGACAAGACTCAGTCTACCTGTGACCACGGACTACTGTCGAAACGTCGGGTTCTAAAATGTATTTTCGAATACCAAAATTATACGCGATTAATCCGGTTAAGATAGTTTCATTTCAAGAAGTGAAGAATATATTTACGTATCAGTCGTTTCTACTGTCAGACCACAGGAAAAGGAGAGATGAACATTGGAAATGTAAGAATTAGTTACTAAAAAAACATTTGTAGGCCTTCGTGGCACCGTGGGACAAGGTCTGACTTCAAACGCGGTTATTTGTGGGTGCAATCCCAGTTTGGTAGTATAATAATAATTTAATTATTTTAACTTCTCTGCTCTGGTGAGAAAGATTAAACGTGGTGTTGAGTCCCGCCACTCTAAACATACCTCTCATTCTCCAGCAACTTTTATTTTAAATTGTAAAAGCTTTTGGTAAGCTGCTTGTGCTTGTATTTTGTATCTTATACAGTATATCAACTGAAGTACTGACTAATACGTGCTATCTAGAAAAAGGCAAATATAATTTTAAATATGTACATAGTTTTTATTATAAAGTTTTCATTGCCCTATAATTTTTTTTTAGATTTATAGTTTATATTTTTACGTTATATATGTAGAGTTTCTTACATTCATTACTTTTGGGAGAATTTTCAGACGAGAAATATGATATCGCTGAAGTTTTATATAATTTTAATTATATTATATTTTATATGTTCACTCTCTTTCTTTGCGATTGGAATAGGAATTGGAATATATGGTATATTCTATTCAAGGTCGTAAGTGCGAAACTTGTAAAAAACTGGTTCACTGCTGCTGACTGCTTCCTTGAATAAGCAATCTATCATATTATATGTTATTATGATCATACCATCATAATATCATACTATCATATCATAAAACTATTATTGTCTTAGAAAATTTCCTCTCTTACCAACCAATACAATAAAATAACCAATCTCTTAATTTATTATTAACTTCATTTTCCTACTTTAATCTATTTTCCATACAATTTTATAGGCACGTGACAAAAAGATAGAATTAATGTTATAAGGTTGAAAATAGGAGGTAAATAAAACAATATCAAAATAGCAACCATTTTAGTAACATTTGCTATTATCGTTGGGACTAAATCCGTTTATTCATATGCGATTGCCTCAAATCCTGTATTTGCCGAATGAATGGACTTAGACCTGAATTACTTTAGGTAATGGCGTTATAGGCTGTTTCTCTTTTGTTTTTTTATACAGTTATATTGTTATTTATACTTTCAGTTTTATATTGTTTCATCTACTTACTTTTATATATAATAAGGCCTAGGTTACGTTACTTATTGCTTGTTTTCGCAAGTTTTAACTCCATTCTCAACTTTCTGCCCAAATTAGAAATATTGTGTTTTGAGTGGCGGAACCCAATACTGAGACATTTGTCTTGTCACTAGAGGGGAAAAATCAAAATAATTTAAATGCAATCGAACATTGGGAATCGAACCCACAACCAATTGCGCTTACACTCAGGCGCTGTTCCACAAAGGTCACCACAAAGGCCACCGCCTATCGTCACTTTATACAACTCCTATATCCAAATGTTGCCTGGAAGAGATCGCTTTAAGCGATAAGGCCGCCTTATTGTACTTTTCGTTCTATTTCTTTGTGGATAATATTGAATGTGTGTACAATAGAGTATATTTGTATTTGGATATTGTCTCACGATCATATCCATGTAAATATTGTTTTCTGGGCCTGAAAGACTAAAAGTTTACTAACAACTTTGTCTACACTTCTCTTGTCACCAGAGCGGAGAAATTAAAATAATTTACATATGATCATACCCCTGAGTGGGAATTGAATACACAGCCATCGTGTATATGCTACCACACAGCCTGTCGATTACGTCATTACAATATTTATGCTCAATAATATTTTTTAACTCGACCAACTAAAACTTTATAATTTATACGAAATTGTTTCATAACTCCACTTTCGAAGTTCTCAGTTTGAGATCAGACGTTATTTCGTCTTCGCCAATAGAAAAGCATAATTCTTTAATTCTTCACTAACAACATGGTATTTTATATTATTCGCCGATAGCAAGTTTGAGTAATATTCTTAAATTTAAATTTGTTTCTATATAATACGTAAGGAGACGTTTTTTTTTGACTTTCGACGAAAGTATGCCTGCTTACTGGCATAAGCATGCAGGTCATATTAAAAAAAGTGTTAGAGCAGCTTCTAATTGCACAGCAGGACTTGAACTCACAACTCTTGGATAACGTCCGCACAGCCTTGTCAATATGTTATCGCGCCACAGTGAAAACTATAAGCGTTAATCGCTCTTTTGTTAGCATTTCTCTTCAAAAGACTTTTAATAACTTTTATTATATCTACAACATTGGTTTGAAAAACAATCTGGTTGAAAAACATTTTTTATAAACTTTTACGTTTTCTAAAAATGTATTTGAATTTCCTAAGTGTGTGAATAACACTTTTGAAATGTTAAAAACAATATATATTTTTTTGTCTTAATATGTTTCTTTCCATATTCACACTTTTTCCCGCTGAGCAGGGTATGCAGAGAGTAAAATCATCCATCCTTCACTTTGCACCCGAAATCGAGACATTTGCGTATTGTGTTTTTTTCTTATTGCGTATTGTATTTTTTTCTTATTGTTTATTTCTCTCTTCTCTCTAAATAAAAATAATTTAAATATAATCGAAAATTTTGATTCAAACTCACAGCCAACTTGGAACCTGGAGCGGGAAGTCAACGCACAAAATATATAAATAAAGCCAATTAAAAATCTTTTGTTTCGACTTTCAAAAAACAGCTATGAAAAAATAGAATTGTAAAATACTTTGCCAGCTAAAAACGAAATCTTTTATAGCTGGATCACTAAAGCGGCTCAACGGATTGCATTTTAAATGAGTTTTAAAAACAACTGGTTATAGCCTCGTGGAACACTTAAACAATTAAACTTTCCACATTCGTCTATAGGTCAGTAATAAACGAAGTTCGAGTACTAGAGTTATTGGGTATTTAAAATAAAAAATTGGTATGAAAGCATTGATTGCAGATTATTTATTTTCTGGTCTTTTCTAATCATAGTGAGTTATTGATATTTATTAGAATTTTATATTTATATTACCAGGGATAGGTCAAAATATGCTGAACTGACTGCAAAACTTCATTTAAAGAAGTACTATAAGAAGAACTTTTGACACCTTCATGGTGCAGTTGGGCAGAGTCAGATTGACTAACTCGTTGCAGTTTTGGACCCTCGAGGTAATTTATACATTCATGCACAAAATAAAAGTTATAATAACTATAATTTCATAAAAGTTATAACCATAATTGGCTCCAGTTCTTGGAGAGTATCCAAGAAACATGAGTTCAAATCTTGTGCTCATAGAAACGGGCAACTTGCAAGAAACTTGTATTGTATTGTTTTGCATCTTCCAAATAATATGCGAGGTTCTGGAAAAAACAGAAGATATGTTTTCTCAATGTTAGTCTACGAAAATGGTGACTCACTAAAATCTCCCTTTTAGACAAACCACAAACAACGTAGTTTTTTGTCTGACATACATTTGGTCCTTACTTTTTTAGCTAATTCAGAACTATTAATTATAACACTAATTTAAAAATTTCATTTAAAGTTTAACTCACATTAAATTGTTTACATATTTGTGTTCTAGCATAATTTCTAATAACCACTAACAATCGTCTTTCAGTGTAGGTGATAGTGGCAAAACTCTCTTTAATTTATTGTAGCATTATGACACATACTCAACTTTAACCCATTATCGTACCTGGCACCCATAATTTTCTCTTTTTTTTATCATACTTAAAAAGAAATCAAATTTACATACACATCAACGTTTATTTAGGCTCAATTATAATTCAGTAACATTTGAGCGCGCTGTACATACAATACAGTTATTTTATTGTTATTCGTATACAAGTAATTGCCAGGTGTATTAACATTGTGTAAAACAATAATATGTTTTACATAATCTGTTTGAAATGTTTCCAAAATACAAATAAAGTATTTGTTTAACGGAAGCGTATTAATTCGGTATCGTTTTAAAGTACTTATCACACACTTAGAAAATTGATAAACACCTGTGTTTCTTGTAAACTGTCCAAGCGCTCTGACCGCTAAGCCAAGAGTTCTACATCCGCCTGCGTCCATGTTGTTTCCAAGAGGCGCGGGCTTAAATACCGCTGCGTTCAAATTTTTATACGTTTTCTAAAATATGTCGGTTACAATTGTGGGATACAGTAGATTTCAAATTTTAATAATATTTGTATGTATATAAAATAATAAAAGAGAGTGAGTAGTCCAAGAGAACATACTGTCAAGAATCTCGGTTCTCCACTTTCCGTGTGGCGGAAATCAATATGACATTTTGTTTTAACAGAAATAAAAATAATTCAAATATCACACTCACAACCAATCTTGTTTACAGTCAGACCTTGTCACAATGCGCCACGATGGCCTCAATAAGTAAAATTATTTAGGTACTATTATATGTAAATTGATATAAAATTGCGCAGTGGGACAATTCTATTTTACACACGATGGTTGTGTATTCGATTCCCGATCAGGGAAAGCATATTATTTTCTTAACTTACATTTATTGACTAGTTATGTCTTGCAATTAGGAGGAAAGTAAATAACGAAGTGTCTTGAGTAAAAATTCAAAAGTATCTAATAACCATTATATTTTTCTTAAGTTACATTTATTGATTAGTGTTATCTTGAAATTAGGCGGTAACTAAGCAACGGAGTGTGTTGACTATGGATACTTAAGTGTTTAACAAGTCTGTTTTATGTTGGCAACATCTTAATTTTGTGGCAGTCATCTTTTGTACTTAACTATTAGAACGCGATACAAATCAATTTCTAGTTATTTAAATATTATACAGATAGAGATATGTAAAGTTATAAATTGAGATTGTAAACGTAATATTCTAATATATCGAATAGTATATTGAAGCCTTTAGATATTATTTGCACTTTTTACTAGTTTTTTTTCAGTTCATGCAGCGGTGCCCAGTAGTACTACTGGGAGTTTCCATGCAAATAGACATACTAGTAAGATTATTAGAAATGTTGATCTCAATAGTTTGATTACCAGTAAAACAAAACAATATTAACATGTTGAGATATTAATAATTTCTGACTGATTCATCGCTCTCGCCCGCAAGGGGCAAGGGGAAATAGCATCAGGGCTGAGCCCTCTGGCTATGGAGGTCTTCATCGCGCGTAACGACGCGCGCGTCGTTGGGGAGGCCCTCTTGGGCCTTGAGAATAGAGTCATGTGCTGCCCGGGCGATCAACCCAGCCGGGTGAGACCCACGATTACTCGTGGGAGGCCCAGCTTAGGCAATCAGCGTCCGCGGCAGCGACTCATGGGTCGGGTAAAGGTGGGAAATCCCTGGCGTTCCAGTATTAATAATATCATAAATTAATATCTAATTTATACCCCAAAATATTATAAAAATGAATACTCACGTAGTTTTACTACTTAGTAAATCTATTGGGAAAGAAATTCCTATTGAAACTGCTGGCAAGACTCAGTAGTCTTGCCAGTTGTTTCGAGCGTTGAAAAATCAGCCTTTACCAGTAGTAGCAGTAGTAGAGGCTGATTTTTCAACGGTTTTCAATTTTTCTTCGAGGACAGGAAGAAGTGGGCTTTTATGTATTATATTTAAAGCAAACAAAATTACAGGATATATTTCTTGGTAGATAACAATTTACACGTCGTTTATTTTCACACCAAACAAATTTTATTCAGGATAGCAATGCTAATTAAACCGTAACTATATCAGTCTTTTTAATTATTCTTGTGCACACACTATGACAGATATATGGCCTTTATTTGGATATTTAATTACTTAAATCTAGACTTACAGAGCTTAGAGACTTTATAGGAGTCAAGTTTTTGTAATGCCTTAGTTTCTTTCCCTGCATAGCAGGGTAGAGCCCCTGCATAGGGGAGTAGAGTCAAGACGCTTCGTTCTCCACTTTCCGCCCAAATCCGAGACATTGCGTGTTCAGTGGCGGAACTCAACGTCACATATGGAATCTAATTTAAATATATTGATAATATTAAATTAAAAATATCAATATTATTAAACTAAAATTTATACTAAAACCTCTTTAAAATTTATAAAAAAGCCTAATATGTAAAAATATAAAACTTTTGATAGTATTCTCTAAACATAATTTCAAACATGCATGTTTTGTTATATTGTAATATAACAAATTAGTTTTGTTATATTACAATATAACAAAACTAATAAAATATTGTTAAGAACAAAAAAATGGTAAATATTTTTATATTTGAACATCATCCGCTATTTACATAGTGGAAAAGAATATATAAGCTAATGACATTTTGTGTTCAAACACTACTCTCTATTATCCGATGATTTAAGCAAAAAAAAAACCATTATAATTCCATGAGAATGTCAAATAAATTAAAATTGTTTCGCTTTGTACGCGCGGTGTAAACGCCAGTCAGTCCGTAGCACTAGAGCGAGGTAGACGTGTCGTCCCTACATCATTTTATTCGATACAACTTCCTTTTAAAGTGTTATTCTAAACTTTCTGTGGAATGTTAGTGATGTGCCAGTGATAGTGACGTGCTTGTGGAGTGATATGGTGTTTGTATGAATTTAAAGGTATGTTTGTAGTTTGTTGTGACAGCACTGGTTAAAAAGTACAGATTGTACTGAATTTTTGTTCGTCCATGTTATGATATGATATGATAAGTTATATAATATGTTTCCCTTTAAATTATAATTTTCAAGTGATTGGTGGGATTTTAAAAGCAAAACTTTTATGTCAGTGTTAATTTTGAATTTGAAGTTCACAAAACTATTTTGATTCTAGTTTAAATTTAATGATACACAAATTAGATAATATTAGGTGTTTTTGCACACGTACTAGAGAAATATCTTGTTTCAAAAAACGTCATTAATACTTAGCGAAATGGTCTCATTGATATAGAACTATTGTGTTAAATTAATATCGTTTCTTACAAAGAAAACATATATATTTTATATTATTTTATATTTAACTATAACAGACAGCGTCTTACTGTAAACGCGATTGGTTGTGGGTTTGATTTTCGCTCATGGTAATGATTAAATTTAAAGTACTTTCGCTTGTTCTTTCTGGAAATATAAAGTGCGGCGCCCCTTAACACGCAATCTCTTGATGGGCGGAAAGTGGAGAAGAAAGTGTGTTGACATTAGGTTGACACTGACTACTTTGTTAGGAGGCAAAAAGAGTTAAGCTACAAAACAATGTATTTAATATAATAATTTATTTTATACAGGAAGTAAGCAAATACCTAAATATGGTTACCTAACAAAATACAACTAGTTCTATTATCAACTAGTTCTATAATATACTCTATTATTCATGTACTTACAAAGTAAATATTTTTATATGAAAAACTACAAGATTAGTTATATTATTATTCAATACCTTTGTTTCTAGATTAATAACAATGACTAACGAAAAGTTTAAACATAATTTTGCCTATTTTGTATATACCTTATTGGCTAATTTAGTTGTAGTTAGTACTCATTGTAAGATAAACCGCCTAAGTTCGAGATATTGCTTGTTGAATCGTGGGACTCACCGCCACGGCACAATAAATATACAGCTTCACATTTTTTCCTGCATAGCAAGGTGATCAAGGACAACCAAGTGTCAAGACACTTCCTTTTACACTTGCTGCCCGTAATCGATACATTGTGTGATGAGTAGCGGAACTCAACTGCGTGCTTTGTGTTACCAGAATGGTAGAACGAAAATAAATTAAGGATAATAACTTCTCCGATTGGAAATCGAATCCACGACCAATCGCGTTAACCGCCAAGCACTGTCCGTGCTTGGCTGTAAACAATTTGCACGCATTTGAAAATTATAATAATAGTAGAATTTTATATGATTACTAAATAATATTATACTATAATTATCTCCTACGCGCGAACATTGAACTTTAGACGCTCTTTAGTAATTACAATTATTAACTTGTGTAATGAATTCATTTAACACCAGCCTTGTGTTAATAGTTTGAGCGAAATACGATGAGGCAAAGGACGGGTTTATGGTTTTTCAATTTTGGTTCATCTTATTTTGTGTTTTCAATTCAATTATAATCAAATATATATATTTCAAATATATATTATTTTATGACTGTCTTAAAAAAATACTCGCCAGTTATGGACTAAGTCAGTATACAAAGTATATTTAGTGATAACTTACAAAATTTTATTTCATACACTTTATGTACAATTACTTGTACCATAGGAATCGTTGAGGCGTAAAACAAGTCTTGCCTTAGCAACGTATATGTCACTTTATGCAATAGTGTATTCAAACACATTATAATTTGATATTTATTTTAAACACATTACAATAAAAAGTATTGGCTTTCTGCAGTTCTTTTCCATATAAACATAAGGTATGCCAAATTTCATACTTCACTGTCCGCAAGTTTTTAACGTCATAGTAGTGTAGTTACGAAATGTTTCAGCGTAGTAGGTGCGAGTTGAAATTTTGTTTCGATTTGATGTTTATTTAAAATGTTAATTTACATTTTTTAAAGTGTTAATCACACACTTAGGAAAGTGAAAAACATATTTTGAGAAAGCGTATAAAAATATGAACGCTGCGTGATTAGAACCCGCGGCTCTTGGAAACCGTCCAAGCGCAGTAACCGTTATGTCGTGCGTTCAATTGCGTTCAACATTAAATAAATAAAAAATATATATATTTAAAGTACCTATAAACCATATTTCAACCTGACATTCGTCGTAAACGCCAACGGAAACGCATATCAAGGTTTTGTCTTTAACTTTAGAACTTCTTGTTATAAGTTTTATAATCTCAGGATCAAGCCGTACTGGCTCAGTGGACTAAAGTGTGACTTTAAAACGTGATAGTTGTATGTTCAATCAGCGCTTGGTGTAATGAGAAGAAACCCCTTAGCATCCCATAGACTATAGAGTCACCGGGCGTGTGTCGGGAACATTGTATTGTAACCAAAAGGTAGGTGTACGTAACCCCTTTGATATGCATAAAAGGTCACCCCCTATGCCCGAGATCAAAATCTAACCAAATTTGAAATGATTCACGTTTTCTATTTTCCATTCTAGTAAGGCAAAACGGCGTTAAGTTCCGCCCTTGAACACGTATAGCCAAATAGAGAGCTTACTATTAATCATTTAGCCCAAAAAGCAACAAGATAACAAAAATAGTTGAAGAAATAATCTATTTCACATATAAAAAGAAATACTTACTAAATATAGCAGTAATTAGTTTGTTAAGTGGTATGACTTAACAAAAGACACGAAAGAGCGTAACGCCAGTCATTTTGAAGGAAAGCTCTTATAGTTGTTCATATTACTGTACGATTTGTGTTTCAAGATTAATACATAATCTGCATCGAAATTCTTATATGTAGAACGCATGGCTTAGCGGTCAAAGCACTTGGACGGTTTCTAAGAGGCGCGGGTTCGAGTCCCGCAGCGTACAAATTTTTATACGTTTTCCAAATATGTTTTTCGATTTACTAAGTGTGTGATTAACACTTTAAAATGTTAAAAATATTTAAGTCGCGATGTTATTAATTTCAATTGATACAATTACAATGTGTCATGGCGCAGGACATCGTAGCGCTGCCACAGCGTCTAACTTTAAAAGCGATTGGTTGTGAGTTCGATTCCCACTCGAGGGTATTATATATATCCGTAATTTTCTTGTCCAGCTCTGGTAAAACAAAGCGCGGCGTTAATGTTCGCCACTCCACATGCGATCTATTGTATTAGAGAATGAAATCTAGACAGGTATCTTAATATTAAGCGTGGAGGTGAATTTATATTATACTAGCGACCTACTCGTGGCTTCGCCTGCGTAAACTACATGCCTAAAGTATTTCATGTTTACGCCCGCCCGCGTTCTCACTTAAATCACACACTTTGTCTATATTTAGAATTTAAATATTGTTTGTTTGTTTTTGTTTATGAATAGATTGAAATTAAATAAAAACTTAATGTAAAGGGAAGTGTACCACAATACAGTAGTCGAAATGCATTTTAATCGGTTTAGCTATGTCTGAGATAAGCGTGCAAAAACAAACAATAGTGCACAAAAAAAGAAAATTAGAAATTGTTTTGGGTTCTATTATATCGATAAATGCTCGTAATCATATATTTTTTATATATCTTCCATGTACAGACAGCGATCAGTTACATTTTTATTATATGTATAGATTTTTGTCCACTTTCCTTATAAGCATGGCTTGTTATTTGAAAATATATGCCAGTTCGTCTAACGTACATAAAAGTTAAGTATTTTTATTAGCATATTTTATACAAAATATACATGTTATAAGCAATAAGGACGAAGTGTTATTTATATACATTTCCTTCTATAATTCTCGAATCTGAGACATTGCGTGTGGAGTGGCGGAACTCAACGCCGCACTTTATCTCTTCAATAAAGTGGACAAAAAACAACAATCATTCGTAACGCGTGGGATTTGAACGTATAATACTATCAGACGCTGCGCCACAATGGCCTCAATGCTTTTTTGATAAGCAAATTATTCTGAATGAGATCGAACTGTTATTCCTAGCGTACAATTAAATACCTTATAACTAATCCACGATGGTTTCATCGTGTTCATATATAAAATGGACATGATATATATATATATATATATATATATATATATATATATATATATACATATATATGTGGAACAATCGTGGCGTTCTATTATTCCGCCTACCTACATGTTTTTGTCGGGTGAAGGGCAATTCTTTATAAAGTTTTAATTTGTTGACAGTTATACAGGGACAATTTCGACAAAACATACAATAAAATAAATCTTAATCATATTAATATCTAATTTAATAAAAAACCAAATTGGCGTTTAAACTTTTTAGGTCACATCACGGTAGTCAGAGAGAAAGTAGTGTTAATACTCTCCGTTCTCCATTTACATTCGAAAGGATTGCGGGTTCTAAACCTGCTACAGTTACTAAAATATTTTATGAGGCCAGTGGGTTTTCGTAATGATGTTGATGTAAACAAGATGTTTGTCAGTTCGATCCCGTCTAGGAAGTATGTATATTTAAATCACTTTTCATTTCACTGCTCTGGTAAGGCGGAGCACAGCGTTGAGTTCCGCCAAACAATACGTGGTGTATCTTGATATAACATTTACTCTGACCGGTTAAATTTTTTAGACAGACAGCCGGATGCTTATTTTTAAATATAGTTAGTATGTAGTTTATTTTATTACAAAACGAATATCTGTATATATATTAAGAAAGAGTGGTCAAAAAAGTGCACAGATATAGGTAGAGGTAAGGTTAAAAAGTTAATAATAATCTTGGTTCGCCCTGGACGATATCGTTAATATATATATATATATATATATATATATACACAATTTATAGTTGATATACAGTATACGGACGCAATAGATTATATTTAAAAAACACTTATTAATATAGACATTTGTAGAGGTTTTACTATATTATTAAATAATTAATAACAACTTATATATTTATTATAAATTATGTAATATTAGACCTTCATGTAATATTAGAACTTCACCACTGCTATACTAGAACTATTCATAAAGCATGGGATGGGGGTGAAACTAGAAACACAAAATAACAGATTATTAAAAAATTCATCATTCCCTTTCACAAATTAAATCTTGTTTATACAAAATCAATAGTAAAATTGTATACAGAAGGGCATTAGCATTGTATTCTTTTTCGTGAAAAACTTATTTTCGTAATTTGTTGTCGCGTGACGACACGAAGCAAGACTGTTATTGCGCTTAGTCCAATATAGCGGCAAGCGCTAGCTGGCTGGGCGCTGGCTGGGCCAATGGATTTCTGTCTGTAATGACGTATCGAGTGTCGATTACAGATTTAATAACATATATACATATAATAAAAATGTAACTTAACACTGTCTGTACATGGAAGATACATAAAAAAATAAATAAAAAATATCGGAGACATTTATCAATGTTTTTTATTTATTATTTCTGTTTGTCTGTGCACGCTTACCTCAGAAATGGCTTAACCGATTTAAAATGCAATAAATAATTATTTGGATGGCCAAAAGAAATCACCCCTATTGGAAGATGCTCTTATTTTTGCAAATGGCACTCAATTTCAAATCTGTTTTAACATTTGTGAAATAGACATGTAGAATGGAAGTGAACAAGCCATGACACTCCGCAACGCGAATTCCATCGCCGATTCCCAGGTCGTCGGGCACCGACTGCGCCAACACTGCACCGTTTGGCCACCAACCATGAAGAGTATAGGACCACACGAGATGCTGCCAAGAGTGGCCGGCCCCTGAGCGCCCGTCCTGCCGAGAATATCGCCGCTGTTGCCGAGGATTTCGAGCTGTCACCAGAAACATCGACCAGACACCGTGCTTCGCAATTAGCCATCAGCCAGTGTCCTTAAGGTGCATTTTGGTCAAATATCTGAGCATGTTGCCGTACAAAGTCCAGTCCGTGTATCAGCTGCTACCTTTCGACCGCCAAACGCGTGTAACCTACGTCCAAGGAATCATCGGATGACTTATTTTGGTCCACCTTGTATCCCTAGTCAGAGAAACGACAATCATTTATTTTTCAGTAGCTATATATTTTTAAGTTTTTCACATTTTTTGCACCCTTGTGCACAAGGGTTGATTCGTAAACAAAGATTCATGGGCCACCTTCTCCAGTTTTTCTAGGATTTTTAGACGTTACATACCAGATGGCCAGACACCATTTTTTGTTGATTTAAGCGAGAAAAACTTGCAAACATTTTTATATAAAACATTGAAAGCAGTTTGACGAGTTATTTAAATATCTGCAGGGATTAAGCTGTAAAATAGTCACGATTTTTAACAGAAAAATACCACTTTCAAGATTCATACAATTACGTAATCTTTCTAAGAAATTTTCAAGGTTACATGTTATATTTATTTAAGAAGATTTGTTTTCTTTACCAACTTCGTTTTAACGCAGTTACGATGTTGAGTTAAATATAACTTGCACTTAGTATCGAGTTTTCAACATAAATTGATAATAAAAGGAAATAATTATGAAGTTATATAATGTTGTATATTGTTGGTTAATATTGTAGGATTCGAGTATACGAATTCAAACAATAAATACCTAGGTCTTCTTGCTTTATCCGGCATAGCAGGATAGATAGAGTGTTCATAGTGTCAAGACACTCCCTTCGCTACTTTCCGCTCGTAATTAAGACTCAACAACGCGCTTCGTCTCTGGTACCCGAGTGAAATGGAGAAATGAGCCCCAAGCATTGCATTGCATGAGCATTTACAGATAGACGCTCCCACTGCGCTACAATAACTAACCACAGAATTACAAGCGATTTAAAGGTCTTGGTTTTGTGTTAACAATTGTATATTTTTAAAGTCGCTTAGCATATCTTTGTGTAAAAATAAGGAGTAAATACGATTTTATGGGTTCAATCGCTTAAAATATTTTCATTATATATTATAAGAGTAGGCGCAGTGTTAAGTTCCTGCTTCCCGACATGCAACGTCTTTCAATAAAAAAGAAAGTGTTTTTGCCTTATTTCCTATATGCCGTAGAAGTCTGAAGCTATAAATCGTATTATAGTATACAAGTGTCTGTTCCATTCTCACATATTCGTACTTTTATTACATTTAATTGAAGCAGTATAGAATTTCTATGTAATGACCACGCGATTTCGCTATTATGTGCTTTGATTGGTATCAAATGATATCAAACTGTTATTAAGACTATTCTATAATATTATTTTGTTGCTTTCTGTATGTATAGACGTTTAATTGCGATTGCGGCGCAGGTAGTTTACACATATATGACTGGAGTTTATTTTTCATTTCACAAGAACTCATTCATCATTTGGTTATAAAGCATTTAGAAATAGGCAAAAATTGGAGAAAGAAATGACTTATAACATTTTTTATTGGCGCGGCGTTGAGTTCCGTGACTCGCCCAACGTTTCGATTTTGGACGGAAAGCTGAAAAAGGAGTGTCTTGACACTAGATTTTCTCACATCTACCTGGTTATATAAGAAGATATATTAAGTGTAAAGTGTGCAATTAGTTTCTAAATTATTTTAATATATATAATTAATTAATTAAATATTAAAAAAAAATTAACTATAATATATATAAAAATAATAAAACCCCGAATGAAAATCGAACCCATAGCCATCATTCACAAACTATTTTTGAATTTGAATTTATAATTTGAATTCAGTCAATTGCGAATACTTACAACTGCGCTATAAATGTTATTTTGCCCCTAAAAATATAATTCCTGGTTCAATGAGTATTACCATGTTGTATTGTATAATAGTACCGTAATGACAATAAAATTGTGTATGAATATTTAAAGAAATATTTCCTCCTGTCCTTGTTAGTTTGGTTCTAATTTCGCTTCAAAATTTATTTCGAGACTTAGATAGTTAAGGTACTGTTTAATCTAGATTTGTTGATAGTTTTTGTACTGAACTGAGTAATAACATCCTATACTAGTTTTAGTATATTTTAACATGATATTATTAAATATTTTTGACATTTTTAAAATGTTATTCACACACTTAGGAAATTGAGAAACATATTTATAGAAAAAGTATAAAAATTTAAACTCACGCCCCTTGGAAACCGTGCAAGCGCTCTGACCGCTAAGCCATTTGTAGTACATCCGGCTACGTCTAAATTCTTATACGCTTATTATAACTTGTTTTTGTTGTTAGCATCTTTTTATATTTTTTCATGCCAGTTATTTATATGTATCTTTAATAGTGTTTTTCCTTAAAATTTCACCCTTAAACTTATATCAGTTTAAAATAAGTAAAGTTTTTCAACCGTAGCATGGTAGTCACAGAGAACCAGAGTGTCCAGACACTCCTTTATTTATTTTCCGTCCGGATTCGGAAATTACACTTGAGAGGCGGAATTAGACGAACTCAAACTCGTCTCGTCTATAGACGAATTACTGAAATGCAGTCATATTGTTAATTATATCTCAACTTGTATATTATATAAGTAACTATGAATTTATTGGCAAAATAGTATTATACCGTGTTTATGCTAAATATAAAATTTGATTGCCTTAAGCTCTACGTTCCCTCAGCTTGTTCTGGATAAACAAAGAACAAGTGTGACAAAAAAAGAAGAAAATACGCTTAGACTATAAAAAAATATAAAACGAAATACTTGGGACACAGTGGGACAGCGTCTGACTGTAAAATGTGATATTAAAATTATTTTCATTTTACCTCTCTGGCAAGACAAAACGCAACGTTTAGTTACTAAATTTATGACACAATATCTCGAATTTGGGCGGAAAGCATAGACAGTGTTTTGGTACTTAATTCTCTCTGCCAAGCTGAGAAAAATAATAACAGGCGTCGTAACAAAGAAATATTATAGCCAAGAAGTTTCACTTTAAAATGACTTTATCTACCTCTGTACAATGGCTTTTACGTCAATCCATACAAAAAAAACGAAATAACCTATTAATATCGCGTAAATACAGCCATTGCACTCAATATTTGTTCATTTAAGACCCAGATAGCTGAGTTTTATATGTCAAGGTTTTTGTAATTGCGCTCTTGCCTCAGGCGACGGATACGGAAAAAAACTGAAAGAACTCCACCGATTTCGCAAAATATGTACGCGACGCGATGTATTTATTTATTTTCTTTTATCCGTTTTACCTTTAGCTGTGTTATTGTGTTGTGTGGAAACTATTGATGTGTGTAATTGTGTGTAGAGAACTACATACATTTACACATATAATTATAAAAACAAAAGATTCACTGTTTGAGGCAATCGTGGCAGTGTGTGACAATAAAAAATATATTACACTATTCATATACAAAAATCCATTTGAGAATAGCAAAATACTTTATTATTTATACGTATAGGGGGCCATTGTGGTGCAGTGGGACAGTGTCTGAATATGAACATGATCGGTTGTGGGTTCGATTCCCACTGGAGGGAATAATATGAGTTGTTTAGGGAAAAGCAGAGAGAGCCTAGAAATAGCATTCTCTCTTTCGTTCTCCACTTTCTGCTCGTTTCACATATGTATTGATCTGACGGAACTCGAGGCTACACTTTGTATAACTGAATACAGCTACAACATTTATTTTATGAAATTAATTATAAATTATATCAGTGTAGGCAGAGACCTAATGTAAAGAGTCCGTTTGCCATTTTCCACCCGAAACATTGCGTGTTGAGTTGCTTCTAGTCTTGTCACTAGAGCGTAAAAATGAAAATAATTTAAATATAATCATTTCCCTGAGTAAGAATTGAAACCACGACCGTCACTTATACAGTAAGAAGCTTTCCACTGCGTCAAAAATATCGCCTGTTTGGAGAACTTTATTGCGTTTTTATTGCGGCCTTTTCGTGAAACAATTAAATTCCTGGAAATACTATAAAAATGTAGCAAAAAGTAGCCTATATTCATCCCTAAGCCTTCAAGTGTCTCTATTAACAATTTCAACACTATCGGTTGAGCGGTTCGGCTGTGATGACGTACATACAGACAGACAGGCAGAGCTACTTTTGCATTTACGATATAGGTATTTAAATAGGCATTTGGGTTCCTTTCCTTTGTGTTTGTTTCGTTCCACTCGTTACTTCCATTACTCCCATGTATTGAGTGACGTGACAACGATAACGATACGTTGTTTTACTAACCAGACTAGTTCTATAACTTAAACTTTGAAAAAAATTGTTGAAGAAGTTTCCACCATAGATTTTTGGAAATGGTAACAATTTGCAAAAAATACACAAGTGACATTTTGTGTAGACTATTAAACTCGTTGACCACGCGTTGAATACGCGTTGCCATAGCGTGTATGCCACTTTATACATGATGGTGTGTATTATATTTTTTATTAATTTCATGTATTTCTAATCCAATTTCTTTTTTTTTTTTTGCAATTACGTTCTTTCGCCGCACATCAGGGTAGTCAGAGATATCTTGGTTATCTCAACGCCACCCCTCTGTCTAAGATGCTATACATTATCCTATACAGCTATATATTTTTCCTATACAGCTGGGTAGTCAGGTAGAACCTAGTGTCAAGATGCTCCATTCTCCACTTGCCTTTGAGTGGCGCCACTCAACTCGCTTAGTCTTAGGTACCAGAGCGATAATTGTCTAATTTTTTTTCAAATAAAGTTTAAATAGTGTAGTGACAAAAAGTGTGTTCATATTGTTTAATAAGGATAAACTATAAGCTATTATTTTATCTTCACACTTCTCCCAAATACGACAGCGAAAACAGCGAAAACGACTTTAAGGCACTCCATTCTCCACTTCACGGTGATTTTAAAGATACTAATAGCGGAACTCTACGCCTCGTTCTGTTTTACCAGAGTGGAGAAATAAAAACAATCTAAAAAAGACATATTTAGAAAACGTATAAAAATTTTAACGCAACGTGATTTGAACCCGCGTCTCTTGAACGGTTTTCAAGAGGCGCGGGTTCAAATCCCGCTGCGTTAAAATTTTATACGTTTTCTAAATGTCTTTTTCAATTTCCTTAGTGTGCGAATAACACTTTAAAAAAAATGTTAAAAAAATAATGTATATAATTGTTATAACAAGTGCACATCACAAAATTAAATTTGATTAAAAATTTTGTTTTGTCTTACCTCTGGAACGACGGTATAGATTTTGACGGGACTTTCACTGGCTGATAGCTGATGTAATATAAAGTAACTAAGGGTACTTTTATATTAGAATTCCATGCGGACGAAGCCACGTGCACAGCTAGTGTAAATATAATAAAGCTCCGATTGAGATGGAATCTACACAAATCGTGTATACAGACAGTCTCACACTGCACCATTTGAACCAACAGCTCATATCTGAACGTATATATTAATTATTGAGCCATTATATTTCACAAAAATTGAACCTGTAACCTCTTTCTTTAAATACGTAAAAGAGAATGAAGTAGTAGTCTCAAGCTGAATTAAAAATACCGCTAATTGAATGCGAAGAATGGCCGCTGAGATAAGGCACTTTATAAAGGCTGATTACTGGCGAAATTTGGTTTATGAACATTTACATAAAACCTTCCTTTACCGCGGTATTAAAAGATGATTGTACGATAAGGCACCTTTGAAGTTAGTTTACCAATATTTTGGTCAGAGTTAATATAATAAAGATTTTGTTGTACTACAGTATTACTGAGGTAGGTGGGGGTTTAATTTTTCACTATATTTTCATAACACTAGTAGTTTTGATTTACAGATAGTTGTCAAATGGTGTATTGAATATTCAATTTTTAATATTAAACTTGATAGTGAAGAACGGAGTGTGATATCACTAGGTCTTCTCTGTTTACACATTTTTTTTACATCAAAAAGAGGCCATCGAGCAGAAGGAGCACCTGATGGTAAGTGGTTATCTTCGCCCATGGACATCTACAGCATCAAAGGGGTTGTAGACGCGTTGCCGGCCTTGAGGGTGAAGGTGTCTGTACACTTGACGCTTACTGCAATATACGCCGAGAAAATTAATTAAGTGACGTCACTAAAATGACTAAAAGCCACAGCTAGAGCCTCACTTAAAGATATTTTTATGCCTTAAATCATAAGCTACATAGATTATAGAAGCTATACGTTTAACGCCGTCGTAGCACAATTGGCTCATATCGATTACATACGACGTTTATGGATTCATATACCACCGAGGGAACATTAAATATATTAAAAATATAAATATTAAGGCCATCGTGGCTTAGTGGTAAAGCGCCTGGCTGTAAATGCGACGGTTTTGGGTCAGATTCCTACTGGGCGAAATATATGAAAGTATTTTGGTTCGCTC
Source organism: Podotricha telesiphe (assembly GCA_038994665.1). Taxonomy (NCBI): domain Eukaryota; kingdom Metazoa; phylum Arthropoda; class Insecta; order Lepidoptera; family Nymphalidae; genus Podotricha; species Podotricha telesiphe. Next base: position 437,276 of record JAOYRR010000411.1, on the reverse strand, counting down.
TTGTAAGACGAGCAGCAGCAATATCTCGACTTCGGAAGGGAACTAGGTTTTCTTTGCGCACCCTGATTCGCGAAAGTGTGAAGCTGAAACAAAAATTCTTCCAAGCAGGAGTTGTTCAAAACACCCCACCATCTCGTCCAGATCTGTACAGTGTATCGCCGTATAGTGTAGTGGAAAATTATATTTTTATAGTTATTGACATGACGTAAAGATTATAGTTTATTTATATAAAAGTCAAACAGGCAAAAACATTGGACTGTTCACAAATGAACAGAAAAACACTTAGCCCTCGTCCTTAACAATTTTGAGTCAAATTAGGGAGGAAACTGTCCTGAAATCGATTTGCGACTCCCGAAGTAGTTGTTTAAAGGAAGATGGATTTCCTGTCCTAATGATTGTGCTGTATAGGGTATGGAGTGTGAAAATATTATTTGTTATTTTAAGTTAGAAGGAAGTGTTATTTTAAATTAGAAGAAGAATCACGAACAAGCAGATAACGAAAGAAATTGAGAAAGAGAGTCAAAGCAATGTAACTTCATTAATCTTGATTAAAATTGTTGCTTTCTTCAGGCAATAAGACCGCCCCTATATAGATTTATGTATAGAAAAATAAACAACATGTGTTTATTTATTTTCCATGCTATTTATATCTTTTATGTGTAATATATTCTAATATATTAGATTTTCCGGTTTTTCTAAGTTTAGTTATACGTACATTCGTAGGTGTAACTAAACATATAGGTACGCTGATATTTATGATAACTTATATTAGATTACAACTGTATCAAATGCTCTTAAATTCAATATGGAATTACGGAAATTAATCGAAAAAATTTAATTAGATCTCTGGTTATTCCGCAAAATGTGGGGAGACACGTGACGGCTTACGTCTATCAATCTCAAAGTCAGTCCAGCTTCATGTTGTAAATTACACCATACACCGCTCGTCTCTTTTAAATATACCAAGTAGTAGAACTGATAAAATAGTCAAAGTTATACGAATTATCATATATCATATTAAAAACTATGAAATTAAAAGACAAAAGCTTTTGGATAAATTTTTAATAATTATTATTTTTAATTTTATACAGAATATTTATATGCATATGTAAAATATTTATATTTCTATATGTGGCAACAGTTACATTAGTGAAGATCGGAGTGTTGACACTAGGTTTTCTTTGACTACCCTGCTGTGCGGGAAAAAAATATGAACAGTATAAGTGCAGAATGCTATGTTTGTTCAAACTAGCCCTTTTATATATAATTTATTATCACATTTTCACTCAACAAAAGTAGAAAAATATAATTTAATTCATACATTCCATAGAATGAGATTTGAATTCGTAACCGTTGTGAAGAACTGAAAAACTGTAGCTTTACCATAATATCGTCGTTTTAGTAGCTCATGGTCATAGCGTAGAAAAATATTTGTTCTAGTTAAAATTTGACCTTCATTTAAAGTTTAGTAAACAAATTTAATAATACTCGTATTAGGTATACTAGAAAATAGAACCTAGAGAAGCAGTTATTATGAAAGTCGATTATTTTTTTAGCTTCACGCTATTTCCCGACAGCAGGATAGGCAGAGATAATCTAGTGTCAAGACAACCTGTTCTTCACTTTTTGTCGGGATCCGAGACATTGCGTGTTGAGTGGTGGAACTCGAAGCCGCGAAGTCTTGGTCCAGAGTCCAACTATTCCCACAGGTGGGAATCTAACCCACAACTATTGCGTATACTTAGTCTGGCCATAAATACTGTTATGACTAAAAATAAACAAAATATTACTTTTGAATATGGAATCTGTAATTTTTATACAATTGTTCATTATCTTTTCTTATTTTCGCGCCAATATTTTATTGTAAAATATTTTATGATATTAAAGTGAGGTGAAATCCTCCATACGTTTGGTATTAGTCAAATGTGTGTGTGTGTGTACCGGGCTATTGATAGGTATAATGAAACTTCCTCTAGTTTTGTCTTTGTGTCCGCTCTTTTTCTATTTTCCAGTTAAAAAAAAAATATCTTACTTGTATTACTATGTAATTATGTGTATTTGAGAGGACTCATTAAATCTTTTGAAGTGAGATATTGAAGAAATCGTTGGTGGTAGTTTGATATAATAATTTTATCAATTGACAGACGAATGCGACCTCCTTCTACCTGTGACCACGGACTACTGTAAAGTGTTCAATACATCGGGCTGTCTTAAATGTATTTTCGAATATCAGAAATATATACGATTAATCCGGTAACAAAAGATTAATTTCAAAACGTGAAAATATGGCAAAAGCGCAAGATTATTAGTCATTAAATCGTAATGCCTCAGATACAGTTGCCTTTATTAGACTTGTAGGTACTTTAGGACATTTTTATGCATAATTGCATGATTTTAATTTTTTTCTAAATAATTTTTATTATAAAACTTTGAAGAATATTCAGCTTTTAATTTTTTTTTATTCTTGATTCAGCATTTTTTGGACTAAAATGCATTGTAAGAGTTTTTTATAGGCAATTATTAATATCTTTCTATACGGTACTTAGCAAAAGTTATTAAACAAAGCTTCAAACGTTTGAAACTAAAGTGAATGTAATATATGAAGCTTTTGAATGTACGAAGTATATAATATAAGGCAAGGAATCTAACAAAGGACTACCTTGCCATGCCTTTATACTAACTTTAAATGGTTTTAGACTATATATATATATATATATATATATATTTATATTATAATATGCGTGATATATTCATTAATGCGAATGCGAGTGGCTTCGCCACAGCTTCACGCTTTTTTTTTCAGCTTCACGCTTATTTCCCGCATAACAGGGTAATCAGAGAGAACCTAGTTTCAAAACACGCCGCTCTCCACTCTACGCCCGAATTCGAGACATTGTGTGTTGAGAGGCGGAGCTGATCGCCACTTTTTGTATTGTTAGCGGAGAAATAAAAATAATTAAATTGTGATCTCGTGATTGTGACCTATGAGTGGGAATCGAACCCACAACCAATCACTATTACAGTCAGATGCTGCCACATTGACCTCGAAACCGATGGTGGCATCACCATCGATTTCGACATTTCTTCACATCGATCTTGAAAATCAATTAAAGCATAAAACTGTATATGTGCCATGAAAACTATGTCGTACATCTGGTCTATCTGTCCAGGCTGACGAGGGAACTGAGGGGATGGAATGTTGCACGGTCACCCGACTAATGCGCAAAAGTGGTATCAAAGATAACTGTGTATTTAGCTAAAATTATCCATACTTATTGTAATAAATATTTACTGGTTTTAGAATTAATATTCATTTTTGGTCACAAATCCATATTAATATTTCAAATGCGAAAGCACCTCTGTCTGTTTGTATGTGACGTCATTACGGCCCTACCGCTAACCCGATTGGGATCAAATGTTATACAGATATATCTAAGGGTCTTGGGATGAATATAAGGTACTTTTAACATTTAAAAGTGTTATTCAGACACTTAGGAAAAAGAAAAATATATTTTTAGAAAACGTTTAAAAATTTGAACGCATCGGGTTTTGAATTTGTTCTACGCATCTAGAACTTAGATGGATGGCTTAGCGGACCGAGCGCTTGAACGGTTTTAGATACGTGCGGGTTTAAATTCAGAATATATGTTTTTAAATAAGTTACTTTTCTCTCTCATTTTTTCTTAGATTTTCCTGGAATTTTATTGTTTTACGAAAACGCCGCAGTAAATACGAAACAGCTATAGTTCACTCGGGCGATGCCGTGAGCAGATCGCTTGTATATTATATACAATATATTTTTAACTGTACTTATGAAATAAATGAATTTGATGAAGATTATTGATGCATACGAGTATATTAATGTACATGGATTGTAGGATGACATCGTTGTATAGTTTAAATGTAACTCACTGCACCGTATTTTTTTTTAATATTAAATGTGTCACGACACCTGCATCGGATATTCTTTTCCTTATATTTTTTTTATCTTTAGTTCAGCCATTGATTTATAATAAGAAAAAAAAATTATATAACCTCTTGGAGAGAATATTTTAACACTAGATTACTCAAAAAATATAATTCACTAAACATATTCTTACAAGAAAGGCCAGGCGAAGTAGCGCAGCAAACGCGATTGCTTGTGGGTTCGATTCCCTTAGTAGATGAAGATGATTTAAATTGTTTTTATTTCACCGTTCTAGTATAACAAATAACATCAAAACAAACTAGAGAACGGAGTGTCTTGACACTAGATTCTCTGTACCATAAAAAAAAACTAATAAACTCTAATTCAGTTACATAGCACTTCTGTTAAACACTTAGTCTAAGTTCTTCTATTATTTGACAAGTCGATTAGGGTCATTCGGTTTCGCGATCCTCTTATAATGGAGTGTTAGGAAATTGCCTTTGTTTCAGTGTGAATTGAAATGTGTGACGTTTATTTTGTTACCATATAGTTATAATACGATTTTACTTATCTTTTAAAGAAAAACGATACCTTAAACAATATTAATATTTTTATTAGTATTAGTATTATAGATCAGCTTCTTTTTATTTTTTATATTTGTGTAACTCCCACAACTAAGTCTTAATTTTTATTGGTATATTATAGCCAAATTAAACAAAATCTTTATAAATTTATGTTATTCTGACTATAACTGAAATTATATAATATGATTCTTTCTAAATTTATTACAACTTATTTTTGTGAAGAAGAAAGATTATTTAGATTAGATATATATATTAACAAAATTATTAGCTATTAACTTATTATCGCTACAAGAGTTTACTAACAAATAGGAATTTAATCATGTGACCTACATTATATATGGAACGAATAGCATAATAAAACCTTTGGTTTTCGCGATTTTTACACATTTTGAAATGATTTTTTTTTAAATAAAATTAATCGCGTATAATATTAGTATTCGGAAAAGAATTTAGAAAACCCAAGTTTGAAAACACAGTCACAGGTAAACTGAGGTGGGATTCGTCGGTCAGTTACAATTATTATATCAAACTACCGCCATCGCTTTCTAAAAGGTATTTTATATATTTAGATAATAAAATGCAAATAATAAACGCAAACCAGAACTACTGGTTTAAAATAGTTTCATATCAAAATGGAACGAATAGCTTTACCGTTTTAATTTACAATAGTATTGCTAGCTTTTTAATTTGAATTCTTCTCGCGAACTTAACTCTAACTTGCTGTAACAAAGAATGTCTACAGCAACGTCTTAGGGCAAATCTACGTTATAATAGAATCTTATTTTTAAACGTCACAAAAGATTTAATAACTTTATTATATAGATTCATACTAATCTTATAAATGCGAAAGTAACTGTCTATCTGTGACGTCATTACGGTTAAACTGCTGAGACGATTGTGATGTAATTTTATATATGATTATGGACTTATTCCTTGTTTTTAGTTTTTCCAAGAATTTAATTGTTTTACGAAAGGCAGTCGTAAAAGTTTCGTGCTATAGTTCACGCTGGCGCTAGCATGTATGTAAATAAGGTAATGTTTGAAACATAAGAAGAATATAAGAAATTCTATGTACTTGGAATCTGTATACATTCGTTGTCATTTTGCCGTTCTGGTAAGACAAAACGCGGCGTTGAGTTCCGCTAAACGTGTTAGTTTCGGGAGAAAGTGTTTATTGAAGTATTTTGCAACTGCTATGCGAGAAAATGCATGAAAAAGCTATATATAATATTATAGCTATATATATAGCTATATAATATTAATCTATAGCTGTATATATAGCTATATTATTAAAATATAGCTATATATATAGCTATATTTTATTATATATAGCTAAAGATAAAAAATATAAAAATATATATATTTTTTCTATCTGTGTTCTGTTCCGTCACTATACATATTTCTTCTAAAACAATGTGCAAACAGAATCGCCAATAATTGTGACTAATCTAGAAAAAAGCAAAAGTTTTAACATTTTATCTTTCCCCATACTTTTTACAAGACACAATCTGTCATTTAATCATTTTACGCGTAAAATTCTTAATTCACAAAGTTTTTATTTTTCAACTAAAAATATGAAAGTAATGCCTAGCATAATACTGAACACTTCGTATGAAGCAAGCGAGGGCGGAAATACAAAACATTCTAATAGGGCGGGCGGTCTCATTAAAAACAGTAGTATAGAGTGAAAACCTGAATAAAAATATGTAAGTTTATATGTATATATGTATATAAATATGTATGTATGTAAGTATGTATGGGCGTATAAACTTGTTATAATTAAATGGCAACCTTGTGCTACGGTTGGTTGACCTTGTAACATATTGTTTTGTGGTAGTAAACGTTTTCGGTAATAAATTCAAATTTTGTAAGTAAAATTTAAAATTCTACAGATATTATTCTAATGTAATCAATTGTTTATCAATATTTTACATATACAAAACTCGTCTGTTACTTATTGAGTGGCCACGCAACTACTCTAGGTCTAGAAAGCATTATATATAAAAGCTGTTTGTCATTATCAATTAGATTTAGTAATCAGGGAGAAATATGTAAATAATATCAAGACACTCCGTTATCCACTTTACACTCGAATTCTAACTCAAATTCAAATAATTATATTCAAAATAAGAAGTTAATTTTTGAACATTAAAAAGGTAAGGTAAGGTAAAGGTAAAAACAACTCAGCGGGACGTTTTTTTTAAAATCAATAATTTACAGTTTTATTAATGACAATGATGCCTTTGAAATAGACTGGAGCAAGCATTTCATTCCCAAAGCGCGTTATCATTTATGAAATCTTTACTTACGTGATAATCTAAATGCACAAACGTGTTTTCACAACTTTTTAAACGGACGTTTCGGACGTTTTACGGACGGATAAATTGAGATATTCCATGGGATAAATCAAGAAATCGCGTGTTAAGTGACGGAACTCAACGTCGCCCTTTGTTTAATACCAGAACGGAGATATAAAAATAATATACAATCATCCCGAGTGGGAAACCAATCCACAACCACTGCGTTCACAGCCAGACGCTGTATCTGTGCTTAGTGAACTAAAAATATTATTATATAAAACGTTACTTCATAAATTGATCCACTTATAAATTTCCGAACCAGTAACCTCTGACGCACTAGGCAATGATGAAAAAACTTAATAGCTTCTACTACATTATATTAGGTATTTATAGACGCCTTAGTGGCGCAATGGGGGTGTGTGTTTATATAACACCTAATAACTGGCTAGAAATATTTATTATTTACTAGCTGCTCGCTTGCGGCTTCGTCTGTGTAAACTACACCACTATTTCGTTTTTTCACTCGCTCAATACACAAAATTTCATAAAATTTATAATTTTAAATTGTTGTATCTTTTTTATTAAAAATTAATTTATTTATTAAAATACAAAAAATCATTTATTAAAATACAATAATCAAAACTGCATACAAGTCTGTTAAGCCATTTTTGAAATTAGCGTGCACAAACACACAGACAAACAGACAAACAGACAATAAAACACAGACAAACAGAAAAGATAATTAAAAATCATTGTTTTGGGTTCTATTGCATTGATAAATGTCCCCAATATTATTTTTTCTCTTCCATGTACAGACAGCCATCAGTTACATTTTTATTATATGTATGTATAGAATAGATTAGACAACGCTTTTATTACGTGGTGTGATGGTTTTTGTTTTATGATAAATCTTTTTTTTATACTAATGCTTTTTCATATGGCAGATATAACTTATTGTCAAGAAACTCCGTTCTCTACTTTCTGCCGAAATTCAAGATATTGCGCGTTTTGTTTTACTAGAACCGTACATTGAAAGCAATTTAAATACATATAACCATTCATCTGAATGGGAATTGAACCCTCAACTACGATAATCTTTGTAAATGAATATATCAGAATTTCATTTCGTTAAGTACTAATTAAAGAATGGAAAGATTTAATAATTAGTTATTTAATAATTATGCTAACTTGAGATATTCGTTTAGAATTTTCCAGACATTTCAACAGGTATTAAGCTGTTGAGACTCGTTGAAGCGTAAAGTACACGTTACCTTAGCAACGTGTGTATCACTAAAACTTCCTAAATACATGATGGTGAATATAATATTTAGTTAATTAATTAAATATATTTCATTTATTTATAATGTTATGCCCTCTTATATACATTATAATTGTTTTATATGTTTAATATGTTACATTTAATATATTATGCATTATTATTTATGTATCTTACCTATGTAAGTGATATCTAGTTCAGGAAGCATACAAAAAGTCAATAACTTGTTTATTTTTTTTTTTAATCGTTTAAATAGTTACACTACAGGTTAGTGTCATTTAAGACCATGCTCCTCTCACCAAAGGTTGTCTGGCAGAGATTGCTACCAGCATTAAGACCGCCTTTGCATTCTCTGTAATATTCATAAAATCTTGTGTACCGGTCCTTGTATTGGCTTTGTGTGCAATTAAGTATTTCTATATAGATATAGATACATTGATAATATATCTATATTTCTAAAGCATTTTTAAAAAAAAACTCTTTCCGCATATTTAACAGATATTGTTTATCATTTCCAGGTAATAAGCAAACCTGTAAAAATCACATACTAACCGCTATTTCCCACTGAGCCACAAACGCCAAATAGTTTTCATACTAGAATACAAATACCTATTTTATAAAGTGTACGTAAATTTAAGTAATACTAGTTTCTTGTCAAAGCGCAGGCACACTTCAATTATGCATACCTACATATATGTCGAAGTGAAACCGCCTAAATGTTTACATTATGAGGTATGAAACTTTCCTTACATTGCAGCTATTGTTGTAAGAAAATAGAAAAGTCATACTAAGATATATATAGCTTTTATATTTTTTAGTTATTTGTTGAGTAGCGGAACTTATTGCCGCACTTTGTCTTGTCAGAACAGGTAAATGAGACATTTATATATATATATATATAAACGTGTTTCGTTACAGACAAACTACTCACAGCCATAACTACTGGAAGTAGAAAGTTGAAATTGACATTTAGGTGGGTAGTGTAAGGAAAACTATATAGTGGTATGTAGAAGTTGAAGTTCAAGTTCAAGTCCGTTCAAGAGGTGCGGGTTCAAATCCCACTGTGTTAAATTTTTTATACGCTTTCTAAATATGTATTCTTCAATTGCCTAAGCGTGCGAATAACACTTCAAAAAATGTAATTACATATGCTATGTAATCACATTGCAGTGGCGCAGTCGCACCTCTATGTAGGTACCTTTTGTAAATTATAATAAATAAATAAATGATTAATAAATATAACGATTTAATAATCTAACAAAACTACTATAAATATATTTTGAACATTTTAAAGTGCTATTCACTCGCTTAGGAAATTGAAAAACATATTTGAAAAACCTATAAACATTTGAACGCAGCGGGATTCTAACCTAACGATGGACGGTTTCCAATAGGTGCGGGATTGAATCCCGTTTCAGTTAAATTTATATACGTTTACTAAAAATATTCTACTACAAAAATATATTTCAATTAATACAAGACAATTTCAACGTAAAATACGGTGTGTTTTTAACGCCAGCTTTCCTCTACAAAAATTTCAGACTTCGCCACTGCCACACAGATAAAGTGATTATGAGTTTCTTAAGACATTTCTAGTATTTTATAACAACATAGACTCAATATAAACTCTTTGTTGCACTTAACAGTTAAAAAAATCTAAAAAAAATTATAAAACTGTTCGTTCACAAAGGTGGACTTATCTTTACAAGATATCTCCTCTAGACAACCTGTGTATGTGGATGAGTGCACATATAGCGGGATGAATTGAAATGTGGAATTTTAAATATTAAAATATAGTAAAAATAACATAATGATTTTAAAAACCTATTACATATATACTATAATATATACATATATAGTTTATATATATTTATAAATAGAAAGAAGACGCTCGTGGAAGAACGTCCGCGCCTTGATGTAATTTTTCCCTCGCACATACAAGGTATGGAATGATCTTCCTCCTCTGGTTTTACCTGAAGCGTTCAAGCGTAGAGTGTCACCGTCCCCCTAAAGGCCGGCACATACCATCCTGGTAGTCCTTCTGCTCCTTCTGCTTCATTCGAAATAAGAAACACCTTAGCTTTCCATAGAGTAACCGTCCCATGGTTGCAGAAAGAGTAGTTCGAAGCTGTAGTTGGGACTAGCGACCCAAGTGTAGACTAAAGGTAAAAGCTCTTTAAATTGCATATTCCAGTATCCAAACTCCACTCTCTACCTAACCTTATGATCAATAAGTATATAAGTTGAATTAAAAGGAAACCAAAAAAAAATACATACATATTCATATTGTTTCTACATACATTGTACTTATTTCATATCTCCGTTCTGGTAACTAAGACAGAGCACGGTGTTGAGTTCCGTCACGCAACACACAATGTCTCGATTTCGGGCGGAGATAGAGTATCTCATAGCTAAGCTCTGTAACCCTTACACGTTACACGTTAGTTTCATACGTACAATATATGATATTGCACGTATGAGACTAACGTGTTAAATGAAGTACCAAAATAGAACTTTTAACTCCTAATAAATAGTAAATATATGTTTTTAGGTTAACTTTGATGATTGATGATGATTATGGTATTTCCCACAAACATTAAGAAGTCCTGACTCGGGAATCGAACTCAGAACCGCATTCAACATTAGCTGTAAGTTCCAAGCACTTGACCGATGGAACTTTACAGAAGTGAATATTTTTGTTAATAGCTTAATTTTATTTTATATATAAGTGACACTTAAAGCTTTTTAATTACTTAACCGACCCAGTTTCCTACATTACTCAATAACGTAATAGTTACTAAAAAAATATTTTCATTTAAAGTAAGTTAAATTAAATAGCGGTAATGAAATTGTGGTTCACATAACATTTTATGGAGAGAAAAAATATGGGAGAAAGAGAGAAAGTTGGGAAACGAACCTAAGTTAAATCATGAGTACCAGAATAGGTAAGATTTTTTAATTTATCGCTTCACGCATTTTCACGCATATCAGGCAGTCATAGAGAACCTAATGTCAAGACACTGAGTACCCCACTTTACGCCTGAGACATTGCGTGTTGAGTATAGGATCTCAACGCCGCGTTTTGTCTTGTTCCTAGAGCAAAGAAATTAAAATATTAAAATATAAATACATTTAAAAAAAAATTCAAAGTATTATTACACTTAAGGTAAATTGAAAAACATTTTTAGTAAACGTACCTAGTTAGTAATAGTATCGTGCGATCGTATAAGAATTTCGACGTAGCCGGATGTAGAAAGCATGGCTTAGTGGTCAGAGCGCTTGGACGGTTTCAAAACGCGCGGGTTCGCATTCCGGTACATTAAAATTTTTATAGGTTTTCTAAAAATGATTTTCAATAAAAATATAATCATTTCCCCGAGTGGGAATTGAACCCACAACTTATCACGTTTACAGTGAGACGCAGTCACACTGCACCACGCTTAGATTTTATGTATTTCAAATAATCTATTTGTTAAATAAAATAAAAGGCTTAAAACTCTCTACTCGTAATCCTGGTCATCTTGTCATGAACATCTACTTCATACTGTGGAGATATCTTGATGTCACCGGATCGGTTATATCGGTTATATCTTGTTGTCATCTGTTTATAGATTACTAATTTAGTTGATGAAATATAATAGAAAACTTATATCTAAAATATAACATTTGAGGTCATCGTGGCGCAATACAACAGCGTCTAAGTGTAAATCGGAATGGTTTTAAATAAATCATTTCCATTTCCCTGCTCTTTGTCCATCTGTCCACCATAAAATATCACACATTTGGGCGGAAGGCGGAGAACGGAGAGTTATGACACTAATTTCTCAAATATTTATATACAAAATAACATTTTCATATTCTGCTTCTGTGTTCTGTCAAACACGCACTAACAATGTTCCAATGAGGTTAATTAAAAAGTTCAATATTCAATAAGGCTAATTAAAAAAGTTCTAAATACCTATAAGCTATATAGAACCATAATAAGTAAAGTTGCGCGCGTTTTTAAATAGAAATGTCATAGGCATACATTTTAAACTTGTCATTTTGTCTTGACATTTTGTCGTGAAAATAAATTATACAACTAATTATTCAAGTCATATGCAATGTTCGTATATTAAAACTAGGAGCCCCGTTGATACGTACAATACGCGTTGCTTAGCAATGTGTATGTCACTTTATACAAAAGTGTGTGTAAACCACGTGGTAGTGTTTGTAATGTTTATTTTATAAATTTAATGTCGTAGCTTTACGCGTTTGCCCGATTAGCAGGTTAGGCAGAGTCTCTGAACTCTCTGACTCAGAGAGAACCTATTGTGAAGACACTCCGTTCTCCACTTTCCGCCTGAATCCGAGACATAGGGTGGTGGTGGTGGTCGACTGGTGGAACTTAAGGTCGCGCTTTGTCTTAGGTATAAGAGCGGAAAATTGGAAATACTTTAAATATAATCATTCCCCGGGTGGTAATAGAACTCACAACCAATCACGTTTACAGTCTGACGCTACCACACTGCGCCATGTTCTCTGTTGTTCTCTGTTTTTCTAATGCATTGGAATAACAAACCCACTTCCCTTGCCGCTATATTATATAAATTAAATAAGCCAATTTTGCATGCTTGTCCGTACGCTAAAAAGGGTCGCAAAACTCTTTCTTCGCTTATTAATATAATGATTCGATATTAATTACTTTATATTTTTATATTATAAACTAGCGACCTGCGGCTTTCAATCGGTTAAGCCTTTCAATCGGTTAAGCCTTTCTGAGATTAGCTAGTGACAAGCACAATATACATAGATAAATAGATAAATTTCCTCAATAATATTTTTTCTCCTCTATCTTACAGCGACCAGTTATATTTTTATTATATGTATACTTTCTGATAGAGTGAACCTATGATCGGTAACATTGTGTTTTATAAATCCCATTCATTTCAAGACAATATTAAGTGGGTGGCGGAACTAACTCATGCTACGATCATATTTTTACGTATGTTATATATAAAATATATAGTGATTTTAATAAAATTGGATATAAAATAATATTTTAGAAAAATATAAAAAGATTGTTGTAACGAAATTCGGAAGTCGCCCAAGGGCTTAACTACTAAAAGCACGAACTAAGCTTTACTTTCTTTTCCAGTTTAGCTTATGCTTGTTACAATTTATTTTTATTGTTAATATCTCTGTAGGGAGATTTTGAACAAAATATAATATTACGCCTTTTTCTGTATAACATAGAAGTCGAAGCAAACCTAGTGTCATGGCACTCCGGTCTCCACTTATCGCCCGAATCGTGACACTGCGGGAGAGAGATTATGTGATGAGTGGCGAAATTCAACGTAGCACTTTGGCTTGTCACCAGAGTGGAGAAATGAAAATAATTGTAATATAATAATTCCCCTGATTAGGAATCGAACCCACAACCATCGCGTATGGTTCATCATTGTGAATTGCCTCCGATATACTCGTATATTGCAAAGCCATTTATGACAATTGCAAAATAATATATACTAAAAAGGATTGGGTAATTCAAGTAACTAAATATAGAAAGTCGCAGCTTGTAACTCGTTTAGTGTAACAGAGCAATTTCAAAGGAAAATAAAATATTTAAACGACGACGTTTTACTCCAAGCAGACTTATGTCGGATCCGGACGCCAGCTTAAATAGTAATAAATCTTTTTATTACATATCCAACAGTTACATGCGCATGGTTATATGTATACATGTTATTTATATATAGCAAGAATTTCTCGTGTCACTATCTTTACGCATCTTTTGCATCAGGTGTGGTGGACAAAGAGAATCTAGTGTTACATCACTTCTCTTTAATCTGGTCGTCTTAGCCATACGACGCCTACTACTGACCATAGGTCTCCCTTAAGCATTTTAGACGATGACCAGTCCTGCGCTTCCTGCATTACCGCTTCAGCCGACCTTGAACATATCATCGATCCACCTGGTCTGGGCCTGTCCAAGCAGCATTACCCCTATTACTGAAATATTGCGTGTAGTAATGCAACCTAAATGGAACTGAGTTGCTGATCTTAAAGGAAGGTCACGTATGATGTCATAGAGAGAGATACAGATGTTGATGATAGTGGACGATGGAAAAGAAGTATACTTACGTTTTCTTGGATTGTAGCGTTCGGTGCTCGAACTACGCCGCTAGATTTATAGTGTGACGGTATAGAAATAAATAATCAAAATATGATGACATAAAGGTAGGTGCAGTGGGGTCAGATGTGACTGCTACAGTTCTAAGTTCAAGTCCCACTGGGAAGTATTTTTATATTGTCCTCGAAAATATATACCATTATTTATATTTGGTATAAATACAAGAAGCGAAAATAAGGTTATTACTAGTTCTCGCGTTTAAAAGGTGTATAAATCATATGACAGGCATTCATGTATGTAAAATAAAATTCCATAAATAATTTCAGACTTGCCACATGAACAATTTAAAATCAATATTAAAAACATGTTATTGTGAAAAGTATATTATGCTGACCAAGAATACTATTTTGATGGTTATGTGTGGAATTAAATGCTGTTGATATAATACTCGGGAGTCTAATGATAACTTTGTACTTATTGTTAAATTATATTTGAAATGAGCAGATGCTGAGTTTCTTACCAGTTTTAAGGTTCCAGTAGGCTTCCAGTAGGACTGACAATACTTACATTGAACGTCAATGCACAAAAGTGTTTGCTCAAAAGCCTACTTGAATAAATAACGTTTTTATTTTGATATTGATTACATAATAATTTATTCGGCCTGGTTCAGCATTTGTCAGTTTTCGATTTCACCACCTCACATGTATTATATCTAAACGAGTTGACAAATCGTTTGAGGGCCATAATTAAATGTAATTTTTATCCCATTCTCGTAGAAATTTTAGGAAGCCATTGGGGCAATGTACAGCGTCTGAATGAATACGTAAAAATTGTGGGTTCGATTCCCACTCAAGTTTAATATATTAAAAAAAAAATCGATTTCCCGTTCTCATAACAAGACAAAGCACAGTGTTGATTTCCGTCAAATGGATACCGACAAAAGAGGAGAGCGGAGTGTCTTGACACTAGGTTCTCTCTGCATATCTTAGTATACCAGGAAAAGCGTGAAGCCTAGGAAGTATGAAATCCTATGAAAAATCCTTTCTTAGTGGTACACTCTTTAACTAACCTGCATGCCAAATTTCAGAGTCTAGTAGTCTATTGATAGGACCAATGAGTGCTCGTTGGGTTCCCGGGTTAGGCAGTTAACGTTGAGGTACTGTAGTCGTCGGTACTAGGCGGGACGCCTTGTCCGTATGTCACGTTATTAGGTCTTAGTTAGGTACAGACAGAAGCTCGGGCAGTGAAGGAATCTTTTAAACCTACACTTGGGTAGCAAGTCCCAGGCCAAATGAGAGTTCCTCTCCCTGTTATCGCGATGAGGTCGATACTACCTTAAGACTACTACGTTAAGAATGTCAGCCTGAGGTGGCGAGAGACGTATATTGTGAGTGTAACGTAATCATATTCTCTTAATCCACCATACCTACGCCCGAGAGCCAATTCTATACTACACCTACATGCCACCCCACAATTTACAATTCTACAATGGGATTACTTATTTTCTACAAATTCATATATATATATATACTGACCTGATTATATTCAAACACATCTTTACTTTTTATAGAAGAAGAAGAGAGAGATCGTAGATTTGGTAAGAGATTCAATATGTATTTGCCACAAACCGTCAGAAATACAATGGAACCCATACACGACAAGATAATTCTATGTTAATAAAAACAAACATTGTTCAGAATTATTTTCTAATTAAATATGAACATGGAGCTCCAGCAAAAGGCTAATTTGTATAAATTGTCAAGATATGTACGTTCATTAAATCTAATGTAGAAATTCTTTCAATTTGAAAGCGAAGTGTAGTTTATGTATGGAATGTCTTGTTTTATTTTGTTTAGCTTCACGCTTTTGTGCATAATGCAGAAGTTAGGCAGAGAGAAAGTACTGTCACGGGAATCTGCTTAATCCAGTTTTTAAAAGAGAATTGCGTTTTCTGCCTCAGACTCAACCGCTGTAATATATATAAGGCACCAGAGTTGATTTACCAATATGTAATCACTCTTACCTGCCAAATACATGATATATAGGTGATTGCAAACAACAAGGAAAAATAAATTCAAAGCCACAATATTTATTTTGTATATGGAAACTACTAACTACAGTATGAATAAAAATAATAATCTGAATTTGATATCTAATAATATTTTATTACATTATATTTGGCCGCATCACTGATGTCGAAAGGAATTGTGAGGAATATTCTCATTGACACATTACTTTAATTAAATTTTGTCTAAATTTATTTAGAAAACGTCTATATTTTTTAATTTTATAAAACGTATAAACTTAGCGCGTAGGCTTATGGTCGAGCGCTTGGACGGTTTCAAAAAGGCGCGTGTTCGAATCTGCTTTAGTTTTCAAATTTTATACGTTTTTTTCCTAATATGCTTTCAATTTCCTAAGTATGTGTGTGTGTTTAACACATTGAAAAATGTTAAAAAAGAGTGAGGTATTAGTGTTGTGATGGATTTTCCACATGTTTTATAATAATATTTGGAATATTAGGCCATTGAGGGCCTAATGATTTAGTTCAATGGCAGAGAACGCTGGAATTTGTATTTCACACCGAAAAATAGAAAAACGAAAATATTGTTTTTACATATAAACATTCCCCTAAGTGGGTATCGGACCCATGATCATCAATATACAGTCAGACACTTGAATTTGCGCTACGACGGCGTCAATTATATAATGTATACACATTAAATATGTAACAAGAAGAAATCTTCTAGTCATGATATCTTTGGCTATTAATATGAGAGCCAGGAAGTTTGTAGCCCTTTAGGAAATTAACCTGAAGAAAGCATTTTTATGCCTTTTCTTCACTGTTAAGCAATTTCTATAGCAAGTGATGGTAGTGGAGTCAAAATAGGAAAAAACATCACTGTATTTTTTATACTAAGATCTTTAGTTATCCTCAATTTTTATTATTTTCATGGTAACTGGTGGACAGGTACCTGTAAAGTGTTCGAAATATCGAATTTTCTAACACCAAAGTAATGTACTGTAAAAAGTTTCATTTAGAAGTGCATGTTTTAGTTTTACTTATCTCGTACATCACATATGGCAAGGTAGACCGAAACAATCTAGTGTTCATAGTGTTTGGCAGTTCCATCGATTTGACAGGTTTTCAGGTGCCGACTTAACTTAACGCCGGACTTTGTCTAACCAAACATATTCTCATAAGGCAAATGAAAACCCCCTTCACTACTAAAAAGCTCACATTAAAAGACTACCTGCCATATAAACTGATACCACGTAAACAAAATACGTGAGTAGGCTTGCAATAACTTCAAAACTTTCTCGGCCAGGGGTCAATCGTAAAATATTATGAGCTTAAAATATGGGTCTAATATTGAAATAATATTGCGGAATAGCCCTGTGAATTCGGATAGCCATTTTACGTTTACTTTTTTACTGCCGTTTTGCCTAAAGAGGTTAATAATGATCATTAAATTCAATCTAATACTAAATACTTTTGTAATGGTTAGGATAAATTGTAGATATTTTTAACATTTTGAAAGTGTTATTCACATATCAAAGATACATAGAAAAGATTTGTTAGAAAACGTATAAAAATTTGAACTTAGACGGAATCCAACCCGCGCCTCTCGGAGCCGTCCAAACGCTCTGACTAATGTAACAGAACCCAAAAAATATATTGCTTTCTGTGTATATGTTTGTCTGTGCGTTTGTACACGTTAATTTAATAAAAGGCTCAAGTGATTTAAATGCAGTTTAGACTATTGTATTTTGGTAAGCTTTTGTAAATTAGTGTTTATTTTATTCCAATTGGTTCATAAACATAAAAGTTACATTAAAGTTATAAATTTAAGCAAAGTTTGTGATTTAAGTGAGAGTGTAGGCGGGTGAATGACCGAAATAGTAATAGTAGTGTAGTATTACACTCGCTAGTCAATCAATACATATGTATACATAAAACTACTCCGTTACTTATTGAGTAACATACAGACAACGTACAACAAATGTACGAGTATGTTCCTTAAACAGTGTAGTGGTGTATGTTCCTTAAACAGTGTAGTCTAAATGAGTACATCCCAAAGAGGGTTTTTAAGGGAATGATTAAAATTGGAGCAAATTTTTAACAGTTGAAAGATTGACATATTATGGGAAAAGTTATAAAGTCGGTTCAAACAAAGTTGACGACTAGCCTGGTTTTGAAGTAACATTTAGAACATTCAAAAACCTGTAACCAAGAAGAAGAAGTATTTAGTAAAGGGAGATTAAAAATAAATGATAAATTACAGTAACTATTATTTTTATTTGGATTTATTTTATAACTTTCCATTGCATATTTCAAAATTTCCATATTCTTTGTACGAAGTCATCTAACGCTACACCTTGCTTACAAAGAACAAAGCAACGCATTATACACATAACTATGCCTCCATTCAATTCAAGACTTACACTTCTAGGGCTCTTACACTTTTAGACTTACACTTCTAGAGCTTGCAGCCCTCCACAATTATAACTATATCGATACAAAAATTACTACTCGTAACCCAGTGTGACTTTAAATAAAACAGAAAAGTCACAAAATATTACAAAGAAAAGACCAGAGAAGGCTGTGGCGTACAAAAGCCGTAAAGATTAATTAAGAAAAATAATATTTTAAAATTTTGTTAAAGTGTTATCACACATTCATGAAATCGGAAAACATATATTCATACGTTCTCTAAATGAATATTTTTCAATGTCATAAGTGCACTTTAAAAAAATTATAACTCTTTAAAACAATGTTAAAAATATTTTATTAAATAGCAGTCTCTCTTGCCAAACGATTGTTCGTAGAACATTCTTTGGGTAGCAGCAATTTGTAAAAATTTATGTACAGAGATGCTAACAGCAAGTATATGTAGAATAGGCGTATAAGAATTTCGAGGTAGCTGGATGTAAAGCGCATGGTTTAGCGCTCAGAGCTCTTGACCGGTTTGCAAGAGGCGCGGGTTCAAATCCCCTTCAAATTTTTATACGTAATATGTGCTTTTAAAAAATAAATTTACAATAAAAATCAACGCTCCTATTATAATTCGAACCTCCGACTACAGTCCAAACCACTTTACACAATCGAAATATAATATCCATAATAACAATTATCATCCTGAATTACGTCTCACCCATCTAGTCACTGGTCAATGATGCATAAAATTATATAATATATATACATATACTTAACGATATCATTATCGTAACCTTGTATGTAAACAATACTAACCTATTAATTTGTTATATGACACCAAGTATGAAGTACTGCTATCCTATATCAATGTAAGAAAATAAATTAAGTATCAATTTTTATAATAAGTAAGTGTACAGTATACAGGTTGTTGATAGAATTACAAATCTAATTATAACAATCTTTATTTCTTCCCGCAATGTATGGTTTTAATAAATATTTAACAAAATGTGTCAACCAGTCGTGGACAGCAAAAAGCTATTGTGTGAAACTGGTGTCTGTACTGGGTAAATACGTTTTTTACAAATCTATGTAAAACACGCCGGTACAGTTTTTCCCGCATAGCAGGATTGACACCCAATGTCAACACCTAATGTCAAGACACTCCGTTTCCCAAAATCAATCAATCAATGAAGACATTGTGCGTTGAGTGATGGACCTCAAAGCCGTCTCTTGTCATCAGAGGCAAGTAAGTAAGTAATTGGAATATTACCATTCTACCGAGTGGGGAGCTTAACCCACAACAAATCGTGAAACAGTATGAAGCTTTTTATTCCGTACTGCCTGTTTCTTTCACAAAAGTAGGGGTAAAAAAAAAGAAAAATAGTCAAATATTAATTATCATTCATACTTTCAGAGAGAACCTAGTGTCAAGACATTCCGTTCTCCACTTTCCGCCCAATATTGCATGTTGAGTAACGGACTTAACGCCGCGTTTTTATGTTAGGTACGAGAGAAATTGAAATATTTTAAATATAATATAAAATCATTACCCTGATGGGGATGAAGCCATAACCAATTACGCTAACAGTCGCTGTTGTTGTTCCACTGCCCCACAATGGCTTCAATCTACTTTTATAATCTGGTGATCTGTGATCTGCAGATATTGCTAAAATAACATATATGAGTCGAAAACGGCGCTCTACACCACGTCTTGTTACCAGAGAGACGAAAATTAAAGTAATTGCTCAAAAAATACGGTAATATTATTCTACCCACTGACAATTTAACTAACAACCAATCGTCAAAAAGTGTGAAGCTGCTTTTTGTTAGGGATGCCCGAAATTGAGATATTGCGTGTTGAATGGCGGAACTCAACGCGCTTTATCTTTGGTAACAGAGAGGAGAAATGAAAATATTTGTAATCAAATTATTCCCCCAAATGGAAATCGAACTCATAACCAATCGATTTTACAGACAGCCGCTGTACCCTGCGCCCCGATGGTGAACGATGATGTTTATGTATTGCTGCTAATTTGCAAATAAACAAAAAAATATGTAAAAAGTCATTTAATATGCGGTAGCGTTATCTTTAACCGTAGTTACTTAAAAAACAAAGTAAATACATTTAAATTTGATACCATTACGAACGTATTTAAGGCTCTTTCAAATATTAATTAAAATACTTCAAAAAGGAACATGTATTTTTAACTTATGTAAAGAGATTTCAGTGAGTTTAAGCAGTTTGTTAACAGTTTTTTATTTATTACAATGGTTGCTTATTTAACAAATTAGATTTTTTAACAAATTGAGAAATTATTTTAAGTAATACATATTTTTTATTTAATTGAAATTTTCTAGAATTTTACAGCAAAGTAACCTCTAAAACTATATGTAAAAGTATTATATCAAGTTTTCTATTATAATACATCGATTTCTTTATGGCAAAGTAAAGAACCTATTTCCCTAGAGCATCTACGACTTACCAAAGTGTTTTCTATTCCACAGTGTACTCACGTCAATATTTCAATTTAAAATGCATTTTTATTCAATTTTAACATTCAACTGAGTTCCATACAGTGTGATTAATATACGTTTAAATATTATATTTATCTTGATACACGAATATGAATGTGTTAATTGCTTTGTAATATTGGATTTTGTATTCAGTATTTTTCAGTCAGAAAAAACCTGGTGTTTATAAGTCACAGTTGTATAAGTTTTTTTTTATGTCAGGCCTACCCACGATAACTATTTAAAATCTTTTATATCTCGTTTCTCACTTCAGACGCATTTTTGGCTGCACATCTAGGTATATAATATTTTATTGTGTTATATATACAAATCTATTAAATACTATATTCTCGATTCAACTTAAGTTGCATAGATTTGATGGAAATTAAGCATAAGAGGCTTTGACTTTTTAGTTATGAGAAGACTCACTGATTTCGCGATTTCTTGCGACATGAGTAGATTTAAATAAAATAATAATATTGAGATAGAACTTTTTGAAAGCTTGTTATATTCAATATTAAATTCATAATTACGTTTATTTTCAAAGTGGTTTAAATCCATTTTATAGTGTATCAAGAAAACTTAAGGTAAACAACATATATGAAAAATAAAAAATGAGGCAAATTATATGAAATGAAATGTCGAAGTTTTATGTTTTCAACTTCACGCTTTTCCACATAGCAGGGTATTCAGAGAAAACCTAGAGTTAAAACACTCCGTTTTCCATTTTTCGCCAGGAATCGATACATTGAGTGGGCGGAACAACCCACCGCGATTTGTTTTAGGGCAATGTGTCATCGTGGCCTATTTAGCGTGTGTTTAATTTAATACTAAAGTTTTGAATTCTAGTTCCAAAAAGTAATACAATTATACTACCTTAAAACATATTTAACATTGAAATAATATTACAAATTTAATTATTTTACAATTACAAAAGTAAACTTTGCATAGATTATGATATAAACATTATTAGAATTAGAATTCAAAATGTTAGCAGAAAGCCAAACACATTCTAAGTAGGTCACGATGGAAGTTTACAACAGTTTCTATATTGAGAAAATCAGAAAAATCCTTATCTTGGCAATAACATGAGGTTCATGCTATAAATATATTTTTATTTTATACTTTTCTAGCTTCACGCATTTTCTCGCGTACCAAGGTAGTCAGATATACCCTAGTGTTAAGAAACTCCATTCTCTCCCTGCTATAAATATGCTTGTATGTCAATATCAAATCCGGACACGTGTACACATTTTAATAGAAAAACAGATACAGGTTTAGGTAATAACAGCTTGTATCAAAATACCCATAATTTTTTAGAAATATCATCTAAATTTTCGGAATTATTAGTTATTGAGGGCGAAAATTAAATATCTAAAGCTAAAAATATCGGTACCAAATCCCTCCCTGCGGCGGTTTTACATATGTCACGGAACATCTGTCCACGACCCTCGGGATGCCGATATTTATGACACACTATTGCTGGGCTTAAATGATGTTTTACTATGAAATACGTATTATTGTTAAACGGATATAGCTTTATATGTTAGTTTTATATACGCATTTTCACATATTATTAGTAAAGCCTGTTCGCATGCTTGTTAGACTTTTTTTTTAATCCGTCTATCCATGTCTTATTTGTTCTTTTTAGGTGTTTTATTTCGAGCTTCCAGTGAAGTGTAGATATTTTTCTAGAATGTATTTTATATAGAATGTACTTTTCATAGTCGTTTCTTGTATATTTATTGCCTAACTTAAAAAGACTTATTTTTAGACTTCTTTTTGTATTTCCTTTCTTCTTCATAAGACAGTTATTGTCCGAACCGATATCACCTTATGATTGTTGTGTAAATTTCCCTTTTGGCTTACTGAACTTAAACTCTTGGTAACGGAGTTTGTAATTTTGTCGTAATTATTTGTACCGAGATGTTTTTATGACAAGCAAGTTAATTATTTAGGTTATTAGACAAGACTTCCCTGTACCTTGTAATACCTTTTTTACACTTTAGTTGAGTTGTTGTGTATTTAGCTCTTGTTTTGTTCACATTTTTTGTTTGGTTTTTTTTTAAATATGTATTTGTTATATAGTTAGCTGATGCACCAGTACCAAGTTCATCAATCTCTGTCCTCTTTTGTTTTGTGTTCCATATCCGATTATTTTTGTTACTAGGTGTTGTTTTTTTTAGCGATTCCGATTTTATCGTTAAAGTCTCCCATTAAGATAATATTATTATGTCTAATGCGTTGTTTACGGTTTCGTAGAAATTCTCTATTTCGTCGGTACTTGTTCGTATTATTGAGACCAGGTAGCCTTGAATATTCAGTATTGCCACACGTTCTAATAAGCCAGTGAAGCTTTGTATATTGTTTTTATGTAGTTTGTTTATTATAAATCCTGCCCTGACCTGGTGTGTGGCAAAGGCAAAGTCAAAGTATAAAGTTATCATATTCCTCTCTACAAGTCAAGTCGTTTCTAATATATAGTATTTATTGATTACCATAAGGCTTTTGATACAATAATACACGACAGCGTATGGCACAGCCTGAAGATTCCGAATGTAAGTGAAATGTATATAAATTTCATTAGGACTATATATCGTAATAACATAGGAAGAATAAAGCTAGAAACACTGGGCCTGAGCTTCCTCGTAAAGAGAGGTGAGACAGGGCGATCCTTTATCGACAATAATGTTTATAGCCATACTAGAAGTCATCTTCAACAACTTAAGATGGAACAATCTTGGAATTAATATACGAGGAGTATTTCGAAGCCATTTACGATTCGCCTTTACGATACGATATTATCTGAGAGAAGCTCTCAACTACAGCTCATGATCGAAACTTGACAAACAACTAGTGCCAGTTTAGGACTTGAAATCAATCCCGCTAAATCCTAAATTATGACACATAGCTATAGAAAACAAATAATCGTGAACGGTAATAAGCTTAAATATGCTGAAAAGTACATCTATTTGGGTAAAACAATTAGCTTTGAAAGAGGAAATAATAAAATGGAAATTGATAGAAGAGCATAGCAAATATGGAATAAATTCTGGACTTTAAAATAAATTTACAAAAGTGACATGCCAACTAGGCTGAATACAAAAACCATGAATCCAGCCTCTTACCTGCTAAAGAGGATTCGAGAGGAGCATGTTGAATATAAAAAAGCAAGACAAGATACGGTAAATTAAAATAAAAGAACCAACAAAGTCTACCGATGCCTTAAGCTTCGCACTGAAGTTAAAATGAAAATGGACAGGTCACGTAGCAAGGCTTAGAGGCAACAGATGGACCTTCAACATCACGATATGAAGAGGTCCTCAAGGAATAAGAGGCAGAGATAAAGACCCCCTACATGGTGGAAGGAAGATATTAAAAAAGTCGCCGGCTCCAATTGGAGGCAAATAGCACAGGAGAGAGAGAAGTGGGCATCTTTGGAGGAGGCCTTTACTCAGTCTGGGGACCATGCATAATTAAGTACTTAAAATATAAATTAAAATTACTTTTAAATTTTAGCTTAGCTTAAAGTATATATATAATTAAAAAAATATAATAAGTGAGTTACTAATTTTAAGGTACTTTTTAAGTAAAAATACAAATATTATTTGGGTCATTTATCAATGTATTAGAACCCAAAACAATGATTTTTAATTTCCTTTGCTGTTAGTCTGTTGGTTTGTTTACGTCAATTCTGAATACTGTTGTTGTGTTGGGCTAAACTTTCTTGAACATTTAGTGTTCAAGTCTTTCAATTCAATCGGTTCATAAATAAACAAGTTACAACCATTTAAATTATAAGTTTAAGCAAAGTTTTTAAGTTAAATTAGAAAGCGGGTGGGCAAAAATACAAAATAGTTTAGTCATGTAGTTTACTCAGGCGAAGGCGCAAGCGGGTCTCTAGTATTATAGTATTTATAGTTTAACGCCGCGCTTTGTCTTGTCACTAGAGCGGAGAAAGGAAACTATTTTAAATAAAGTGATTCCCCAGAATAGAACCTACAACGACAGTCTCACATTCGGACTACTACATATGAACATATTAAGATAAACATTTTCTTTTACAACGACTTCGTTGTTGTCAAAAGTTATCGTTTATACTTTACGCAATGGTTGCGCATTCGATTTTCACTCATTGAAATATTAATATCTGAAAATATAGACATGAAACTGGAAACATAGGGCCTTAACACTATTCTATACTAACCTTGCAAAAAAATTAACAACTTTAAACAAAAACCTTACAAATCTAACATTTACATATATATTTACATGAAAATTTTCTTTTTACATGCAACTAGCAAGATATTGCTAATTGTAGCTCCACTTGTAACCGTTTCGAGCCCACAAAGCGAAACAGACGCTCAAGTTCCACAAGTAATTACTACACGCCTATATACCTTATTGTATATACATACTACGGTATAGGTATGTATGTAGAGTGCAAGCTCTTTGTAAGTAACATTGTTATTTTGATCTGTAATGAAAGTTTGCTTGTATTTTAAGCCTGAGTTTTGGAGAAATTTATATTGAACGGAAATATTATATATATGTCAATGGTTAATAATGGAAAATGGAAATCTTTGAATATAACTTTAAAATTAAAAATAATGGAAAATTTATGACCTCTTTAATATCGACGAAGGATTCTGTAATTTGAAATGGGTGGGTACTATACTTATGGAGGAAAAGAGCAGTTATGAAGTATTATATCTAATAATACAATAAAATAAACATGATAAATAACTACAATATGTTTGATAATCATTTTTGTTTAAACTGACATACACGTTGCTACTTAAATGGGTATTTGACGCCAACGGGTCTTTTAAGATTTTATTACGTTGATAGAAGGCAAAGCTAATATAAGCGTGTTAATTTTTTTAAACTACTCTGTCAATTGTTTTTAATTTATGACAAATTTGTTATTCTAATAATAATATCATAACTATTTGTACTACACAAATAGCTCTACTGTATGGCTCAATATTGATTATGGACAAATCAGTTATCTTATAATCTTGAAGCCACTGTGGCGCAGTGACAGTGTCTTACTGTATACTCAGTGGGCGTGGGTTGAATTCTCAATCAGGGGAATGATTATATTTAAATTATTTTCATTTCCCCGCTCGGGGGGCAAGTGGAGGTTCTTTCTGACTATCACACTATGCGGAAAAAAGCGTGAAGCTGAAATATTATTTTACATTGCAGCTAAGTAACTGTTTCATAGACAAATCTAAACATTGGGACAAGGACTTTATTTCATGTCAAACTGCAACACGTATAGCGGTAAAAAAGGTTGGGAAAAAGCAAAATAAGGGGTTGATCACATCTACTTTAATGTTGTATCGTAAAAGAATCAATGAGTAGATCTGTTTATAGCCGGCCGTTGTTAACTTATATTAGTAATAGTTACTTAAAATACGATAATTTAGTTAGTGGCTAAACTATACATGCGAAAAAGTCTTTAAAATCCATTGATTATCATCAAAGACTTTTTAACCTTAACATTGAACTTTATAACATTACCACTAACAGTAAATTATTGATTAGGAAAAAAGTAGTCCCGCTGAGTTTCTTACGCCGGTTCTTCTCAGATCTGAGGTATTTTTTAACTTTAGTGAACCGGTGGTAAATTATTTGACGTTAAAAATGTGAAGCATGTATCTTCTTATTTTGAATAAAATTATTTGACTTTGACTTTGACCTTGTCCTTCACTTTGACTATGATTTTGATTTTGACTTGCGACTAATCTAACGCATAGCTTACGTATCAACGTAGAGGACGATAGCCTAGTAGTAAACTACACTGTGTTCAAACCTTCATGGTTTTTGACACTTAACAACATTGCATTCATTTAGTAAGAATGTGAGTAAACATTCTATACAGAGTGTATTTGCTTAAGTTATGTTAACGTATTCTACATTTAGTGTAATATCTCACTAGGGCGTATACAAAAAGAATAAAACAAATCTTATCAGTAGTTTAGGCGTAACAAATGGCGATTTGATTTTATAACGATTATTTTATCATTTATTTTGTTCGAAAAATAACTTTTTCAGTTTTAGTACAATTGCTTATTTTATAAGTGTCTTGCATTAATAGTACTTAAAACTGTGTTTTCATTAAAAGTATCGATTGCATCGACACCTGTACATGAAGATTTCATCCACTTAGAGGAATTATAATTAAATTATTTCCATTACCTGCCTCTGGTAAGACAAAGAGCGGTGTTTAGCTCCGCAGCTCAATAAACAATGTCAAAAATTCTGGCGCAAACCGAACTACAAAATATCTTGACACTAGGTTATCTCTAACTACCCCATTTATTTACTATACAGGAAATCACTTCAAGAAACTCGTACCTGCAACCACGTCGTCACGACTGCGCCACAACGGTGTTATAATTCAATAAATGACATTACTTTCTTCTTTTTTTTCTACTGCTATGCAGATTCTATCACAGTGTATTTAAGTATCTTATAAAACAAAAGATTTTATAGTTTTAATTAGAAGCTCTATATCCATTTTTCTAATTAAAGTTAATGTTTACTAGTGAAATACAGTATTAATATATACTTTTTAAATTAGACTAGTCATAAGTTCAATATATCGTGGCGCAGTGGGACAGCGGTTGATTGTAATCGCGTTGATTGTGGGTTCAATTCCCACTTGAAGGAATTATCTTAAATTAAATTTTGATAATTATGAGAACACGTAATAAAAAGAGTAATTACTTTTATCATATTTTTGTTCTTCTATTGATTTGATATTATATCAACTTCTTAAATGCTACAACTTTTTCCCGCCTAGCAGGTAGGCAAATAGAGCCCAATGTCAAGACACTCCGTTTTCCACCTTCTAACGAATCCGAGACACTGCGTGATGAATGGTGGAACTCAATTTGTTTTTTGGAGTTTTGTTTTTTTTACCAGAGCGGAGAAAAGAAAATATTTAAAAATAACCATTGGGAGTGGTAATCGATACCACAACCATCACGTTTCATAATTATAGTCTGTGACATATTTCTCGACAACTAAACAAGTTCTGTCAATTTTTTTGAAATATGTAGTTACTCTGGTCTAGTGAACAAGACAACGCGCGGCGTTGAGGTCCATCATTCAATACGTAATATCTCGAATTCCTAAGGAAAGTGGAGAGCCGAGTGTCTTGACACTGGATTATCTCTGCCTAAGCGTGAAACTAAAAAAAAAATAGTAGTGGGGTCAACATCGAATCGATTCATTTTGACTTAAATCCACGAAAACATTAATAAAAGGCTTCCTCATAAAGTTTTACCAAGAAATGCTTTTGATTTCATACAGAACTCATTATATTAACCTTTCATGTTAAAAATACCCCTCTCCTTTACCATAAGCTGACCCATCAAATGCATATTCAATTTTTTTTTGATAAACGGCGTGGGCGAGGTTACGGAGCATTATGTGTATGTGACATATAACATGGGTTGCTGTAAAGCTCGAAGCACATAAATGCCATGTAAATACTGTTTTGGTGAACCTTACCAAAGGGAATTGAGGCGGTAATTTAATCTTGGCTGTCTGTTTGCTGAAATGGTTGTTGTATGAGATTATGGGTGAGAACGATATTGTCCTTTTTTATTTGTATTTATGAATTTGAACACAGGCTCAAATCTATAAAGGACACAAGACCACAGGTCTTCTGATGATAGTTGTGATGAATGTGTTAGGAAGGAACGATCACAGTGCTAAGTAGCAAATATTTTTAACATTTTTTGGAAATTGAAAAAGATTCTTAGAAACGTATAAAAATAAAATTTGGACGCGTATATATTAAGTATGCAAGACAAAACGTGGCGTTGAGTTCCGCTATACGATATATAATGTCTGGAAAATGGAGTATTATGACTCTAAGTTTAGATAAATTATGTATCGGGGCGGGAAAATTTCTTGTTTTAATTTTTTTGTAAAACTTGTGAATAATAAATGAAGGTTTAACTTAAGCTCTTAAGTTTCTAACAATTTTAAATAGCCTATTTTAACTAGCTTATTGTTCATATTAACGTAAATGTAAAATTTTGTTAATAATGAGTTAAAGTCAAATAATGTCTTGACACTAGATTTTCTCTGACTATCCTGCTAAGCGAAAGGAAGCATGAAGCTGAAATTTTCTTTGTGCTTCATTGTGAATTGCAATTGATAAGAGAAACCTTTCTTAGAAAGTCTAGTTTTTAATTATATTTAATTTGCCTTAATGATCGCTTGAAGCTCGTCGTCTAAGTGCTTATGGCGGTAGTTGTTATACTCGTATATCTACAAAGATGAGCAAATTGAGATATCTGTTTTTGCTTTCCCGGAACTTAAACTCTGTGAAGCAACAAAGCTAATAAAAAGCGGTAATATAAACAATTTCAATGCTATTTAACTTTAAA
Organism: Podotricha telesiphe; assembly: GCA_038994665.1. Taxonomy (NCBI): domain Eukaryota; kingdom Metazoa; phylum Arthropoda; class Insecta; order Lepidoptera; family Nymphalidae; genus Podotricha; species Podotricha telesiphe. The sequence goes on along the minus strand of JAOYRR010000411.1, from coordinate 407,734 downwards.
CTGGTTTCTATTAAACTGACTTTCAAGTATTTAAATGATCTCAAGTTAACAATTTTATAGTAGACTAGTATCAAAGATTACCATGGCTGGTTTATAATACTCATTCAAGACGCGCCACGATATTTCTTGTACTGAAGCGATTAAATTATTTAAATAAAATATTTTCTCCGAGTGGAAATCGAACCCGCAACAAATCGCGTTTACGCAGACGCCATACAACTGCGCCCCGACGGCATCGTAAAATACTCATTTATTGTGTTGAGCTCTTTTTAGTTAATTAAAAAACGTTCGCGTTTTAATTAAGCGTAATAAGGGTTTTTCATACAAATGTTGGTATACGCGATCGTAATCGTAAAGGCTTTTTGAGAAATTAGACGTTTATTGTTGGGTAAAACCTTGGGAGTAACCTCCGTTTGAATACATAGTGGAACTAGGATTTTTCTTTATTCGTATACTAGATTGGTAGATCGTAGGTTTCATTTTTTCAAGGTGTAAAGAAATATATAGTAGATTGGCAATATCCATTCAACTGAAAACTGTCGAAATTGCATTTTTTTTCAGATTCACACATTTTTCCGAATAGCAGGGTAGTCATATAAAAGTCAGGTTACTGATTTCCATTGCTCTGGTAAATGAAACGGCGTTAAGTTCCGCCACTTAACACTCTCCCACTCGTAATATCTCGAATTCAGACGGAAACTGGAGAACGTGGTGACTACACACTAGATTTTCACTGCCTTCTTGCTACGCAGGAACTTTCCATTATTTCTTGCATAGCAGGGGGTATATTATATAGGAGCATATAATGTACTGAGGTTAAAAATAGAGTCTAATGCATATGCATTTTTGAATATTTACTATTGAAAAACGCAGCAGGATTTGAACCCGCGCCTCTTGAAAACTTAAATGATTTCCACGAGGCACGGGTTCAAATTATGCTGCGTTAAAATTTTTATAAATATATGGTTTTCAATATCCTAAGTTTGTAAATAACACTTTAAAATGTTAAAAGTATTTACATTTTACATTATTATATAGCGTTTTTCATGTTGACATAGTGTGTAACTATATACAGCTTAGAGTGCTTATTAAAACTTATGGTTACATTTGTTGTTTAAGCTTAAATCTACCACGAAGTTAAAATATGTTTCATATATCTTGGAGTCAGTTTGCGAAAATCTTACATTATTCTCAGTTTTTCTGCTCATAACGCTCGTGATTTTTTCATATATTTTTAATAGCTGGCAGAATTATGTCTGAAACTGTGGTCTAGATTTTCAGTTAAATTAACATTCCATTTATATCAATATTAGCATAGCTTACATGAAAAACAAATTAAAACGATTTTGAAGTGTAATTCTGAATTATATTATCCATACTAATATTACAAATGCAAAAGTAATTCTGTTCGTCTGTCTACATGTCATCACAGCCAAAACCGTCCGTCGGAAATTGAGATCAGATGAAATTTTTATGGATATCTCTTGAAGAGATTCTGGTCTTTTTCTTTAGTTTTCTTTCCAGGAATTCTATTATCAAACGAAAAGGCCGCCGAAAATATGAAACACATAGAGTTCTTCATCCGCTAGCAAAGCCATGAGCAGGTCACAAGTTATTTAATATTAGCATAGTTTATATGTAAACAATTGAATATATATTAGGATCTATGAAATAGGTAAATTGTAGTTCTAATATATAATCTACGAAATCTGCGGCCTTGAGTTCAATTAATCAACATGCATTATTCAAAATAGAGATTAGAAAGCAAAACGACATATAAAACAAAAACTAATAATTATGAGTTTAACTTTGTAAAATTGGGTGACCATTTCAAAAATGAAATCAATATTTCAACTTTGGACTTTAACTATCATAGCAGGAAAGGCAGGAAGATCTTAGTGTCATGACTCCCTCTCCGCGTTTTATACTTTCCGCCCGAGGTGTATTGCGTGTCAAGCGGAACTCAACGCCACGTTTTGTCTTACCACAGCCGGAAAATAAAAATAATTTTAATATTTTGTGGAGATTTAAGTGGGAATTGAACCCACATCCATCGCGTTAAAAGAGCTATCTAGCTGTCCCACTACTCTGCCATGGCTGCAAAGTACTAAATAATCTCCATATCAACATAAATACTCAGAAAAGCTTATTCGCAAATAAATTATATCTCCAACGAAATGCAATAGTGTATTTCATTTTCCATCTCCAGCTAACCCTAATAACATGGCAAACTAAAGAGCGAGACAACAATATTTACTGAAAAGCTCCCTAATAATTTTCTCGGGTTTGCACTTGTGTAATGAGTTTCCTTATTTAATAGCTTTTAATATTTATTATTTGTTTCTTTGGAATTAACTTGACTGTTTTTCATTTGAAAAATGTTGTTGTGCGAAGTATGTGGAGCAAAAACAGAAACATTTTTAATTTTGTAAATTATTTTATATTTATAGAGAAAAAATTGGAGGCCACCATGACGCAGTGGTACAACGTCTAACTAACTAAGAGCTAAGGTTATGGGTTCGATCCCCATCCGTGGGAGTGATCATATTTAAAAGTTACTCATTTCTTTTCTCGCAGATCGCGGATTCGCGGTTATACAGATAGGTTTTTTATTCATTGTACATACATATATATATTTTGTAAAACTTTATTTTTTTATGTTCTTCTTCTTTATGTTCTTATGTTCTAATGTTCTAATCTTGATTATGTAAGCACTCTATAGAGGCCATCGTGGCACTGTGATAGCGTCAGACTGTAAACCGATATTTGTAGGTTCAATCCCTACCCGTGAGAATAATTAAATTTATTATTATATTCTTGGGACAAGGCAAAACGCGGCGTCAAGCTCCACCACTCAATACACAATGTCTTGTAATCGGACGGAAAGTGACGAACGGAGTGTTTTGACACTACATTTTATCTGACTAACCCTGCTGTGCGGACTATTGTATGAAAATAAAAATACTCAACACATATAAGACTGTTAACTACTCAAACTGACTGAGATTTTTCGACTTAAGTTAAAAATACATATTCCTTTTTGAAGTATTTCACTTAGCATTTGAAAGAGGCTTAAATACTGCATAGAATGTTCGTAATGGTCTCAAATTTAAACGTATTTACTTTGTTTTTAAGTAACTGTGATGAAAGATAACGGTACCGCAAATTAAATGAAATTTTACATATTTATTTTTGTAAATTAGCGGCAAAGTAAATGTTATTACAAATGTTGTATACCCTCGTGGCGCAGTAGGGCAGCATCTGAGTGTAAACGTGATTAATTGTGGATTTATTTGAGGGATTATTTTCTTTTCGCTGCTCAGGCAAGATGAAGTGTGGTGTTGAGTTACGCCACTCAAACACAATGTTGCAAAATTGGGTGGACAGTGGAGAATGGAGAGCCTTCAATGCGGGAAAGAGAGTGAAGTTAAAAAAAGGAAAACAAGAATCGTGCTAAAGATCTATCTTTGGCTTTGACTAGCTATAATTATGTATATATATATTGACTTACTAAAATTTACAATTCTAAGTAAAATAGAACTAAATTCAAAACTAGGTAAAAACGATTTATCATCATCATATCACAGTCAGGAAATAAATGCAGTTTACATCATGCAGATGTTTGTCCAAAATATCCTGGAATCCTGCCAGAAAGCCTCGCAAAGTTTGTCCGAATATGAGCCTTTTTACCAAGCACGAAGCTTTCAAAGTTCGTATAAAGAAGTTATATAGAATTTCAGATATTTATTCAAAATACGTATCCGTTTCTCTATTGGTAATAGAATAGTTTACTTCTACGTAAGATAATGTCAGGTGTTCTTTATAGGCAATGATTGCAGTTCTATTTCAGGTTTCGATTGGTTTATTGGGTGTCGGCAAGCAGCACTTTAGGTCTCGATCTAAAAGTAGTGTCCCAATATAAGCTTGGGGTGGAAAATAGCCCATTTTTTACCTACAAGTTTTGATCCGCACAGAAATGTAATCAGAGAGAACCAAGAAAGAGTCAAGACATTCCGTGCTTAATGGCGGAACTCAACGCCTCGCTTTTTCTTATTAGCGCAGGTAAAATAATTTAAATAGTAAAATGTCTCAATTGAGGATGGAGCGGTTCATCGCGTTTATATTCACATGATGTCCCTCTATGACCTCTAAAATAATGGCTGATGGCCTCTAGATATGATCTAAATGTTGGGTCCCAATGTAAGCTATAGGTGGAAAATGATTGCTTTTCTAGTAATAATTTTATATACAGTCAGAGGTATTTATATAGTTTTGTCATCACAAACTCAATTATGAAGAGTACACAAGATTTTGATGATATTTTTTATTCGAACAAAATGTTCGGATAAAAAAATTGCACATTATCTTTATGAAATAGATGTATTTTTGTTATTATTGAGAAACCATAAATGTATACGTATTATATTATAATATATTCCGTAAAAGGATATACATATATTTATATGTATGTATATCCTTTTACGGAAATCTTATGATAGTAATATTAAGACAGTAAATAAGTTGTGTCTGTACATTGAAAATATCTATGAAAAATCTATTTAGAAGGATGTAAAAACAGTAAGAGAACACGAATCTATGCTTTTTAAAATTTTGGTCTGTCTGTCTCGGGGGCGGTTATAATTGTTTATGTGCTTACCTGGTATATAATATTATTAATTAATATTTTTGTTTGGTTCTCTTCGCGTATTTGGGTAGATTTTTTTTTTATTTCTTGGTGTGTTTATAGGTATTTTGTGTTAGATTTAATTTTATTTGCTTTAAGTTTAAGATAGTATAGCTGGTTTCGTTTTGTTTTTTCAGTGATGACTATTTTTCCAATGTTAATATTTTCCTTTATTTACTTTTACTTATAATTTTTTTTGTTCATTTTAATTACTATTATTATAAGTATTTTTTCTAATATTAGGAATTTTATTTCCCCTCCTATAGTTATTTTTCTTTTTTGGTTTATTTTGCTTAGGTTTATATCTTTTTTCTTTACCTATTGAAAGTTGAAAATAATTTCATACGTGATTAATAAAAACTTAATAAAAATTACAAAGTTGAAGTTTTAAAAAGGTTTGTCTTTATTTTGTTAATTTTATTATTATATCGATTTATTATATTATTTCAATGTAAGGTTATTGTCTTGGTACATTAACTTTTGTCAATTTTGATTATTTAGGTAGGTATTAAATTGTGTGCTATTGCAATCATTAGACATACTTACTTTATTTTTGAAGTAGGTAGTAGTAACGGAACTATTAAAAGAATATTGAGATATTCTTTTACCAGCTTGAAATTTTTATAAAATGTCCAGTCCAGTCCAGTAAAGTTACCTTATAAAGTTTTAAGAAAAAAAAGTGTATTTGAATCAGCCAACATTTTGATACGCCGCCGACGAAGTCGCAGTAAAAGCTTATAGTTCCATATCCATACTAATATATAGTGATACTTGAGGGTCTTGGGATGCATATACGCTACTTGTTTTTCTTATTTCTTTTAGTTATTCCAGGTTTTTTTTTGTCTGACGAAAAGGCCGGCAAAAAAACGAAACAACTAAAGATACAGCGGGCTTATAGTTTAAAAATATATTGAAAGCGAATTATGTCATTTAAAAATAATCGGACTTGAGACCGTGTAAAGCTGAAAAATATATATATTTAATATATATTTTTTCAGCTTTACACTTTCCTCCCCAATTCAAGAATGTGCATTGAGTAGTAGAGCTCAACGTCGCATTTTGTCTTGTAAGGAAAATAATTAAATTAGTATCGTTCCATCGAGTGGGAATTGAACCCACAACCAATCGCAATTACAGTTAGTCCCACAGTACCACGAAGGCCTCCAATATTCTTAATCAAACTTAACAAGATGTAATAAATATGATTACATTTTCTAGAGTCCTAGTAATATTTTACAGCCTAGAATATATTCATTCGAAACAATAATAGTATTTTATAACAGTAAAATATATATACACATGAATTCAGACACGATTACATAATAAAAACTGGGAATACTTAAATTACTTTTTAAAAAGGTATACTTTAACTAACAGGTAGCTTTTAGGTTTTTTTAACTTCAAAAATTCTAAAAAAATGTTGACCCCATTTAAGCTTCTCTTATTTTACAAGCTCGCGAAGCTTTCAATTAAAATCTAGCATCGTGCGTCGAAATGTAATTATCGCTTCTTGTCTGCCAAATTGACCAGAGGATTTTTCTTTAAAAAAAGCATTTTCATATATATGTATTTTCAAAAGTAAGACATATTTTAACTCGCTTAGTAAATGGAAAAAATATTTTTTAGAAAACGTATAAAAAGCTTAAACGGGAATCAAAACCGCGCCTCTTGCAAACCGTTCAAGCGCTCTGATCACTAAGCCATACGTTCTATATCAAGCTACGTCGAATTTAATAACGATTCTTTTACTATAAACATTTAAAGTTTTGTGATTGTTCCCAGGTATAAGTTCTTGAACAAGACGTCTATGAAAGCTGTAAGTATTTAAATATATATTGCTAGTAGAAAGTAGTTTAGTGTTATATTAATTTAACCAGGGCTAGACGTTTTGTTTGAAGTGACATATTCACAGAAATATAGGCTACAAATATTGTATTGAAATTTACAATTTTATATAAATTTTCCCCTGAAAGTCATGAAGAAATAAACTCGGCTCTTACAATTCCTTCCAATATTTTTATTTTAGCTTTTTTTTTTTTTTTTTTTTTTTTTTTTTTTTTTTTTTTTTTTTTTTTTTTTTTTTTTTTTTTTTTTTTTTTTTTTTTTTTTTTTTTTTTTTTTTTTTTTTTTTTTTTTTTTTTTTTTTTTTTTTTTTTTTTTTTTTTTTTTTTTTTTTTTTTTTTTTTTTTTTTTTTTTTTTTTTTTTTTTTTTTTTTTTTTTTTTTTTTTTTTTTTTTTTTTTTTTTTTTTTTTTTTTTTTTTTTTTTTTTTTTTTTTTTTTTTTTTTTTTTTTTTTTTTTTTTTTTTTTTTTTTTTTTTTTTTTTTTTTTTTTTTTTTTTTTTTTTTTTTTTTTTTTTTTTTTTTTTTTTTTTTTTTTTTTTTTTTTTTTTTTTTTTTTTTTTTTTTTTTTTTTTTTTTTTTTTTTTTTTTTTTTTTTTTTTTTTTTTTTTTTTTTTTTTTTTTTTTTTTTTTTTTTTTTTTTTTTTTTTTTTTTTTTTTTTTTTTTTTTTTTTTTTTTTTTTTTTTTTTTTTTTTTTTTTTTTTTTTTTTTTTTTTTTTTTTTTTTTTTTTTTTTTTTTTTTTTTTTTTTTTTTTTTTTTTTTTTTTTTTTTTTTTTTTTTTTTTTTTTTTTTTTTTTTTTTTTTTTTTTTTTTTTTTTTTTTTTTTTTTTTTTTTTTTTTTTTTTTTTTTTTTTTTTTTTTTTTTTTTTTTTTTTTTTTTTTTTTTTTTTTTTTTTTTTTTTTTTTTTTTTTTTTTTTTTTTTTTTTTTTTTTTTTTTTTTTTTTTTTTTTTTTTTTTTTTTTTTTTTTTTTTTTTTTTTTTTTTTTTTTTTTTTTTTTTTTTTTTTTTTTTTTTTTTTTTTTTTTTTTTTTTTTTTTTTTTTTTTTTTTTTTTTTTTTTTTTTTTTTTTTTTTTTTTTTTTTTTTTTTTTTTTTTTTTTTTTTTTTTTTTTTTTTTTTTTTTTTTTTTTTTTTTTTTTTTTTTTTTTTTTTTTTTTTTTTTTTTTTTTTTTTTTTTTTTTTTTTTTTTTTTTTTTTTTTTTTTTTTTTTTTTTTTTTTTTTTTTTTTTTTTTTTTTTTTTTTTTTTTTTTTTTTTTTTTTTTTTTTTTTTTTTTTTTTTTTTTTTTTTTTTTTTTTTTTTTTTTTTTTTTTTTTTTTTTTTTTTTTTTTTTTTTTTTTTTTTTTTTTTTTTTTTTTTTTTTTTTTTTTTTTTTTTTTTTTTTTTTTTTTTTTTTTTTTTTTTTTTTTTTTTTTTTTTTTTTTTTTTTTTTTTTTTTTTTTTTTTTTTTTTTTTTTTTTTTTTTTTTTTTTTTTTTTTTTTTTTTTTTTTTTTTTTTTTTTTTTTTTTTTTTTTTTTTTTTTTTTTTTTTTTTTTTTTTTTTTTTTTTTTTTTTTTTTTTTTTTTTTTTTTTTTTTTTTTTTTTTTTTTTTTTTTTTTTTTTTTTTTTTTTTTTTTTTTTTTTTTTTTTTTTTTTTTTTTTTTTTTTTTTTTTTTTTTTTTTTTTTTTTTTTTTTTTTTTTTTTTTTTTTTTTTTTTTTTTTTTTTTTTTTTTTTTTTTTTTTTTTTTTTTTTTTTTTTTTTTTTTTTTTTTTTTTTTTTTTTTTTTTTTTTTTTTTTTTTTTTTTTTTTTTTTTTTTTTTTTTTTTTTTTTTTTTTTTTTTTTTTTTTTTTTTTTTTTTTTTTTTTTTTTTTTTTTTTTTTTTTTTTTTTTTTTTTTTTTTTTTTTTTTTTTTTTTTTTTTTTTTTTTTTTTTTTTTTTTTTTTTTTTTTTTTTTTTTTTTTTTTTTTTTTTTTTTTTTTTTTTTTTTTTTTTTTTTTTTTTTTTTTTTTTTTTTTTTTTTTTTTTTTTTTTTTTTTTTTTTTTTTTTTTTTTTTTTTTTTTTTTTTTTTTTTTTTTTTTTTTTTTTTTTTTTTTTTTTTTTTTTTTTTTTTTTTTTTTTTTTTTTTTTTTTTTTTTTTTTTTTTTTTTTTTTTTTTTTTTTTTTTTTTTTTTTTTTTTTTTTTTTTTTTTTTTTTTTTTTTTTTTTTTTTTTTTTTTTTTTTTTTTTTTTTTTTTTTTTTTTTTTTTTTTTTTTTTTTTTTTTTTTTTTTTTTTTTTTTTTTTTTTTTTTTTTTTTTTTTTTTTTTTTTTTTTTTTTTTTTTTTTTTTTTTTTTTTTTTTTTTTTTTTTTTTTTTTTTTTTTTTTTTTTTTTTTTTTTTTTTTTTTTTTTTTTTTTTTTTTTTTTTTTTTTTTTTTTTTTTTTTTTTTTTTTTTTTTTTTTTTTTTTTTTTTTTTTTTTTTTTTTTTTTTTTTTTTTTTTTTTTTTTTTTTTTTTTTTTTTTTTTTTTTTTTTTTTTTTTTTTTTTTTTTTTTTTTTTTTTTTTTTTTTTTTTTTTTTTTTTTTTTTTTTTTTTTTTTTTTTTTTTTTTTTTTTTTTTTTTTTTTTTTTTTTTTTTTTTTTTTTTTTTTTTTTTTTTTTTTTTTTTTTTTTTTTTTTTTTTTTTTTTTTTTTTTTTTTTTTTTTTTTTTTTTTTTTTTTTTTTTTTTTTTTTTTTTTTTTTTTTTTTTTTTTTTTTTTTTTTTTTTTTTTTTTTTTTTTTTTTTTTTTTTTTTTTTTTTTTTTTTTTTTTTTTTTTTTTTTTTTTTTTTTTTTTTTTTTTTTTTTTTTTTTTTTTTTTTTTTTTTTTTTTTTTTTTTTTTTTTTTTTTTTTTTTTTTTTTTTTTTTTTTTTTTTTTTTTTTTTTTTTTTTTTTTTTTTTTTTTTTTTTTTTTTTTTTTTTTTTTTTTTTTTTTTTTTTTTTTTTTTTTTTTTTTTTTTTTTTTTTTTTTTTTTTTTTTTTTTTTTTTTTTTTTTTTTTTTTTTTTTTTTTTTTTTTTTTTTTTTTTTTTTTTTTTTTTTTTTTTTTTTTTTTTTTTTTTTTTTTTTTTTTTTTTTTTTTTTTTTTTTTTTTTTTTTTTTTTTTTTTTTTTTTTTTTTTTTTTTTTTTTTTTTTTTTTTTTTTTTTTTTTTTTTTTTTTTTTTTTTTTTTTTTTTTTTTTTTTTTATTAAACCAAAAAGGATTCTACAATACCCTTATATTACACAAGTTTTATTTGATTATAACTTTTAATTGTATTAATTAGTAATATATTTGCATTAATTTAATAAGTTAAAGCCGAGATTGTGGTTATTGTTTGTGAAGGTACCATACAAACAACTTTGCGATATGTTTGGAATGCAAAATAGCATATTGTTTGCAGGACAAGAAACTTTGTAGTGGAGTTACATTAGGTTAGTTATTACCAGGTAATCTATATACATGTGTATATATTTTCGTGCTTCACGCTGTTTCCCGCATAGCAAAGTGGTAATCAGAAAGAATCTAGTTTCAACTCTACGTTCTCTCTCTCTACTTTCTATCCGAATATGAAAAATTGCGTGTTGATACAGGTAGTTATGGTTAAAGCGATAAGGCCGCCCGCCTTTTTATATTTGGTTTTGTTTTATTCCTATGTGGATTATATATGTGTTTACGACAAAGTATATCTGTATTTGTAATACTTCAAAATATAATAAACTAAAGTTAACTTATTTTTATCACATCCATATTCAGAAATGCCTATAGCTTTGTTCTCGCTTCTCTTTTCAGTCGTGTCAGATAACCGTCCTTGCGGATTAACCTTGCCCTAAATTTGCTAAGACGGATTGTGTGTGATATACAACGTTATATTTACTTTTTTCTAATCTTAATACATCTTCCGCATATGCCAGTAAGTTAATTTATAACTATGTAGTGCCATAAATCGTTATTAAATTTTCAGCCGCTTAGTTGAAATTAAAAGTTATAATTATACTGACTATAGTGTAAGTGTTTTATATTTAAAACCCACAAAAGGAATTTGAACCCAGTAAGTTGTTCCCAGCTATTACTTTCAATTGTGATATAGTAATAGAATAGTGGCGGTTATCCAATTTCTAGCGCTTAGATGAAATTAAAAGAAAACATTATAATTGGACTGACTATAGTGTAAATGTTTTATTTTCAAAACCCACACAAGGAATTTGAAGCAGTAACCCTGTAAGTTGTTTCTAGATATTACTTTCAATTGTGACCTAGTTAATAGAAGCGACGCTGTTGAATTGTGTAATTTTATTTAATTTGTCAAATTCTTTGTCATGTAACACAAAATAAGTCTCAGGGATAGGATAGGAATGACTGCAAACGTGATTGGTTGTAGGGTCGGTCAACATTCGGAGGAATTATTATATTTAAACTATTCTTTACATTTTTTAAAGTGTTATTCACACACTTAGGAAATTGTAAAACATATACTTAGAAAACGTATTCAAGCGCTCTCGTTCGGATGTAGAATGCATGGCTTAGCGGTTTTCAAGAGGCGCGAAGTTCAAATCCCGATGCGTTCAAATTTTTATACTTTTTCTAAATATATGGGTCTTTTATATTTAAACTATTCACATTTATAAGCTCTGGTGATAAGAGAAATCGTAGCGTTGAGTTCTGCCACTCTAGGCGCAATGTTTTGAAATCGAGCAGAAAGTGGAGAACGGATTGTCTTGACTTTATACTATATTTACCGTGCTATGCGGGAAAAAGCGTCAATCTGAAAAAGTTAATTAAAACTAAAATACAAAATGTGAAGGCAAAAAATCAAAAAAGCAAAAAGTCTAACATATTTTAAAGAAAAACTACGAGAAATACTTGAAAAATGATAACTACGGGTCTATATAACATACTAGTAGAGTTATGTCGAAGTAAATGCACTTCAAAAGAACTTTCGTGTAATAGATATTTTTGTAATTTGATGAATGCAGTTCCGTATTTCACTGCATTAGGTACTTTATGAGATTGATATAATGGGATATGTATATATTATAAATAACTAGAGCTTGCCCACAGCTTCGTATGTGTAATTTCATATTTTGTTGTTCTCGTGGGAATACACCCACATGGAAGCTACATACTAAATTTTAAATTTCTACGCGCAGTCATTTCGGCTATAAGGGCTGTGTCAGTCACTTTACAATGCAAGCGCACATACAACGATTTGAAACTCTATGTGTGTATATAAGTAGTATCTGGAGGTCACCAAATAATAATCTTGAAATAATGTGGAAATCTTAAAAGAAAACAATATTTTTGAAAAATTTAATTTTTTTTCATTAGTGACAAATTTATATTATTAAAAAATAAACATTATCGTTTGTATGTAGTTACTTACAATCGTATTTTGTGCATAAACTAGTATTACTTATTTTCATGCACTTTATGAAACATACATACTTTAAGTAGACGAAAGAACTCATCATAGTTTACTTTTTTGTCGACTTTCAGACATTCTACAAAGTTAAGTCTATCTAGACATGTAATGCTTAAAATTTAAAGATTTCATCGCACAGGATCAGAACTCATTACCGTCACGTTTTATCAAGCAGGCCCCTGCTGAACCACCAGGATGTAAAACCATCAACATCCAATATCTGAGACAAATAAACTAGAGAAGTTTATGCCCATAAATTTTCTCAGTTTCAAAATGTTAAGCGCAAGAGTCTCTAGAGACTATAGAATTAACGAAATAATTGTTCTATTAAACGTAATAGGTTTAGTGATTTTACGCATCGGCGTCAGATTGTATGCTTGATATACGGAGAAGTCCCTATGGAGCGGTAGGGTTTTAAGTAAATGTTACAGAGGCTTACGGCTAAAGATTGTTGTTTTGTACTTATGTATACAGCTTCAGGATTTTTTTCTATATCAAGGTAGGCAAGGTATCGGAAAGAATTTAAGTTATATTAAAACATAATTAAACACCGCGAGGAAAAAAAACGAAAACAAAGTTGAGTGGCGTAATTAAACGCCAAGCCTGTAACTAAATTTAAATCATTCTCTCGAGTTCACAATCATCGCCATTGCAGTAAGAAGCTGTTGGCCGTAGTCAACGACCTCTATTTAACTTAAAATTGTTATTTAACTTATTGACATTTGACTTAAAATTGTTCAATAATGTTTTTTACTTGTTTCGCTTAATTTTAAGTAGATCGTTTTTATAGAGGTATATTGCTATGCAGTATCAAGTCAATAAAGAAGCTTCAATTTACCTTCTACTACTGTCAAAACTGACACATCACTGACAAAACCTACAATATATTCAATTAATTGCTTCGATAAGTGATAGTCTCACTCAGTATTTGTATCTTTTATTATAACATGCCGTCGTGGTGCAATGTGGCAGCGTTTGCATGGAAATGTTATTTAGTGTGGGTTCGATACCCAAAAGGAAATATTTTATATAACAAGTTTAAAATGATTTCTTAAAATATCTTACTTAGCTATGTGACATATTTTTTGTTTCTACCGATCGGTAGAATCGGCTACGCTTTAACTAAGAAAATTACTATATAATAACCGATTTAATATGCAGATGTTGAGATTTTAGCTAGATTAGAACCTCTGAACTTGAATGTGAAAAGCTAAACTCGTATATACACTTAATTAAGAACAACACTGTGCCAAAATTATACAATTTATTTGGCAGTCCTTTAGAAAATCAAGCTTATACTGGCAAGCTTTTGTTAAATAAATAAAACGAGTGTATTGAGGCCGTTTCATATAACCAGGACGCGATTTCCCCCGAGGTCATATCATGTTAAGAAAAAATGGATTGTGGGTCTTTGAGTCAAATATTTTAACAAAAGTTGAACGTTTTTGTTTTCAATCACTTTATGTGACACGATCAGCTTAGAACGTGTATGTTTCCATTATATTTAGACCTCCTTTTACTGAAATTGTTCGAACAAAGGATTATCAAATTTGAAACTATTTTAATTTTACTAATTTTTATATGGAGTTTTGTATTGATTTTGTATGTAGAGAAAGCTATTATTTTTATTAGCTGTGCCCGCGGCTTCGCCTGCGTGGAAATCAATGTGTCACACAGTTTCAACCGCCTAAATCACGACAGAAGAAAACAGCCTCGAAAATAACGTAGTTTTTCTAATCAAAATTATGAATATAAATGTAATTTTTAATATTTATTAAAGTATCATTCACATACTTAGGAAATTGAGAACTACATTTTTAGAGAACGTATAAGAAATTTGAACGCAGCGGGATTTAAACCCACGTCTCTTGGACGGTTTCCAAGTATTTTTTTTTATGTAGTACTGTTATTGACCTACAATTCTCTAGAACATTACTTTAGTGTATCAGCTGGTTTACGCGGCGCACGCGGCATAGCTCCTAGCAGCCAAGATTTTTTACTCTCCAACATTAATCGTTATATTTCAGTCAATTTACATTAAACCGTAATATATTATTAAACTAAATCTTCCTCAAGAATTGAGTTATCTTTCAGTAAAAACCGTACAAAAATCCGTTCAGTAGATTTTGAGAAAATCTATCACATACAGACAGATAGCTTTGGAGGACTTTGGTTTATAATTTGTATAGATAATAATGCATTAAAAATATTTTAAATTAATAAAATAGACTATACTAAACACACTACCATGTGTATGACATACATATTTATGTAAAGTGACATACACCTTGTAACCAAGGCATCACGTAAATGTAGCTACTAGTATAAAGTAATGTGTAATTTTGTATTTATTTCGCAATACGGCTTGCTTGGGCTTAAAGTGATAAGAGGGAGCTTAATGCGTTTTCCTGCATAATAGGGTAGTCAGAGAGAACTTAATGTCAGGACACTTCGTTCTCCACTTTCTGCCCAAAATCGAGATTATCGTGTTGAGTTGAGGACCTCAACACCGCCCTTTATTTTAGATACAGAGCGGAGAAATGAAAATGTTTTATAATATACCAATCGTTACCCCGAGTATGAATCGAACCCACAACAAATTGCGTTTATAGACGCTATCCTAATGTGCCATGATGGCCTCGTGGTTTTAAGTGAATTATTAAAATATTTTCATCCATTCCTTTAAGACCAAGTTAGACAAAGTTTGGAGTTAAGTGCCATCAAACAGAACACTTCAACTCAGCTTTACACCTTTTCTCGTATAGTCAGACAGAACCTTGTGACAAGACACTCGGTTCTCCACCCGAATTCGAGATACTTAGTGTTAAAAGACACATTTAGACGACACTTTTTATTTTCTGTTAAATATGTCATCCCCGAATGGGATTTCAATCTGCAACCATTTTCCAACATAGTGCTGTCATATTTAAATTACCATTATCATAATATAATTTACAAACAAGCATTTTAATTAAACTCCATATATTAGTATAATATAATTGTATATAGAAAATTCTACTGTACTATATAGAAACTAAGGTTACTACTATATCTGTATGTAGCTGGGTATAGGTTTTTTGTAGTTTAATGCAAAATTGGAATCCAAGCCCGCGTTATAATACCAATACGTTATAAAACAAAAAGAGGTCACTGACGTTGTATATTTTAACATCGATTTTCGGCAAATGACACAGAGTTGAGTTTCTTTGTGTTGTTTTAAAAGTTATGCCCTGTTTTGCTTTTTGTTTGCATTAAGATTTTCGGATTTATTCTGAAATCTGATTGCAGTTTATTTTATTTTGGTTAAAAATGGTTTTTAAATTAATAGAAGGGATAAAATAAATTTTTAAAGTACTCCTTTCGTGTCCCCATGAAATAAAAAAATAAGATCAATATTATTCATTCATGTTTTTTTTTTATTTCGTAGATATTACGCAATGCCTGTAACATAATCACTATCATATCATTATAATAAACATAAAATACAACTAATTTGCAAAGTGATAATACAGTCGCTTTATTAGTAACCTATATCCATTTTTAACTAATATTAATTTTCGTTCACATTCTAAAATATACTTTAAAAGTTGATTCATCTTTTCAACTAATACTATTATTTTAATTAATTCAATAAGGTCACCGTAGCGCAGTGAAGCAGCGTCCGACTGAAAACGTGATTGGTTGTGGATTCAGGTAGAATGTGGAGAAAGTGGCGAAAGTGGGAAAAATCGTGAAGACGCTAAAAAAAAATTACTTATTGTTATCACTTAAAACTCTTGGATCAGAAGACAAAACGCGACGTTTAATTACGTCACTTAACATGCAATATCTCGAATTCGGGTGGAGAAGGAGTTTATTCATAATAGGTTCTTTCTGACTACCCTGATATGCGGGAAAAAGCGTGAAGCTTCTAAAAAAATTATAATTTATTACCACTTTGGCAAGAGACAAATGTAGAAATAATAGAAAGTGTATGATGATAGCATGCGGTTTATTTAAATTTCCTCGCTCAGACAAGGTTAAGCGCGGCGCTGAGTTACATTACATATGCAATGACTTGAATTTGAACAATATGCTCTCTGTACTTACAACTCTGCGGAAAACAGCAGGACGTTGAAATAAAGCCAGAATTTTCCTTTTTAAATCAATATTTTTTTAATTCATCCTCTTTTAACTCTACATCAAATATTGCTGTTTCATTTAAAAAAATAATGATAACAGAAAAAATACTGCCACAATGATTGCTGAGTACAAGATTCAAACTTGTGAAGCAATAAATTCCTTTTGTAGTATGAAAATGTGAAACAGCATCGGGTCAACTAGATATGAGTGGCACTCATCTTAGTGACTACATGGCTTGTAATAGCTGGTTCTATTACGTTTATAAGTGATTCCGTTAATTATCTCAGAGACTCTTGTTAAGTTTTAATCGATATTAAAAGTTATGTATGATTTATAGTCAATTAAACACTGATGGACTTGCGGTCAGTTGAAGTGCAGCTGTTAATGTTTTCATTTCAAAATATATGTAATAGTTTTATTTTATAAAAAATTATAGATATTTATATGACGATTTAAATCGTAACATAATTAGTACATATTTAACAAACAATTTCAGGGTAATTTTGAAATATTTTCGGTTGGTCAGTTTAAGCAATCGCCGGCGTTAAGTACCTTAATTTAACCTTTAATATCTCTATTTAGACTATGTCTATGAGTCAAATTCGTATATTTGTATAAGAAAATTGTGGGTTCATATCCTTTTTTCACGAAGGCACGTACCCAACATTGTTGGAGACAACTTTTTCAACCAAACACTTGCCAAAAGACAAAGAAAATATCTATAAATTGATATATTATCATAAGTGTTAATCACTCACTTAGGAAATTGAAAAACGGAGCGGGATTCAAATCCGCACCTCTTGGAAATCGTTATACCGCTATAAGAAAAAAAATATATAAAAAAGTAATATAAGTTAAACAAAAGTTACAATCAACATGTCCGTAGAGTGCTAAAAATAATAATTATTATTAATTATTATCTTGTAGAGGCACATGTGTCCCCACGAAAACTTTCCCTTCTTTTGAACCCGAGATGTCTTAAAAAAAATACATGATAATCAAAAAATTCAGATTGAAAGTATTAAATACTATTTGAGTTTATTTCCTCACTTTCTACAATGTCTCAGACTCGACTGACCAACAACTACAAATACTTATGAAGTATATACAAATAATATTCAAAGTAACAAAGGGGAAATTGACAAAAACAAATATGACAGTAACTAATAACCAACAAGTATGATTGTAATACCAAAGGCAATATTTATACAATTAAAAATATAAACTTAAACAAATAAACAGAAAATCGTATCAATACTTTTGAAATCCAGAGAAAATTACAATTAAATTTACGCCATTTGCCTTTAAAAGACTATCTCTAGCAATTATCCCGTTTAAACTAACTAACAGATGGACAAACTGACTTCAGCATTTATATTGGTGGCAGATGGAAACCACAATTAATTGGTATTAGCGTTCTAGTGGTTCGTAAATAACGTTCTATTAACACGATCTGCATTTTCCGTTCTAATTAGATAGTCTCAGGGCCGTCGAGGCGCGGTGGAACATCTTCTGACTGTAAATTAGTTGTAGGTTCGATATCCATTAGTGAAATTATTATATTTTAAACATTTTTAATCTTGGTGCGCGGCGTTGAGTTCTGCGTTCAAAAACTTCATGTCTAAATAAACATATTTAAAATTGAACGCTGAGGGATTCGAGCCCCCGCCTCACAGAAACCGTCCAAGCGCTTTGACCGCTAAGCCGTGCGTTAAACATCAAAATTCTTATACGCTTTTTTCAACTTATTTTTATTGTTAGCTTCTCTGTAGTGAGATTAAAAGTTATTCTACGAACAATCATTTGGCATGAGCGAATGCTATTTATTACATAATTTCAACATTTTTGAAGTGTCCTTTTTCACACATTTAGGAAATTTAAAAACATATTTAGAAAACGTATAAAAATTTGAACGCAGTGGCGTTTGAATCCGCTAAGTGTGTGATTTACACTAAAAATGTTGAAAATAATTAATGTCCGGATTTTAGGCGGAAAGTGGGGAATGTCTTGACATCAGGTTTTTTTCTAGACTACTCTCCTATGCGGTAAAGTGTGAAGCTGAAAATAGACTTAAGTGATACGATTCATATTGAGAACATTGTAGATACGTGTTTAATTGGTTATAGGTTGGAATTTTTGTTATCTTTAAGGTGCAATATTTATATTTCTTTTACACGCTTTGTCTTAGTTACCAGTACGGAGAAATGAAAATAATTAACTATGTTCTTTTCACCGACTGGTAATAGAACCCAAAACAAATCGACAGTCAGACGCTTTACCACTGCACCACGATAGCCATATTATCATTCTAAATAAATAAAAGTTATACGGTATTTGAAACAAGCATAAATTGACTATATCTTGTTAAAAACTATAGCGCTTTAGGACTAAGGAAGTACAATGGTTATCGGTTCAAATACCACTTAGAGAATTTTTGTTTATATTTTAAACTTAAGTTAATTGTTTTTAGCAGATTTATTTTGTAGCCTCTAATTTACCCTTAAAGTGGAGAACAAAGTGATGTAATAAGGATCTAAAAAAATCTTACAAACAATCTTTATATATTCTTTAGTGCACTTTAAAAAAAATACAATTTACATTACAGAAATTAAGAGACCAACGGTGGACTGATCTCTAAAAGTTATTTCTTCCAGCTAATCTGTGGAAGTGGGTGAAGGCAATACAGCGGAATACCAGTACGGTGCAATAAATAAACACCATTAAATTTTAAGCGAAACATATTACTAATATGAATCAATCTAAACACTACGTTATATGACGTTTAAGTAATTCATGAAATTATACGACGTCGTTTAGCGTATTCTTGCACTTTAAGGCTGTTTGTCGCGTGTTCTGCAACCATATAAGCCTTTACCGGAAATGACGGAGTTCTGTTATAGTTAATTATATTTTAACTAATTACTTGCTGTAACGACTGTAGGTGAAATTGGTTTTTTTTCGTTTTTTTATAAATACAGAAGTTTTTTTTAAAAGATTTCTTTTAAGCTTCTATTTTTTCAGGTAGAGAGAGAACTAATTCAAGACTTCTACGTTCTCCACTTTCTGCTTGAGTAAGGAAAATAATTTACTCATCGCGCTTACAGTCACACGATGTGTTACTATGCCATGATAGCATCGAATAAAGAAAACTACGCCACGGTGGCTTTAAAGAAAAATTTATATATTATTTATACTATAATAACATGATATACAGTAAAAACATATTTTTAGAAAACGTATAAAAAATTAAACATAGCGGGATTTGAACCTGCGCCTCTAGGAAAACGTCCAAGCGCTTTGACCGCTAAGCCATGCGTTCCACATCCGGCTGCGTCGAAATTCTTATACGCTTATTACAACTTATTTTTGTTGTTAGAAAGAAAGATTTTAAAGATCCTAAAGAATTTTAAAAAACCTAAAAGATCCTAAAGATTATTTTCTACGAACAATCGTTTGGCAAGAGAGAATACTATTTATTATATATATACATTGTCCATAATATTTATATTCTTAGGTTAAATTAATTATATTTTTTGTTGCGTATTTGAACTCAATACAGTATAGTAGTATTTAATGCATTTAATATGAAGATTTGAATTATTTTAAGCTGAAAATATCTCTTTTAAATGCTTACTTAATTTTCATTTAAATTGAGTGTAAAGTGCGGTCTATTTCAGACTATCTGCCCGCGATTGTCAAAAAAGAAGAGGAAATTAAAACTAGCAGAAACGAAGCTCTATCTATTAGCATGGAATAATGCATAGGAATTGAGACTTTTATGCTTTTTATATACATCTTTCTTGCAATTTATGTATACATATAAATAAAAGAAAAATATATTAAGACAAAATTGAACCAAATGCTAGAAAACTTATCGCATAGAGAAGTATAATTATTTTAAAGGAAATAGAAATAATATATCTGATATTAGAAAGGAAATCCTTGGAAATATGAGGTAGCATAGGGAAACGATTGGTGAACCCAATTCCGTGTTTTTTCGTACCAAAACGAAAAAAATTAAATAGTTAATATATAATCATTCCTCTGAGTGGGCTTTGAACCCACAAACACCACATTTACCACAAACACCACAATCAGGCATTATCCCACTACGTCATAGTGGACTTCAAAATAACATTAACATTACAATTTAAAAAAATATACTAGAAAAAGTTAAATTCAAAGTAACAACAAGCTAAAAGGTCGAGTGTCTGTGACATTGCCTGTAGATGAGCACACTGATGTGCGATCATTAATTTAATAACGTTTGAAATATAAAAAACGTAATAAAAATTTCGTAAATTTTTATCTTTAATATTATGTTTTATTTTTTTTAACTTACTCATAGCCTGCATGCAGCTAAATAGCTGAGGTAATTTAATGTTAAAACTCACTGGCCTCTATTTTTTAATCTAATGTTACACTTAATCACACTAGGCAGGGGATTCTTTTTCAGCTTCAAGCATAATAGTGAGAGAAAACCTAGTGTCAAAACACTCCTTCGTGTATTTTCCGTCGTAAATCAAGACATTATGTGTTGAGTAAGCGCGCTTTGTCTTAGGTGCCAGATCGTAAAAACGAAAATAATTTAAATATAACCATTTGTAACATTATTCGAACCCGCCTTTGCAAAAAAACAAACGCTAACAACAAAAATGAGTTGTAATAAAAATTGTATGAGAATTTCGACGTAGCCGGATGTAGAACGCATGGCTTAGCGCTCAGAGCGATGGACGGTTTCTAGGAAGCGCAGTTTCGAATCCCTTTGCGTTCAAATTTTTATACGTTTTCTAAAATCGATTTTTAAAGATAATCATTTTTGATAAATAATTGTCATTTTAAATAAGTAATATTTAAACAAAAGTTACGGATCATATAAATAAGAATAATAAAAAAAACAACGTTGCTAACGAGTCAATGGGACATCAAGTTAATATGATAATACAATTACTAGTAAAACCTCTTTGAGAAACGCTTGGAAGAGCAGTGTATATACAAAGGCGCAGTGGAACAGCATCAGAATATAAGCACGATAAGTTGTGGTTCGATTCCCACTCCAGGGAATGACTATATTTAAATTATTTTTTGCACTCTGGTGAACAAGACAAAGCGCGGCTTTGAGGTCCGCCACTCAACACGCAATGTGTCGAATTCGGGGAGAAGTAAAGAATGGAGTGTCTTGACACTAGGTTCTCTCCGAGTAACCTGTTACGTTTAAAAGAAATACTTAATAAGTCACAGATCAGTACAATAGCCAGTCTTTACTTTGCAATCTTCTTAATATATTATGAGAAGCCGTTCCAAGAATTCAAGAATTTCACTGAAAAATAGATTAGGTCAAGTTCATCTTATTAATTGTATCAAGGGTATTTATAACAATATCGCAAGAAGTTTTGCGAGCGCTAATGACCACCAACCTTTATAGTCTAAAAAACAGCCTCATTAGTTGGAGTGGTTCTCTAATAGGCACTTTATAGGGTCTCAGGTTGCAATGTTAACAATATGGTTGAAAAAAGAAACATTTTTTTAAAGAAATGGAACAAATAATCTAAATTTGTAAAGAAAAATTAGCTGATTTGTAGATTTATTGGTTTTATGATATTCAATTTTACTTTAGAATATGATTTTATGTAGAAGCCATCGTGCCAGTGTGACGTTTACTGCCGGCTTACTAAAATTTGTTCCTAAGGCCTGAAAAGAATCGGCATAAGAAACTCTAAATGTTTCTTATAGACTTCGGTTTTGTGGTTCCGCTATGTTCAGTTTCGCCACTGAACAGGCAATGTCTCTTAATTAGACAGAAAATGGAGAATATCTTACACTTACACTAGACGGAAGGACTACTTCTACCGGAAATACTATTAATTATATTTAAAATTAATTTTACTTCCCCACACTCGTACAACAGAGTGCGGCGTCAAGTTCTGCCACTCAACACGTAATATCTCGATTTTTTTATTAAAAGATTTTTAAAGTGTTATTTATTTTTATTTTTTCATACACTTAGGAAATTTAAGAACATATTTAGAAAATGTATTAAAATTTGAACGCAGCAGGATTCGAAACCGCGTCTCTTGGAAACTGTCTAACTGTTTATTTAAGTCCGGCCATTAACCGCCACTTAACATGTAATGTCTCGAAATTGGACAGAGTGTCTTGACACTAGGTTCTCAGACAGATAGTTAGGGACAAGGCGTAAAGCTGCTTTCCTAACTGTATACATTTTCATTTTAAAAAGAACCTTGAAACGAGGATATGTCGTACATAGTGCATTACAGGGTATACGAGTATGTGATGATAAATAATATCTAATTTCTCTTTACTTCGAGAAGAATATGTGGTTATGAAATATTTCGTAGAAACGCTTGTTGCATTTTAGATTTGTTGAAACGCTTGTATATCTATATATTAATGTATGAAGCAAAAATATTGTACGCCATTTTACAAAAAAATATATAAAGAAGGAGTGCCAGACAGCTAATATTTTTAAAATAATCCATATAAAATACATAATATTAGTAAAATAAATGTCACACACACTTACCATATATTTGACAACCCGTCTTTATAAACTGACATACACGTTATATTTTATACGTTATTATAAAATATGCTTTTCAATTGCCTAAGTGTGTGATTAACACTTTCGAATTTAATAAAACATACATGTTGCTTTGGCAGAGCGGATTTACACATCAACGGGTCTATTAGTTATTGTAATAATGTCTGGTATAATGTATAATGACTCGATTTCGGACGGAAAGTAGAAGTGGAACGAACGGAGTGTCTTGACACTAGATTATTAGAAAAAGCGTGCTATGCGGTAAAAAGCGGGAAGAAAGAAAACTTGCGTTCTAATAACAATGTAGTGTTACCGAACTATAATGCCAGTATATTTGTATAAATTAATACAATTATATTCAATACAAACATTAGTTATTTACCCACGGTATTTAAAATAACAGCTGCCGATTATTTAACAAATAAAACTAATACTTCATAATAAAAATATTTACTGTTTGTCATTTAAAGTACAGCTCGAGGTGCAGCTGTGGTCTGCGTTTGTCTGTGAACCCACTGTTTAAATCATGGTTAAAATTCCATCCCGTATATGCAATTGTTATTATTTCTCCGCTCTGGTAAGATGAAGTGCGGCGTTGAGTTGAGTGCGGCACTCGCCATGCAATGTCTAAAATTTGATTGAGATCTTGATGAATACTCCGATATAAAACAAAGTGAATATGCGTTTTAGTTAATGAGTAGTCACTTTGTTCTTCAATTTCCACATGTTTTAACAAACCTGAAATAATTTTAAATTATCTGATTCTCGCTAAGAAATTAAACCCCACGACCATTGTTTACACTGAAGTGGTATATTTCTACTGCGCCTATAGCGTGAAATACAGGTGTAGATTATAATTTTGACATAACAAAGGGTAATTAGCAAGAGGCTTTACAATCCTATAAGCGAATAAACAACGGTTGCGGCGCGTCGAATTGCTATAACTGCTTGAAAGCACGTGATATTGTATCTTTTATTGTGTATAGAAGAATTAGAAGCCATGCCTCAGTGTGTTAGCGTCTGACTGTTAATGTGATTGGTTGCGGGTACGATTCCCACCCGGGGGAATGATTTTATTTAATAATTTTCATATATCCGCTCTACGCGTACTTAAGAAAAAACGCGGTGTTGAGTTCTGCCACTAAACATGCAATGCCCAGACATCTCAGAGGTCTCCACTCTACTCCACCATTCTTCACTTTCCGGGACATTGCGTGTTAGGTGGCCGAACTTAATATATTATGTTTTTATTAATCGTTATCCATTAATAGTTACAGAGAGAACTGAGTGTTTTGATATTTCTCTCTCCACTTCGTTACTTACATATGAGACATTATGTTTTATGGCCTAAAACCGATGCCACGATTAGGCCTGACCAGAAGAGAGAAATGAAAATATTTTAAATATAATTCAGCGCAGTGGAAATCGAACTCAAAACCAATCGCGTTTGCAGTCAGATGCTATCCCACTGCGCCACTATGGCCTTTCGGTGGTAGTATTAATATTAAAATTAATTAAAGTCACTAAAAAATTAATTATTTTAGAAAATACTGTGATTTTTACTATCTGAAAGTTAAAATTGATACAATTATTATTATACTTCGTAGCTCACGTCATTCACAGCGTGTGCCGTCTTCTAAGAAATAATTAAGTCTATAATGGCTTTTAGAGTTTATTTTAATCATTATTCATCACTATTAATATACTGTGTTGTCATTGTCATTGTCAAATATATTGATGAAAAAACACTCCATTCTCCTCTTTTTGGCAAGTTTAAATATGGCGTGTAGAGATCCGTAAACGAACGCCGCACTATGAGTCTGGAGTGCTGAATATATTTATGAGCTTGTAATACAATTTCATAGATTAAATAAAAATGGGAAAACCAACCAAATATCTTGTTTTAGACGCTTAGAAACTTCTATACAAAGCATAATAATTAAGAACTTGAGCGAGGATAAAAATGGCATCGCTGTATAGTAGAGCTGTTTGAAATTAGTTTCTTCATTTAGGTAGGTATGCCTTTTATTTTATACTAGCGACACGCTCGCGGCTTTGCCCGCGTTACCTATAGCTGCTTCGTATTTTTGCCAGCTTTTTTTGTAACAGTGAAACGTCTGCAAAAACATAACAAAAATGGGAGAAAATAGTACTCTATGTTTATTCCAAGACCCTCAATTATAATATATATAAAATTACATTACAATCGGTTCAGTGGTTTTTCAGCGCGATGACGTCACTTTCAGACAGGGCTAATTTTCTTTATTTTTAGAGAGAATCAATCAAATTATACGTTAGATAGTGGGACAAGATCATTTTGATAAAGCAATTCGTAAATAAATGTATTATGAGTTCTAATATATGCTGAGTGTATTAGAAATGTTATGCATTAAACTAAACTCGTTAATTTCAATTTTCAAGAGGCGCGGGTTCAAATCCCGCTGCGTTCAAATGTTTATACGTTTTCTAAATATGTCTTTTTCAATTTCCTTAGTGTGCGAATAACACTTTAAAAAAATGTTAAAAAATATAATTTCCTGAGATACATTTGAAAAATTATTATAATAACTGAAAAAAGTCGATGAGAATTGTGGCGCAATATGACCGCGTCTGGCTTGGATTGTGGGTTCCGATTCCCACTCGTGGAAATTATTATATTTAAAATATTTTCATTTCTCCACTCTGGTATCTAAGACAAATCATAGCGTTAAGCTCTGCCACTTAACACGCAATATCTCGAATTCGGGTGGAAAATGGAGACCGGAGTGAAGAGGTAGACCGGAGGTTGTCTCTAACTACCATGCTATGCGGAAAAAAAACGTTTTTAATAGCTTGTCTGATTTATTGGAAAGACGCCTCCGAATTCGATTACAACTAAATTATTATAACATTTACTCGATGTTCTCGTTAAGACCACTGACGAGTTTCGACGAGACGACTATTTTCAACTTATACTTTATTCATCCATTATAACATATATTATATATTCTAGTTATCAATTTAGCTAACTATGAGATTTGCGTCTTAGAAATACTCGTAGACTGACAAACATATTAAACTACTTTGCCTTCACAAAATGACCGTATGAAGAACTTATGATATATTAGGAATTGATAATTTTAAGAGTAAATACTTAGCAGATAGGTCTGTACGAGTATATAATATGTTTAATGTTTTCGGTATGTATATAAACATTTTTGACAGTGTGACAAGTGTTATTTACACACATAGGAAATGGAAATACATTTTTTAGAAAAAAGTATAAAAATTTCAACGCAGTGAGATTGGTACCCGCGTCTCTTGGAAGCCGTCCAAGCACTCTGACCGCTAAGCAATGCGTTCAAAGATGTTTCCAAGAGGCGCGGGTTTAACTCCCGCTGCTTAGAAATTATTATACGTTTTCTAAAAAATATAAACATTTTTTTTTTGTAGCTTCACACTTTATCCAGTTAAGGGATCTTAGTGTCAATACACTCTATTCTCCACTTTGCGCGCAAATCAAGATATTGTGTGGCGGCACTTTGTTTCACTAGAGCACAGAAATAAAAAAAAAACATTTCTCGGAGCACAAAACCCACAACTATCAAATACAATTAACGCTGTCCCGCTATGCCACAATGGTTTTATAAGAGATACAATTTATTGTGTGTTATTTAATTATATATGTAATTTGTCACTATTGTGTGAAAGAGCCATTTTAAATTAAACAATGTAGTTCTCCTGTTATTTGATGATTACACACACACAGCTTCAACATAATTAGATACAATGCGTGTAACCATACTTTTAAAAGACAGTCTTATCTTTTTGTAATTCCTTATCTAAACATGTTTCCTGCATGACAATCGAACCCACAACCATCTCCTGTATTTTTATTATATTTAATTATATTAAAAAGATTATTGCCATAATATCACACTTATTTTTACTTAGTTAACGCGGGCTCAGTTAAATATTAACACGATGCCGCATTGCGGGTTAGTTTCAAGGGCGGCGCGTGTTACCTTTTTGAAAACGCTTAGAGCGCCTTCAGGCTTTCACCGGAAACGGACGCACGTGGATTTTTTTCTATTTTATTTAATACAAAAATCTATATTAATTACTATTTATAATTTAATTTTTTATATTAGTACAACTCGTGCATAGCTGAAACAGCAAAGTTAATGTAGTGAAATATCCGCCTGTCGTTCATTTTCGTAAAGCCTGTGATAATAGATGGCTTGGAAAGAACTAACAAATGTAACCAAACAAGATTTTTTTTTAAATAAAAATTGTACTGAGATTTTCAGACGCATCATAGAAACAAACACGCTATATCTGTGCCGTGTTGGAGATAAAGAAATTATATATTTACTTACTTTAATTGCGGCCCGCCATTCCGCTTTTGTAGACTTTCTGACATTTGCAATAGATTCGCATAGTTTTTAATATTTTTTAAAGTGTTATTTACATACTTAGAAAATGGAAAAAATATTTTAGAATACGTATAAAAGCGATCAGAGCGCTTCGCGTGGGTTCGAATCCCGCTACGTTCAAATTTTAATACATTTTGCAAAAGAAGTGAAGAAGAAGAAGTGTGTGAATAAAACTTTAAAAATGTTAGATATATTACTGCATAATCCTTACAAATTCTCCACTTTCCACTTATTCACTTCTTCAGTTCTATTACACGGCACAAAGGCATCTAAGTTTGACAAAATAGAGAAAAGATTCTTAAATTACTTTTACTGTGGGGCCTAAGCGTTTACAGTTGGTCGTCGACGTTTAATTAAAAGGGTTTTGTTTTTTCTAAGAAAATCTGGGCGAGGGAGGGACCAGGTCGCATTAATAATAAATACCTAAATATCCTTATAGCAGAATGTATTGAAATGTTTTATTAACTTGTACCAGAGCTATGGATTTTTTTTTTCACGGTATTCGGAGAGAATCTAGTGTCAGAAGCACTTTGTTTTACCAGACAAGTGATATTAGAATACTTTAAATATGCTCATGCCCCTTGAGTGGGAATCGAATTCACGACTAATCACTTTTACAATAAGACGCCGTTGAAATACGTCACGATTGATTGAAATCTACTTTGACAAGCATATTGATAGATTTGTAAATAAATATGCCATCGCAGTGAGTACTGACTGTAAACACGATTGGTTGTGGGTAAAATTCCCATTCGGAAGAATGATTATTTAAGTATTTTCATTTTTTTTCTGGTGACAAGGCAAAGGGTGGTGTTGAGTTCCACCACTCAATTCGTAATGTCTCCAATTCGAGTGGAAAGTGAGAAAAACAGTGAAGGCTAGGTTATCTCTGACTATCTTGCTAAGCTAGAAAAAGCTCGAAGCTGCTTGTATTTTTTTATATTAGCAGTCCACTAAGCAGCTTTTCTGTATTAGCTATGAGTGATAATTTAAAAGAACAAAAACAATCTCCAATTTATTAGTATTGCCGATGATGGTAACTAGTACCAACGTATATTAAACAAGTCGTGAGTATAAATCCTAAAAAAGATTCGCATCGAAATAGCTAAAACTGAACTCAGCTATAGCTTATTATGTAAATATTTAATGCAATTGAATAATAATGATTGCTACACGTTTTTCCCGCATAGCAAGGTCACAACACTATACACTCCATTCTCTACTTTCCGCCTGAATTGAGACATTGCGAGTTGACTGGTGGAACTCAACTCCGCGCGTTGTCTTGTTCATCAGAGCGGAGTAATTAAAATATTTTAAATATTATTATTTCCTCGAGTGGAAATCTAATCTAATTGTAACAAAATGTTACGATAGATAAATGAATAATAATAAAAAAAAATCGTAACGAGACTCGAATCCACGCCTCTTGGAAACCGTCCAAGCGCCCTGACCAGCCGTTCGTACAAACGACACGACGGATGAGTTAGTCAGCTTTAGAACGCATAGCTTTTAGATCAGAGCGTTTAGACGGCTAAAAATGTTTTTATATTCTAAGTGTGTTAAAACAATTTCAAAATGATTAAATAAAAAAAACCAGAGCTTTTTGTAAAACAATGAAATTCCAGGATTTTTTTTGTTATATTATAAGAAGATATATTTTTTCTTAGAATAAATTTTCCAAGTTCTAAGCAATATATAATTAGAAAAGGTATGTTATTGATATTGATATGACTGAGTTAAATTAAGGTCCCTTTTAGAACCAGACAGAAGTATTGATTGATTTTAAGATTGCGAAATTACTTTATATACTATATACATTTGTTTGTAAAAACTGATATAATTTGTTGGCATAGATAAAATATTGGCAATTGCGTACTTCAATATCGCCATCATTGCATAGTGGGACAGTTCCACTAATAATATCTGAATCCAAGAGGCGCAAGGTTCAAGTCTCCGTTAAAATTTTCAAAAATATTTCAACAATGTGTTCCTAAAAATGAGATCGAAACCTACCACGATAGTCATTTAAAGTCAAGATTAGAGAAGAAATATATCATTAGTGTCAAAAATACTGTACTGATGTGTGTGGAATTAAATGCTGTTGATGCTCTCACGGGAAGCTAGTCATAGTTGTGAACTGTTTGTAAAATTATATTTGAAACTTACAACTGTTGAGTTCCTCGCTGGCTATTTAAAGCAGAACTGCCTTCCTCTATGGTGGTAGCTTATTGTAGGACTGATAATACTCACATTTTTATGGTCTTTTTTAACATTTTCTACGTTTCGTTTTCTAAAAATATGATTTTTATGTCTATTGACGATTTGAAAGTGCTTGTTGTATGTAACCTTTTTGAATAAGGAATATTTAGATTTTTGATTTCCGATCATTCCGATAGTTGTGAATTCGATTATAACTCAAGGATTATATTTTAATTATTTTCGTTCTAATAATAAAAAGCGGCTTTGTAAAGTTGGGGTCTGCGATAAAAAGAGACCATCGACTCGCAGTGGGATAGCATCTGAATATAGACGCGATTAGCTGTAGGTTCGATTCCTAGGTGGAGGAATGGTTATATTTAAAATATTTTATTTCTCCACTCTGGTATCAAAGACAAGGGGCAGAGTTTAGTATCACCCCTGACCGCAATAAGTTGAAAATATAAAGATAAAAAATAAAAAAGTATTTCTAATCTAACTTCACAAGAACCGTTTCTGTATTAATAGAATCTTATACCTAGTCTTTTACAAAGTTAAAAGGATTAAATGCCTTAAGAATAATTAAGACTAATGCAGGTAATTTTTACCACCCGCTAAGACAATGTATTACGTCAAGGATGCTGGCAAAGCTTTGTGTGTACAGCTTTATGAAATCTTTTTGTGCTGATAGAGTAAACTATGTATTTTATTTGTTTGGCGACGAGTCATTCTTTTCTCTACTTCTCTTTTCTTTAGGTAGAGTATAGCCCAAGTAGCTATTTCAACTACCAGTCACTGCGCAAATATAGGCACTTTTGTTTCTTCTGTGGGATACAAGCTACCAGTTTTGAAAAGACTTATACATTTGTGTGTTAAAGGTTATTACCTAATTAACGATTTTATAAATGCTAACACACCTTGGGAATGAAGCGCTTCCTCCAGCCTTTTTCAAAGGTAACACTAATAAATATTTCTTACGCCGGTTCTTTCTTACCATTACCATTCTAAATTTTAGTGAACCGGTGGCAAATTAAATATTTTTATGACGTTCTAAAAACGATGCATGTATCTTTTATTTTAAATAAAATTATTTAACTTTGACTTTGGACCTTTGACTTTGACTTTTTTGACTTTAACTGCAGATGCAGACAACAGCCAATCCAAAGTCCAAAGTCAGTTCAAGATACAAGCAACATTTGAAAATTTCTTTGATATTGTATTGAGCTACGCCGCCAACGACTTCGTTACCACTTATGGTGAGCTATGACGGTAACTGAGTGTTAGATCGTCACTACCGGGCAGAACAATGGTTTTCTGTGAAGGTGTGCCGTATTAGTGACAAAAACCATCTACATATGAGCGGCGCCTTTAACTTAGAATCCCATTTTTTCCGTTATCTTAGAAATTAAGCTAAATTCTTTTTGAGAGTACACTTATTTTTCAAAAAATATATTATAATTTGAACATCTACAACCAATCAATCAACAAAAATAAGTTGTAACAATCATAAGAATTTCAATGTAACTGATTAGGACATGTGGCTTAGTGGCCAGAGAATTGGGACGGTTTCAAAGGTCAAGGTTCAAGTCTAGCTACGTTTATTATAAATTAATACACGTTTACCTAAAATTGTTTTCTTATTCCTGGTGTGTGAATAACACTTTAAAATATATGAAATTCCTCTACACTCGCGAAGGAACTTACATTCAAAACTTCATCGTTCTGCACCCGGTAATTTCAGCTATGTATCGTCTTTTAGTCGCTAAGTAATATAAAGAATTTATATACACAAATATAGTGTACAGATTGTCTATACAAGAACCTTATTTAGTAATCAAATTACATATAAACTTTCATAGAATGTTATTTTCAATGCTTTGCAGAGGGTTCTTTAGTTCGTTTTGGGAATTTAAAAAGATTTTCTAGTGAATGAAGTAAAATAAATGTCTATGTAAATATTGAGTACATGTAATCAAACTGTTGAATGAAGCGTCAAATTATTTAAAGCGAAACAATAATAAATTATAATTAGTTGCAATGTTAAAGCAATTTTGATATTTTGGAATTTAAAAGTAACAGCATCATATTATGTCATGAATTTAACATTCACACACATTCGTTCATTTATTTTGTATTCATATAATTTCTTTAAATTTTATATTAATATAAGTATATTTCTGAAATAAGTTTATAAGTGTTTCTTGACTTTATTAGATATTTCAGACATGGTGTGGTGATTGATGAAACTTACCAAAGATCAACGATTATTATAATAAGTATTTGTTTAAAATATATTGATTTGAGGCCATCGTGGTGCAGTGGGCCAACGTCAGACTGTAAACGTAATTTGTTATAAGTTAAATTCCCACTCGATGATATAATAATTTAAATGTTTTCATTTCTCAGCTCTGGCATAAGGCAATCTACGTCTACGGAAACTAGAGAACAGAGTGTCTTGACACCAGGTTCTCTCTGACTAACCGGTATTCTGGGAAAAGCTTGAAGCTTTGAAGTGCGCACGGAGAAATATTTACATATCCTATACATACAATAAAGTTTGCTTAGCAAAATGCACGTTTTCAGGAATCTGGAAACCAGAAAAAACTTGCCACTATATACTAATAAATGTGAAATTGAGAAGTTTTAAATAAACAGAAGGTGTTATATATGCGAGTCTCATTTTAAAGGAAGAGTACAAAGCATCCGTACTACGACACTTTAAAATTTCAAAAGCTTGTAATATTGAAGTTTTCAGTTCTAATTGCAATCTAAATTACTCATAGTATACCGATATATATTAAGATATTTCAGTTCTAATAGCAATCTACATTACTATAATAAAACAGTAAAAAAATTGTATCTTTACATTAAATATATACGAAAAAATAATTAGGGGATAAAAAGCGGTAAAATAATATTTATTAATGATTTTAAAGTTTTTAATATTTTAAAGTGTTATAACACTTAGGAAATTAAAAAAATTTTTTAGAAAACGGGATTCGAACTCGCCCCTCTTGGCCACTGGCCACTGTTCTACATCCGGTTACGTCAAAATTATTATACGTGTATAACAACTTATTTTGATTGTCCAAACGATTGTTCGTCAAATAATCTTTGGGTAGCAGAAATTTATAAAAACTCTCTACAGAGATGCTAAGAACAAAAATAAGTTCTAATAAACGTATAAGAATTTCGACAGAGCACTTGAACGGTTTTGAAGAGGCGCGGGTTCGAATCTCTGAAATCTCACTCTCGAAAATGTTTATACTTTGTCTGCGTATTTACATCCATCCACTAACTACGAATACATGGTATTCGTAGGTACTGGATGGATTTAATATTTTTTTTATTGCTGTATGGCTTTTGAGCCTAGACAGGACTTACAAGTACAATTAGTTCCAAAAAGTGCAACATCTGATATAAAAACAAATATTTCTTTAACAAAAACAGTTCAACGTGATAGGCATTTTCCATTGACCTACATAAAAAATAAGTATCTAGAAAATCTTATAAGCTTTGGTACTTTCACATACCAGCTAAACTATAATATGCCTCATTAGTAAAATTCGTAGAATTTATTGAATACTTTTCATTAATAAATAAAAATTATTCAAGATTGAAGCCATTGTGGCGCAGTACAGCGTATAGTTGTGGTTTCAATTATCACTCGACATACTAGTTATATTTAAATTGTTTTCACTTTTTAACTCCTGTAAAACTAAACAGGTCGTAGAGTTCTGGTATTCAAAACGGAGCGTCCCGAATTCGAGTGAAAGCTGAGACCGTTCTCAGCCTTCACTCGAATTCGGGATACTCCGTAGTATAGGTCTACTAGTTCACTAGGTATTCTTTGTTTGTAGAGAAAGAATAGCTTGTACCTGAAATAAATACGTTACAATCGTGTGGGACATGAGTCCTACAGACAAGAAATTTACTATTCTAGAGAAAGTTATTATAATTTTGGATTCAAGTTTCAATGTCAATATATTAGCAGTAGTATGTCATAAGGTCTTCTCAAACGGAATAGCGGGCATCAACTAGTAAGCAATAAAACTCAAAAAGGTATATAAAATAAATTGACAATAATCCAGATATTCTAATTAATACTACATTTTCTTAATATTAATAATGACATTATCGGTACGCTATATGTCTATATGTAACATTTACAGTTTACATTGAGTTGATTACAGTTTCATATCTATAGAGAAATACTGGTTGTTTTTTGACACACTTTCTATTAGTTTTTATCCATCTCATCACTATTATATATATGGCCCTATTCTTCTTCTTGCTAAACGATTTGCTTAAAATCTGCACTCGTGGTCGAATCCCATGTAAAATATGATTCCATGTGTGGGAATCGAACCCACAACCATCGCGTACGCACTCAGACGGTATGTGCTCTCACGTCTTACACTGCGTTACGATGGCCTAAATATATGTATTTATAATACATTATTATGAAAAATATTGGCTGTCTGTACTATTTCTCCATATAGACTGTAATTATGCTAAACTTAACTTCTTAGTCTGCAAAATTTTCGTAAAAAGTGGTCGTAAGTTCTTTCGCTTATTAATGTATTGATATTCAGCGAAAGCAACGGCGTTTTCCCAGTAGCCTTACTATGTTAGTATTACTGGGAATTTCCTTCCCAATAGACTTATAGGAATTTTGATCCCAATATAATATAGACTTGAAACAGAGCAGTGAAACAAAACAGTATTAAAATGTGGACCTAATAATTTTATTGTTTAAACTGTGCTTGTTGTATATATTAATTAATCTATGCCATGTAATCTATGCCATGTAAAGTATTAAGAAATAACACCTCTGAAGTCCAACCAAAAGTAAGTTCTTATAAGTATAAATATTTTCCCAAATGAGATCGAACTCCATGTTTCTGTATATTGAATAAAATATACGACAAACAAATTAAATCATCACAAAACGCTCCTTTATTTAATTAAAACAAAAGTAACTACTTTAGTCGAATGTTTAAGCATCAGCTGTAGCGCATTAGCAACTTTTTTGATTAATCCCAAAGAAAAGGGTCCAATAATTAGCGAGATTAACTCAAAGTGTGCCGCACTCTCAGTGTGTGATCTTAATTGCTAACATAAGGTTTTAATACTAGCATATATAAAACTACTATAGTATATTTTCGCTTCTAGAATATATTTACTTTTTGTTAAGTGCGTAAATCTTCGTTTATGTTCTTCTAATACTGTACACAAGATTTTTTTACAATATAGATGTTCTAATAACCGGTATACACTTATTGTACAATTTTATTCTAGGAGAAAAACTGTTGAGTTGAACTATGGATCTTTTCAACTTACCTTCCGAGCCGGTGGTAGCTTTCCGTGGCTTTGACAATACTGTCATTTTTATATTAACAGATTTTGATTTTATTAAGTGTATTAATAAATATCGAACGAAATTTATTTTTTGTTTACAGTCTTGTGTCAAACGAGTATATCAACATATATGAGTCTAGTACATTTTTATTCAGCTATACGCTTCTTCCCGCATAGCAGTAGAGCCACTGCCCGCCCGTAATCGAGTCATTGTGTATTGAGTAGCGGAACTCAAAGTCGCGTTTTGTCTTATGTACCAGAACGGAGAAAACAAAATAACTTACATATAATTATTTCCCGAGTGGGAGTCGAATCAACAACCACTCACGTTTGACAAACGACACTGTCCCACTGAGCCACGATGGTCTCTAATACATATATTATTTAATTTATTGTTTAAAGATTTGGGAGTTATTTATAGTACACAAAGTTATAAAGATAGATTTAATTGCATCAAAACGACTTTCAAACTATATTTCTACACACTTAATATACTTACTGCGAAATAACTGAGAAAATTAAAACTTCCGCATATTTTACGCATATTCATTTCGTTCTATTAAGGTTATATTTTTAATTTAATATATCTGTTGTAGTTATTTTTAATTACACGTTTTTTCCCGCATAAAAGGTTAGTCAGAGATAACCTAGTGTCATTACACTACCTTCTACACTCTCCGCCCGAAATCGAAACATTGCATGTTGAGTGGTGGATCTCCAAACAGTACTTCGATTGGAAATTGAACCCACAACCAATGACTTTTAAAGTCAGACGTTGTCCCATTGCGCCACGATAGCCTCATACAAAATATCTTTAGCACATAAAAAGTTATTCCTGCACGTTTTGTGAAATCTATTTAGATGGCCAATTATAGCGGGTTCTATTTTTATATAAGATGTAAAAATCTTACTTTACACCACTTGGTACAGTAACGACGTGTGTGTGAAACCCCGGAGCACCCTGAAAGCGACGGTGGCCCGTAATAATGCTTATTGCGGGTCCGTTTCCGCTGGGTTTCAGTGGGTAGGATCGGTCTCACCGGTAAGTCTTACAGTATTATCCATCCGTAGGGCAGTTCAGCCCGCCTTGCGCACGAATGATTTGCGTAAATAGAATTCCCTAGCGACATAAAAAAAATGTAACGACCTGTGCGATTGATTGCGATGGTTGTCGCTTGAAACTCTATTAGCCCTGGAAATAATATCTAAAGTTAAAGCTTTGTCAGCGATAATCATCGTTAGAAACGGTAGCCTAAAAAAAACAAAGTAACAGACAGACATGAGAGAAATGTTAAAGTACTTAAATTTTTGTAATAATCTATATTCTACATATTTTCAGGCATTTATGCGCTTAAATATGTATTTTGATAATCTTTTATTTTGTTTTTTATATGTATTTATAATTATAAAAATTATACCTTTGGCCTTCACTTTTATATCACACATGATAAGTTTGTCAGAGACTGCTTGTTAGCGTTAAGACCGCCTTTTGTACATTTTTTATTTTGTTGTAAATTGTGTGCAATGAAGAATATATACAGTATATACAAATATTGATTTAAGAGAGTAAAATAGTATAAAAATAAATTATGTTTATGAGGCAATTTTGCCGCGTTTGACTGTAAATCAGATCGTTGGTCATGGATCCAACAAACCAATAAATGTAAATTATTTTCATTATTTTAACATTTTTTAAAGTGCGAATAACGCACACTTAGGAAATTGAAAAACACATATATATTTCAGATACATATGTGTTTTTCAATTGTTTTCATTGTTGCGCCATGTAATGACATAACGCTGCGTTAAGTTTCGTCACTCAGCACGCAACGTCTGAAATTCGAATGGAATGCGGAGAGCGGAGTGTCTTGACAATAGATTCTCTCTGCTTAAATGTGACATGTAAAAGAATCAGCAAATATTTACATAGATATTATTTACATACAGTGCATATATACAGTGTTATTCGCACACTTACGAAATTGGAAATTTGAAAAACGTATTTAAAAAACGTACAAAAATTGGAACGATGCGAAATTTGTACTCTCTCTTGCCAAACGATTATTCTTAGAATAATAATAAAAATCTCTCTACAGAGATGCTGACAACAAATATAAGTCGTAATAAGCGTATAAGAATTTCGACGTAGCCAGATGTAGAACGCATGCCGGTCAAACGCAAAGCGGTCAGAATGCTTGAGCTGTTTTCAAGGGACGCGAATTCAAGTCCCGCTGCGTTAAAATTTTTATACGTTTTCTAAATATGTATTTTTTAATTTACTTATATCCAAAAAAATTAAGAACTTTTCTTTTAATATAAAATAGTGAAGTAAAAACGTAGTGATTCATTTCTATTTTCTTTAATTAGTGTGCAAGCATAAAAAAAGTATAATAAACATAAGCAATCAAAATATAAAACGTTGACCATTTGTATGGAAATATAAAAATCTTTCAGTAAAACCGTCTGAGAGACAAATTTAATTTTATTATACGTCTTGTAGATTCAGCAGCAAAATGACTTTGTCCATCGCTTATAGCAGACAGTAACGAGTTTTGCCCGTCACAAGTAAGGCAAAACTCTATTTTTCCACTTTTTGCGGAAAATCGCTTCGTGGAAATAAATCTGTAGCATTCAGTGCAAATTGTGTTTTGTATTTTCAATGAATAGCTAGAGATATTAAAACTCGCTTAAAGTATTGTTAATTTTTTGTACTTAGGTTTAAAATATGTAAATTATCATTGGGGTGATGGAATTTGTTGTACTTAATTGGCTGCTTAGAGACATACAAAGAGCGCGTTTAAGTTCGTATAAAATTGTATCAGTTATAGAAATGTTTAGTTTTCCTTCTTATAGTATGTGTGGTGTCATCCAATTGTCATGGTGCAGTGGGAAAGTGTCAGGTCATATACGCGATGCTCGCAAGATCGACCCCATTTAGGAAAATATTTATATTCAAAATAGCGACCCGTTCGCGGCTTCGCCTTATAGCTGTTTCGTATTTTGGCAGCCTTCTCGTAAAACAATGAAATACAATAAAAAAAGTCAAAGTCAAGACCGTTAAGTATCTCTATATAATTTCATCGCAATCGGTTCAGCTGTTTGACCGTGATGACGTCACAGACAGACTTTCACATTAATACATTAGTATAGTATGAATAATTTTCAAGTGCATAATATATTTTGTAATAATAATAGATAATTTTCTGTGTCTTAGTTTCCGCCACCCAACACACCATCTCCATATAAGCGGATTACCGTAGTGTCTGAACACTGGATTCTCTGTAATCCGTTAAATATAGAAAGAATTTTAAAACCGGCTATAAAGTTATATGCAGGTCAACGTTAAAGGCCAGAACCCGGTCAAGAGGCGGGTTGAATTTTACATTTTAAATATATACCCTTAATTTAATCTGATTTCATTTCGCCTACAAAATTAAAGTGTTAATCCAACCATGGAGGCGAATTATTGGTATTATAATTTTTAATGTAATTAAGTTTTTTTTCTGTTTGAAATAAGAGAATCTAGTAATAAATTTCTTGCAGCTTTCTCTTTTTTGAATATATACAATATATAATGTACAAAATATAATTAGTTCTCTAAAACCTTTTCTGCAAAAAAAAACACTGTGGCCTTGGCGTTGTGAGACAGCATCTGACTGTAAGCGATTTGTAGTTGTAGTAGGTTCTTTACGTGGGAAAATTTTTATTTCCCTGGTCTGATAAGAATACAATTAATCGTTTTGAAAAATGTACATATATTGTTTTCTATTTATTATCTTACTTTTATCATTGACATTACACATTAAAAACTCTAACGTTACTCACTGACTGCTGGCACTCTGGCACTCAATATAAAGCTGAAACTATTGCGCGTAGACAGGTGATTTTCTGCATATATGTTCCCTGTGATTGTAGGGTAGTATTAGAAGGAGAATTTACCGAAATTTCTATTGGAACGGAAAACATCTAAATTTAAGTCGAAACTATGTGATATTAAAAGGGAAATAGTTTAGCAAGGTTCATAAAGTCCACGTGTACGAAGTTACAGGGGTAATTAGTTTTTCAAATGCTGTCCAAGTAAAAATTCTAAAATAAATATTCTTTATTCAAATAAGCTATTACAAGCACTTTCGAAAAGTTAATTAGCATAAAATGTGTTCAGTATTGTCAGTCTCAGCGGCAGCTACCACCAGCTCGGAATGCAGTTCTGCTGAGAAGAGCCGGCGAGAAACTCAACAGTGCTCTTTTCAGATATAGTTTTACAACTAGTAGCTAACTGAGTATCAACAGCATTTAATTCCACACACTGACAACAGAATAGTATTCCTGGAAAGAATAATATACTTTCCTCAATAATATATTTTTATTCATGATTTTAAATTGTTCAAGTGGCAAGTCTGAAATTATTTGTGGAATTTTATTATACATACGTATATCATGTGACATAATTGATTTATACACCATTGGAAGCCTAAAATAAGGAGTATTCAGCTTATTTTTACTTATTGTATTTATATTGTGTCCGTCTAATGACAACCAGTTAGCTATAATTATCTATACAAATAAATAAAGTTTGAGTGGTCGTTTGTAATTTTAAAATAACTGCTCTATACATGCCTAAGTACATATACTAAAATAATTTTTTTTTATAATTGTTGTCGATCTGTTTGTAATATCTGACACAGCTGTAACAATTTTGACGAAACTTTTACAAGCTGTTGTAATAAAGAGTAACTTAGATTACGTTTATTTTAGAGATCCACGCAGACAAAGTGGCGGGCGTAGCTAGTTTTAGAATAAAATAATATTTTTATTTCACACCACATTGGAAAAAGAATTTCTAATCTAGGAACAAACGTGAAAAGATCCATTGTCAAATGATCCCAAACACACTCGAATTTCAAAGATCCACTTTGTATTTCTTTTACCGTTCGAGTTACGTCCCATTAGCGGAATAAAAGTTTGATAAGTCACATTAACGATACCATACCAATATGTGGCCTTTGTGTTTTCTCCAGACAATTTATTTGACATTTTTTTGGAGAAATATGGTCTTGTAGGCTTTCAACTGTTGTAATTGTTAAGATATATATTTATTTATTTATTACTACAAGTGGTCAGAAACGGGGTGGGTGTGAGTTCACTGTTTCAATAGAGAAAACATTTATATCTAAAAAATTAATCGCGGACATCGAATGAGTGTAAACTCGATTAAAATGGGTTCAAAGGGTTCAATGCCACTCAGAAGTAGGCTTTATTTGAATTACTTTTATTATCCACCTTGGCAAAAACATAACGTGGTATTAAATTCTACCACTTAACATGCAATGTCTCGAATTCGAGCGAAAAGTGTAGAAATATCTTTCACTAGATATACATATATAAGTAAAAGCTAAAAAAAGTTGAAAAACATTTTTAGAAAACGTGTTATTTTGAACGCAGCGGTATTCGAACCCGCGTCTCTTAGAAACCGTCTAAGCGCTCTGAGCGCTTAGCGCATGGCTAAGCTAAAACTGATTTTGATTTTCCTAAGTATGTGAATAACACTTTAATAATGTTAAAAAAATTTAAAAAAGTTTCTCGAAACATGCATTTGGTAAAAAGAAAATTTGCTGCTGGTTCTTTTACTGCGACAGAAAATGCAAACGATATATTACTGTACTCTCCCTAACTGGACCATAGATTTAAAAAAAAATGGGTCGTCATTGAAGAAATAAATAAATATTGCAGGTTGAATTCCGTACCAAAGCCAACTAAACTTCACGCTTTTTCACGTATTTGAGCAGGATAGTCAGATATAACCTGTTGTCAAGACACTCCGTTATTCACTTTCCGCACAACATCGAGTCATTGAGAGCTGAATGTCGGAATGCAACCCGACGCTTTCCCTTGGATTCCAGTGGAGAAGTGAGTGAATAATTTAAGTATTATCATTTTCCCGAGTGGGAATTGAGCCCACAACCAATCATTTCCAGTTAGACACTGTCCCACTGCCCCACAATGGCCTCAATTCCCACAGACAAGCAAACTAAACAGACCGCTATTAAAGATTTCTTTCGAAAATTTTTAATGTAAAATTATTATTTTATAAGATAAATATGTATATTCTATCTTTGAAGCATCTTTTCCAAGCTCATTAGTGATGTGCAAGAAATAGCGAGTTGTGCATTCTACATATTATGTATAATTTATAAAATTTACCTACATGAGTTCCTATTTACTAGTTTGTCCCTGTCCTAGTCGAGTTACTCCCTGAGTAAATGAGACAACGCACTGTCGAAAGTATTAGCGTTGAACACTAATACCCTTCCAATTTAGGTTCCTTGGGAATTAGAGGGGAGCATTAAGTGATGATTTCTTGAAATTTTTAAAGGATTGCAAGAAAATACGATTTCGCGTTTTATAGTAAGTATGACAGATGAGGCCATCGTCGCATCGGGTATACAGCATCTGGCTGTAGTCTGACTATACACCTGGTATACGCAATGGTTGTGGGTTCGACTTCCGCTTAGTGGAGTGGATTACATTTCAATTACTGCTCTGGTGACAAGACGTTGAGACGGGGCATTAAGTTCCGCCGCTCAACATGTAATGTCTCGGAAAGTGGATAACGGAGTGTCTTGACACTGGGTTTTTGGTGCTCTCTAGACCTACCCACCCGCTATGCGGGAAAAACCGTGAAGCTTAAAAAAACTATGGGGTATGGAAAATACAGACAAAGTAGCAGACGACAACTAGTGTGTTTATAAATAGCCAGTGTTGCGAATTATATATTTCTTTTAAAGATAAATTGAAAGACCAAAAATCACAATGGAAGTAGACACTAGTCGGCAAATGGTTTAGTGTTCAGCTAAACAATTTCAGAAAAGTATTTCCTCTGAGAGTATTTTAAATCCATAATCATCACATGCAGTAATTTGTAGTTTCAACTGCAACTTTCAAAAGCGTATTAAATAGACATATTCGCAAAAAATTGTTTTTGTTAGTGGTACCTAACGCCGCGCTAATTCTAACTATAAAAAATTTAAATATAAGAAAAATTTACATTGCTCCAAATGGGAATCGAACCCACAGCCATATCATAACTATTGACAATATTTTAGACAATTTTATCGGAAATGTTATATTGAAATTCAGGTACCAGCGAAATTAAGCTACGTGAGTTACAATAGTTTCAAGGTGTGTGACGTAACAGTCGCACTAGTATGTACAAGTTTAAAAAGAAGCCAGCAAATGTTTTAAGTTTGGCCTTTATATCAAAACTTGCAGATTGGCTTTTCTACGGCTCAATACGTTTTACATACTTCACTTGCCGCTACAAATTCATAGACTTTTTTTATTTAACATTTTGACAATATACTTCACTTCGTTTCATTATGTAAATAATAGTTATGTTCCAGATTCATGATTTTTCTCGCATAGCCGCATAGAACCTAAGTATAATGACACATTTTTTTTTGATATTTCATTTTGAATGGCGGAACTCAACGCTGCGATTTTAATATTTCATAGTCTCTGGTCTTACGATCATATTAAATCGCCAGACTCAACGCTGAGATTTGTCTTAAGAGAGCATTACCCCGAATGGGGATTGAATCCATAACCAAACTGAAGACAGTTCCAGTCAGATCACATGCTGTCCCACTGAGCCACGATAACCTCCGTTTTATTGATATTTTGTTTAAAATAATGATTAACAGTATATTGTTTTTTTAAGTGTTAAAATATTTAGTCTATTGAAACTTCATGGTTTAGAAAGATATTAAAGTAGTTTATGAAAATAGTGTCGTCAATTCCGTCTCTTATTTTATTTGTATTGCGCAAATGAAATATATATTTTGTATGTTATTGTATTGTGTAATGTTATTATTATGTGTTTTATTTTGATATCTAACATTACGAGCGTAAAAAGTTAATTTTACCACCTAGATTTGTTGTAAGTTAAATGTATATCTGTTACAATATGCATAAAAATCTATTTGGAAATGGCTAGGAAAATATTGTTTAATTTTAATGGAGGCAATCATGGCGCAGTGTGGCAGCGTCTGGTTGTCTACGAGATAGTTGTGGGTTCGATTCACACCATTCCACTAGGGGGAATCATTATTTTTATATTAATATCCTTTTTCTTCTCTTGTTAGACAAAGAGCGGCGTTCCGCCACTCAACACGCAATGTATCGGATTGAAAGCGAAGTGAAAAATGGAGTGTCTTGGCACTAAGTTATCTGTGTCTCGTGTATTTGAAAAAAAAATCCTATAATATAAAAATGTATCCATGTTTTACTTGGTCACGCCATAGCTCGAGAACCACTTTGCCGAAACTTGTTCAAAAACAGATGAAAATAACTTTATTTATAAGTTTTCTTAAACTTTGTAGAAGGAAAATGGGATACATTGTAGTCATTAAAATTCGAATTGATTATTTGTATCTAAGGCAGGAAAACGTCTGTCAGTTCAGCTAGTATAATAATAAAATAATAATAAAAACATATTTTTAGAAATTTCATTTCCTTAGTGTGTGATTAACACTTGTAAATATTTAATAAAATAATATTTAAATTAAGGCCATAAACATGAATACGGTATGAAAACATTGCTAATGTGTTTTTACAAAAAACACCCAAATATCGCTACAGGGCGGTTGTTTCAGAGAATAAACTTCTCTATTCAGCCTTAAGATAAAAGGGGACAGATGTTTATATTGAGATATTTCGTATACGATTATTTGAAAAAATATTTTTAGAAAACGTATAAAAATTTGAACCCGCGCCTCTTGGGAACCGTCAAAGCGCTCTGACCGCTAAGCCATGCGTTCTACATCCGGCTACATCTAAATTCATATACGGTATTACAACTTATTTTTGTTCTCTCTGTAGAGAGAGATTTGGTTGGAAAGAGATTTTCATAAAGGACTGCTGCCCAAAGGTTATTCTACGAACAATCGTTTGGCATGAAACAATGCTATTTATTAAATATTTTTAACTATTTAAATTGTTACTCACACACTTAAAAAGTTGATGGATGCTAACAAGCAATGCCTTCTTACACTCGTAGGAAGTGTAGAAAAAAATATATAAATAAAAAAATTAATATAATAAGTAACCGGAAACAAAGTTGCAGGCAATAATTCGTATTTGATGTTAATAATTATTACCAATCTATCGAGGCCATCGTAGCGCAGTGTGACAGCGTCTGACAA
Source organism: Podotricha telesiphe (assembly GCA_038994665.1). Classification (NCBI taxonomy): domain Eukaryota; kingdom Metazoa; phylum Arthropoda; class Insecta; order Lepidoptera; family Nymphalidae; genus Podotricha; species Podotricha telesiphe. The sequence continues at coordinate 363,951 of JAOYRR010000411.1, read as the reverse complement.
CAAACGCCGTTGGCTGTGGGTTCGATTCTCACTCGGGAAAATGATTATATTTAAAATATTTCATTTCTCCTTGCTGGTACCTATGACTAAGCCAGTTGAGTTCCGCCACTCAAAGGAAAGTGGAGAACGGAGTGTCTTGACACTAAGCTCTCTCTGACTACCTTGCTGTATAGGAAACAACGTGCGCTGACAAAAAAAGAAAATTAGCTATTGCTAAAAAGTTGTTTGAAAATTAGCTATTCCATAGAAGTTGTTTGTTTTCTATTCGAATATTTTTTTAATGTTATTGAATTCATCTTTCGTTATTAAATGATATCAAAATTTTCCTCATTCAAAACGTTTATGCCCTTATAAACTTCCTATATTGTAATATAATAAATTATACTCTTATGTAATGAAATTAAATATCATTTGTAAAGGATTAAGGGGAATGTAGCGTTTCCCTGATACAAGCAATTATGTATTAATGTTTGTATTAAATATATCCTAATCAAAGAGCGGCGTCCAAATCCGCCACTCAACACGCAATGTCTTAAATTGAGGTGGAATGCGGAGAGCTTAGGAATAGTGTATATACGAATACATTCTTCCATCGTGGCGCAGTGGGACAGGGTGTGACTGTAAACGTGATTGTTTGTGGGATCGATTCTGACTCAGAGGAATTTACTATTACTTTACACTTCTCCGCTCTGGGGAAAAAATATCAAGCTGTAAAATTATTAAATTAGAAATCGCATTTTCCTTTCAACTTACACCATTCCTAAGTATAGGCCTGTAGTGTATTTGGAGGCATATGCACAGTTTGTTTTGTTGTTTACGCAGATGGCCTCGTTCCCCACAACAGATTTTTTTTAAATGATGACATACTTATATGGGAATATTATATTTTAATGCAGGCCACCTTGGCGCAGTGGCACAGCGTGTTGTAAATGCGATGGCTGCACGTTCTATTCTCACTCGGGGGAATGTTTACATTTAAATTATTTGCATATTTCGGATGGAGTGTCTAGACACTAGGTTCTCTCTACCTACCGCATATCAGCATGCGCAAAGTATGAAGTTGAAATGAAGGAGAATATTATCTTCTTTTTTAATCTATATTATTCTCCAGGCGATGTTCTATAGGCTGGCCTTCTACCAGGAGGACAAATTTTAAGATGTTAAGATCGCCGGAAGCCGCTGCCCGGGGGAAAGGAAAGTTATCCTTGGAGGCTTTAATCAAGTCGCGCAGCTGAAACGAATGAATTCATTTTTAAACTATTACTGTTTCTTTGGTTTAATTAGGTTATATTAGGTGCTCGATCCCGTCACACAAGCCGTAGTTTTTATAGATTTGTTTTATAGTATAGACAAGGTAAACTAGTGTTCGAGTCACCTGATGGTAAGTGAACACCATCATCGACGACCTCGTGTCATACCAGAGGAGCTACCGCTGCTTGACAAGCTTTTAAGGTGGAGCTTTCTTCTAGCTTGGCATTAATACCGGCTTATCTGAATTACTATCCACTTTGCACAATCAGCAACAAGCTGAGTCTTTTAAAATACAAACAAAGCAAATATAATAGGAAAATCTTTATATTCTCGATGTTACACAATTTAAATAAACCTATTTTAAGTGTATCATCGCGTCTATTTTGGTTTTGTTATTTGAAAATATATTTTAGAAACCCCGACCTTTTCAACTCTTCACAGAAGTCCGTGCTCCGTTTTAAAATGGTTTTCGTATATAAAAATATTCGAGATTAATGTAGTAGTGAATTAAATATAAGTATTATAACAGTATACGGTAGTGTTGAGATTCTTGAATAATTTAGGCACTGCCTTGTAAGTAACTCGTCAGACTGACAATACTGACTTTCGTATTTAAAGTAAGACTAACCAAGTTGTTTTTAAAATTATTATTAGTATAGATTGTTATATAAGTCTTCCTGGCTCAGTCTGACGGCGTCTGGCTGTATAGGCTATTAAGAGTAAGTTCAATTGTCACTCGGGGTAATGCTTTTATTTAAATTATTTTATTTTTTTCGTTCTGGTATGACGAAGGATAGTTTGTGGGTTTGATTCCCACTCGCTATAATTTAATTATTTTCATCATCATCTAGTGAACAAAAAAAAAGCGCTTCGTTGAGCTCCACCACCCAATACGCAATGTCTCAAATTCGGGCGGAGAGTGGAGAACGGAGTGTCTTGACACTGGTTTGTCTGTTATGTAAGAAAAAGTATGATGGTTCCAAAAATAGATATGGAAAATTTGTAAAAATGAGTGAGAATTTTAAGAAATATTGCCTTAAAGCAATGTAAACAACATATTTCTTCAAACTAACGAAGTAATCTTTTTAATTCCTGCTGAATAAATTTCTTTAAACTTTGCACTTTCTTTCTTGCAAAACAATTATATGCATTTGAGCTTAAGTTTGATTATGACACTATGATGTCGCAGTTATTAATTGAACATAATGGTTGCGAGTTCGTTTCTTTATCTTTGGGATATTATATTAGACCTAGTTGACTCAAAATACCTTGTCCTGTCCTAGCTATGTATAATCAATTTGGACCTTAATAAATAGGATCTAAAACAGAACACGTTAAGTTTTTGGGAATTTCTCATTTTTTTTTGCCATAAGAATCTTCTACAAATTGTTAGAAAAAAGATGAATGAAATCGAAATAGTTGTTCTTAAGCTATAGCATGACTAAGAGAAATAAGTATTTTTTAGTATATAATATTTTATATGAAAAAAAAATGTCTGCCTCATGTCTGACGGTGTATAGTTTTGTGTGTTTTTGGTATTCAACTTCAAGTCTGTAAATGGGCTGAAAGCAGAGAACGGAGTGTCTTGACACTAAGTTCCCTACCTAAGTTTAATTAGAAAAAATAAAACATATATCATTAAAATTATTATAATTAGATAATAAAAAAAGATAAATAAAAATACTTTAATAAAAAAAGTTATTAAAACATATATAATAAGAAAATTTCCATTCATATTTCCTGTTTATTTCCGTTCTGAATTGCTGTTATACTATAATTTTGGTAAAACGTTCGAAGTTGTAATGTTCCGGGAAATATACGGTTTCGATATTGTTTTTTCAAAGTGGCGCTATTAACCCAAGCCTTATGATAACGCTTCAGGCTTCCACATTTTTTCCTGCATAGCAGTACCCTGCTACATCCTGCAGAGAGAATCTAGTGTCAAAACACTCCGTTCTCCACTTTCCGACCGAAGCGGAGACATTGCGTGTTGAACGGCGGAACTCAATTCCACACTTTGTCTTGTCACCAGAACGGAGAAATGAGAATAATTTAAATATAATCATTCCCCCAATGGAATCCACACCCATCGTGTATATAATCAGACGCTGCCACACTGCACCATGATGGCTTTTATGATATAGAGTATATTATATAGCAAGGTTATTAATATACAGTATATGGAAAAATATTTTTTTTAGTTTTACATTTATACATTCTGTAACAATCTAGAGACATGTCTAGGACATGTCTTGCTTATCTGCGCAACTGAATCGGGAAAGTATCTTTCTATTAAATATAACTTTTTTGTCGAATTGGATTGAACCCAGCGATCGTTACATACTCGAGGGATATAACATTTTCTATTAGTATGGTAGAATAAAGCGCAGCGTTAAATTGCGTTATTTCATGTAGAAGGTCTTCTAAATGGATGACAAATGAAAAAGGAAGTGCCTTATCACTATGTATCTGTGGTTGCTATTAAGAACTTTTCTAGCACCATCACATAACTCTATAACTGATCTACTTTATATATTTCAACATTATCTAGAATATCTCTCGAAATACGTATAGAAAAAGTATAAAAACTGGTAAAAAGCTTTAAAAATGTTACAAACAATAGGCAGTAAAAAACTACTGGGGTGTTATTCTAAAACCATACACCTATTTTCCTTTTTGAATACGTCTGGGAAGGGTTGGAAGAGGTCTCAAGGGATGCTAGTTGAATAGTATCGGAATGTCACACTAATGTTAACCTAATTGCCTAAAGATAGGGTTTATTTTAGATCGCTCTGCGCCTGTTAATTTAATATTGAATAATGTAGGCGACTCTATATTTCGGATTGGTTCCATGATATTATATGGGTCTATTATTTTTTATATGATATAATTTTTCTGATATATATATATTTTGTAATATACCTTTGTACCTTTATGGCTAGAAATTACGCTATAAGACGTTTAGTAAGTTTCAGGTAAATTCAAATGGTATTCTAGTGGCTAGTGACTTACTTTGAGGTGGAAAGGCGGGGAATTTATATGTACTTAATTGTCCAATTAATCTATGCTTTTTTAGTAACATTCTATGTTGTCAAATAGAAGGAATAATGTCAAGAACCAGATCACAAAAATAGGCGCTCGCAAATCGAGTCGCTCAATTCTCCACTGACCACCAGAAATTGGGACTTTATATGTTGAGCGGTTGAACTCAACGCCGCGGTTTTTCTTACTAGAGAAGGCATAAAAATATAACAATAATAAAGTCGGAACCGCGTAGAATCGAACCTGTAAACAATCGCGATTACCAGACGATATTCTCATGAGCCACAATAGCCTCATAATTTGATACATTTTATATAGAGGCAATCGTGGTGCTTGTATACGCGATAGTTGTGGGTTCAATTCCCACTCCGATGATTATATTTAAATTATTTTCACTCGCGTTGAGTTCTGCCAATCAAAATACAATTGCTCAAATTTGGCCAAAAATAAAGTGTTTTGACACTAGGTTCTCTCTGCCCACCCTATTATTTGGAAAAAAATGTTAAGCTGAAAAAAAAACCTAGTATATATCTACTGTACTACAACCGCGCCCGTCTCTCAACTCTACTTTATAATTTAAATAGCTTCAACACTAAATTAATCACTTGACACCCTCAATCCTTTAATCCTAAGGATAAGGGATTTGAATAACTTCAGTTCAGACTAAATCAAAGTACTCAGAACTAGTGGGTTTCAAAGCACTATCTACCCTTTCACTTAAGATAGTCAAAGTTAGTCAATGAAATATTTTTGCATATATTTGAAGTTTAATAGTATAGTAAGCTGTTAGGCTCTTGCATAGCGCATGGCAGCGTCTGATTGTAAACATGGTAAGTTGTGGTTTGATTTCCACTCAGTTGAATAATTATGTTTCAAATATTATCATTTCTCTGCTTCGGTAAGTAAAAGCGCGGTGTTGAGTTTTGCCACTAAGCAATGAGCTAGTCTTGAATTTGGGCTGAAAGTAATCTATACAAGAAAGAACAAACTAGTGTTTGAATTACTAAAAATAGAACAAATTGTTTTAAAGTTAGTAAATATATTTTTGTTATAGCACTCACAGAATTTAAATTATATTTTGTAGTTATAAAATGGGGACATTTCATATATTGTGAGGTAGTAACATAAACCCTTTTAAAATTACAATCATTTAATTAGTGGTTTTCAGTGCCATATCTTGGTTAACCAGATATTATAGAAACACTTACATTAATAATAAGCATATAATATAATCGACCATGATTGCATTATGAAATTTCTATACATTGATCTGAAAAGGAAAATCAAAGCTTTTTCAGCATACCAGGGTTCCGACCTAGTGTCAAGACACTCCGTTATTCACTTTCCGCTCGAAATCGAGACATTGCGTTCAATTGAACCACTGAATTGACTGAATTGAACTTAAGTACCAGAGCGGAGAAATGAAAATATTTTAAATATAAACATTTCCCCAAGTGGGAATTGAAACTGCAACTAATCGCGTTTACAGCCACAAGCTCTCCCGCTGCGCCAATATAAAAAGTAAATAAAGTAAAATCGCGAAGGACATTTTAAACACATTTTTAAGAAAGAGTCAAATTTGAAACATCTAATGTTTATTTGAATAAGGATAGCAGAAACCATATTACATATATTTGACATACACTTTTGTATAAAGTGACAAATATATTTTGAAATGAAACTATTTTTAACAAGATTAATCACGTATATTATTAGTGTTCGAAAATACATTTTAGAAACCGAACGTTTCGAACACTTTAAAGTAGTCTGTGGTCACAGGTAGACTGATATGGCATTTGTCTGTCAGTTAATACAATTACTATATCGAACTACCGCCAAAAATTTCATTGTTGCCTCCCGTACTGCTCAGGATTTTTGTAGAATGAGCTGTCTGTCTGTTGCTTTTTGGTGTGGTAGGTCTGAGACAAAACTTTCAGGATTGGGAAAATGCGTAAAAATTACGAATACCAAAGATCTTATTAAGGCAAATATGTTGGCCAAGCAACACCTATTTTACGGTTTTAACAAATATAAATAGGATTCCTAGTACGGATGAAACTATAACCATCGTCTGTACAGACAGACTATTATTAACATCACTATATAACTATACTATACTATGAAAATGAATTATCTTAAATCAAATTTCAGGAAAGCACTTACCAAAATCAAAACTAAAGGGTAAAATGACAAATTGATCTAAAATAAAAGGATTAGTTGAAAGGCTAATTCGAAGACAAAGCAAAGTATTGGTGACACCGAAAACCTTTTCACAGAACAAAACGTGACGTAAATACGATTAATTGAGCGTCCATTGTCGTGGAATCGAACGAATTTTGTTTGGATAAAGCCTAATTGAACCTTATTAGGATTTTCATTAATCTTCGATCTTTATAAGGGGAAGGTGAAAATAATAAGTTAAATTAAAAAATATAATCCATACTAATATTATAAATGCAAAAGTAACTTTGTGTGTCTGTTTGTCTGTCTGTGGCGTCGTCATAGCCAACCCGCAGAACCGATTGTGATGAAATTATATATAGAGATATTAGAAGGTCTTGAGCCGATGAACACAGGCTACTTTTTTCTCCTATTTTTTAAAGTTTTAATTTCATTGTTTTACGAAAAGGCCACACGGCGAAGCCGTGAGTGGGTGGTCATTATGATATTTTTGTAATATTTAATATTTTGATTCACATATTTAAGAAATAAAAACAGTATTTTTATGCAAACCTAAAAAACCGCCCAAGCGCTCTGGCCACTTAGCTTCTAAGTAAGCGTAGTAACAAGAGTATCCACGTTGCTATGTGGATAAAACGTATGGCTTAGTGGCTAGGTAGTTAGAACGCTTTCACCCGCATAGAAGGGTAGTCAGAAAGTGTCAAGTTCAACAACACACCGTTCTCCAATTTCTGATCGAAAATAAAGACATCGCGAGTTCAATGGTAAAATTCAACGCCGCGCTTTGTCTTAGGTACCAGGACGAAGGAATTAAAAAAAAATCTTGAAATGAAAATATTTTAAATTACACACAAGTTAGTCACGAAAAGTCCAAACATAATTTCTGTTGGTCCACAGTCCAGTCCACAGCTACATGAGAACATACGCCCAAATAGATTTACAGGATTAAACAAAAGGTCGGAATATATCAAATTTATAATCTCAGTTGGATTTAGTTCTATATTATTAATATACCGACTGAGAGCATTCATTTGTGAATACAAAATTAGATCTCACCTAGTTCAAGTATGCTAATATATAGTCTTATCTATTCATGTAATGCATGTACTGTGCAGTTTAGAAGTTTGTTGCGGTGGTTATGTGTTTTATTTTTACTTAGGGAAATATTTATTATTTTAATCACTAATCTAATGGCTAATCTCGCCAATTGATGTTAAATATCTTTTTTTTTTATTAGCATGTATTAGGTAGGCATGTTCGCGGTAAAAGGCATTCCAATATTATGTATGAAAAAAAGGGGAATATAGAAACGAACCCCCCCCCCCCCACTTCTTTGAGTTGTTTCTTTTTGATGACATAGAGGATGGGGTCTAAGTGGCGATTATGTCAGCAATATTTTTTTGTTTTCGCTTTTTGACACAATTTTATCATTTTTAATTTTAATACACATGTCATTGGTTTCTTAGACAATTAATCGTCAGCCATATCATATCCAGGTGATTAAATAAAACCCTGAATCAATAAAACAATAAGAAAATTGCTTACGTCATATTTGGACGGAACTATACCAGTGATATGTCACTACATAGCAGTAAATTTTGTCAAAGTTTACAATTTTAATTTTAATTTGAACATTACTCGTATCAATAAGTTATTTATTGTGCAAATACATTTGTTTAAATATAAACAATCAAAATATTAATTCCCTAAAAAAAGAACCTATAACCTCTTCTTCCAATCAACAACTGTGCTAGTAGTATATAAACAGAATTCGAATGAAGTGCCCCAGTTAACAACACTTACTTAATTAAAATATTGCTATATACAATTTAATACTCCAATATAAGTAAGCTGGCGCATTTCCAAACAACTACGATACGGAACTAAAGATGCGAATTGAAATGTAATGAAGTAATTAATATAATTATATATTTTCCATGTATATGTTACAGTGAAATGCCGAACTACGGTAAATTCTAAGATTCTCCTGTAAATTTGAAGATTTGCCATTTTTGTTTATGTATTTATTCTTTTTTTAACAATATATATACACAATTGGTAAGTGTGTAAAATTATATATTATAATTTACATAAATGGTCAATGTACATTTAAACATAAATATTTAATACATACTTAATATAAATAAATACATAAAAAATGGTAAAAGGACGAATTTTTCTATGATCATCATTGATTTCAAATCTATATCTCGGTAAAACTTAAGTTTTGGTTCTGAGAGACTCGTTTAATGTCGATTGGGTTAGATTTGGAACATTTGGAACATTTACGATAAAAGTTGGTAAATCTTAAATTATACTTGGACAATATACATCTTCTGATTTACCGTAATTCGGTGTTTTACAGTAACAAATATATATAAATATAAGGGGCAAGGTCAAGGGTCATTAAGTTACAACTAGTTTTAAAGAAAAGTGAAAACACCATGCTTGTTCTCATCACGGCTCAGTCGGTATAAATCTGACTGTATATGCTTTGGTTCGAATTTCAATTATTCCAATTAGTAAAGCTTATATCTAAACATAATTAAGTTTACGCGGCACCGCTTATTGTAGATTCAATTGCAAACTAATTATTTTAAAAATGAAATTATTTTAACCGGATTAATCGCGTATATTTCTCGTAATTGAACATATATTTCAGAAAGACCCGACGTTGCGTACACTTTACAGTCCATGGTCACAGGTAGAATGCTGTGACAGGGACTGTTGTTAAAATAGTTTTATTTAAAATGTATAAAAATCGCGAAAAAAGAAAGAAAAAGAAAAAAGTCAATAATCGGAATTTGGAGAACTAATTTGTCATTCAATATATTTTCTTTGCCTAAATAAAATTTTTATGATGTGCCAAATTAAAAAGAAAAACTATATACCGTATACAAAGCATTATAAGGCTTCGAAACCTTATATCTCAATCTGTTAACTTCTTAAGTCGGCAAGTGTTGAAACAATATTACTAAGCGGATTTCTTCGATGTCAGCTTAATTATATAGGTCACTTATTATAGTTTACTATAGAAGTGAGTAATAAAAGCCTTTTATCTTTTTTTAAGGAACGTTTGGATTTTACAAGGCCAACATTTATAGTTTTAGGTGTATTAAATACAAATTATATCCAAATCAGGTCAGCATTTTGACGACAATTTTGATTAGCCCCGACTTTGTCTGAATGTCCGTTTATAGTTTTCTGGTTTGATTTTTGAATGAATTTATAAAATTTCATTCTTTTAAATCATGAGACTCTATTCGCCACTTTCCATCTGAATTCGAGATATTGAGTGGCAGTACTCACCGCCACATTTTGTTTTATAAGATCGGGGTTAGGAAAATAATTTAAATATAATCATTCCTCAAGTGGCAATTGAACCCACAACCACCGCTTTAACAGTCAGCTGTCCCAGTGCAAACTTGTCTTTCAATTTTTTTGTTTATTACTAATACTTTTGTTTATTAAATAATTGATGTTTAGTAATATTTTTGTTTATTATAATATATACAAAAAATACTTGCTTAAAATACTAGCGCTTGGTACTTCGCCCGCGTTAAATATAGCAATTTCATAATTGGCGGCTTTTTTGTAAAACAAAGAAATTCCTGGAGAAATTAAAAAAATGAGTGAGAGGGTATGTGTTCATATCCCAAGACTCAAGTATCTCTACACAAAATTTCAGCATAATCAGTTCAGCTGTTTGGCCGTGTTGACGACACAGCCGTCTGTGTCGTCAACACGGCCAAACACTTTCGCTTTTATAATATTAGTATGGATTCAGACTGAAAATATGCCAAAGCCAACTAATTAACTCTAATATCAAGTTATTTATATTTTTAGAAAACGTACAAAAATTTAAACAATGCGGGATTCGAAACCGTTCAAGCGCTCTGACCACTAAGCACGAATCCGAATCCCGCTGCGTTCAAGTTTTCTAAAAATATGTTTTTTAATATCCTGAATGTGTGATTAACACTTTAAAAATGTTATAATAATCAATTTATTTTTGTAAACTCCTTCAACATATTGTAATATAAAATAAATGTTTACAAACATACAACACATAAATCACTGCAAATGTATTTCCGTGGCTTCTAACAATAAAGCAAGATAAAAAGGGATCATATTCTGACCAAAAAAATCCAAAGGACAAATATTCAACACAATCCTCTCTACGATTTTCCTTATTCACGCCTTCAAAGGTTTAACAAAAACTCGGCCAGAACGCAATTTATTTCGCAAATGGCTAGGCGATAATAATTGAAGACGATTCGTTTGGTTCTATTGAATGACGATACGAATTAATGCTAGAGCTAAGCTCTACAAATCATACTCGTAGCTTTCGGAGGCTACATTGCATCAATGCAAAAGGCTTTTTGGTCAGAAACACCAAAGTTTGGTTGCCTTTTTGCCTTACTTTTTCATCAATTTTAATGTCATTTTTTGGCATATATGGTTTATATGCTTTATCGCGTATCACATAGCGTCTGACTGTAAACGCGATTAGTTCTGAGTTCAATTCCCAGTCGAAGAAATGATTATGTTTAATATATTTTCGTTTTTCTACTCTACCGCCACTCAACACACATTGTCTTTGATGTAGGAAGAAATTGGAGAACAGAGTGTTCTAAGACTAAGTTATCCCTGACTACCCTGGAACACGATAAGTCAAGGAATTCTCCACTTTCCGCCCAAAATGACTCAAATCGACTCAACGCGGAGAAATGACTATAATTTTTGCAAATTCTTTTTATTTATGTGTTTCGTACCTATTGTTCTCTCGGATCTCGGCTGATGCGTCACAGTAAAATAGATTATTATCTCTAAGGGGCCTCTACGTGTTGGACCTGTGTCCCCACGCAAGCCTTTCAAAAAACCAGGTTCTTCTGAACTCGAGAACTATTTCGAGAGATACATAACAATAATAATTTAAATATAACCGTTACCCCGACTGAGAATTGAACCTACAACCACTTACAGACAGACTGCCCCACTGCGAAATAATAAACTAGGATCTCTCTGCTAACCAGTAAAATAAGAAAGATATGTGAAATAAAAAACAATATCAAAAAAAGTTCATCGCAAATTTTTCAAGCCACATGCAATAACAGAAATTGCAATCACGGGAGTAATTCTTCAGTCGAAATCGTGCCTCACATCATAACTTTTAACGAACCGTTACAAAGCGAGCACTGTTAGATGCGCATGTATGTATGTACCTAAGTGTACGTTATTTGCTAGCGAAAATGAAGGGTTCAAAGCATAGCTGAATCAAAACAGGTTCACGCTTTTTAGCAGCACCATTTTAGTGTCAAGATATTCCGTCCTCCGCTTTATGCACGCGACTTTGCTCGTTAAGAGACGGGACTCAATGCTGCGCTGCTGCTTAGTATTATCAAAACGGGTAAATGAGGATAAATGAAAAGACACACGAAACTTGTGGGTTACAAACCCGCTACATGACGTATTTATATTTAAAATGTTTTCATATACTAGTCTATTAAATATCTAATACTAAGCTTTTTTTGCCACAAAACCGGGTAATGTTTTAAATAAATCAGTTTCACTTTTTTCGTCTTTAGCAGGGTAGCTAGAGAGAATCTATAGTGAAAACACTCCGTTCTCCACTTTCCGCCTGAGTTCATGACATTGTTGATACACTTTGCCATTAGACATTGCAGAACTCAACGCCGCGGTTAGTTTTAAGTAGAAGTAGTAGATCTTTGAGTGGGAATCGAATCCTGACCGTGATCCTGATTGTAACTATCAGACGTCGTCATTTTGCGCCACGATGGACTTGATTTTTTTTCCCAAACAAAAGCACCTAAGCCTTACTAAATTCAAAGTACATTATTATCACACGCATCACGTTATCGCAACGCCGGAGTGTGTAATAGTTCAAACGGACCGGAAAATTTCAAAGCGCTCCCGCACTTATTTTATACGAAAGTTGGAAAGGAAAAACAAATGAGGCTCAGTAAAAAGGTTTTCAAGAAAGTTTCTCTTAGAACGATTTATGTGACACAGTGTCGGTACTGTCGAATATTCTTGTTAATACACACGGCGATTTACTTTGATGTTCGAAATTTCTTACTGTAGAAAAGTAATAAATTGTAGTTTATAATAATCTAGATATAGATTATAGAAGTAATTGCTACTTCTTAATATTTATCGATATACGTAAGGCATTAATATTCAAGTACTTAAGACTTAAAGTACATCTAATGCTTTGAAATACTGATTGCCCACTATTTACTTCAAAATTGGTTCAGAAAATTCTAAGGTGTCGTGTCGCAGTAGGACAGACGGGAAAAAGCGTGAAACTAAAATAAAAATATGAGCTTATCTGAAACTTAAATTTCGTAAGTTTTCACTTCAACTACTTAGTGTGTTTTTTTACAGCTTAAAGTGTTTTTACAATGTTGTATGTTTTAATTTACAGAGACGAACTTAAACATCCTCTATTATATTCCATCAACAAACGAACTTACAGAAGCAAATGTCATAAAACGCTATAAATAAAATGGAGCTAAATATCTTGACATTTTTATTTATCTACATATATCTCTTCGTTACGGATTAGAACCTACATCACTTGGTTGTTCACTTGATTTGATTTCAATTTTAAAGACTGCGTTTCAAGTAGTAGGAGCAGCACTAAACCTGACTGTTTTTTTATTCTATAGACAAGGCAAAGTTCGGGTCCCCTGATGATAAGTGATCACCGCCTCCCGAGACCCCGTGTAACACCAGAGGAGCAACAGGGATGATGCCGACCTTATATTTAAAATCAATGGATGCTGTAATTTTTTTTGATATTTTTTTTATTTCACAGTTCTTCCATATTTTACTTTCTAGTCACTATTATAATCACTATGCTTTTAACATTCAGTAAACGAAAAGATAAGGTTGTGATTTTAAAACCATTGCGCCACTATGACGGCGTGTTAGTGTTTTAATGTTCTTTTTTCGCTTCACGCATCACCTTCAAAAAGAACACTCTGTTCTCTACTTTCCCGCTCAATTTCGAGACTTTATGTCACAAAACTCAGGCTTGATTTTGTTCTTTAATGCTTCCCGACATTAAATTAACCATAGTTATTCCCTTTATGTAAGTATCTAAACCTATACCATTGTGCCACAATTCGTAAACTTAGCTTTTTAGCTGTCTGTGTGTATCACAATTCACAATATTGCAAGTTTCTGCGCTCGTCCCGAGTCCCGAGGCAATATCGTGAATGTCCTTGTATCTTCGTTGATTGTCGGATTAACGTTAAGGCCTATCATATAAACTGTGATCCTTATTGTTGCCAATATTTTTTCTTATGATATATGTAAAACTAGCTGGTTCCTTCATATTTTGTTTGTATTTTTTTTGTATTTGTATAGATCAATTTTCTTTATTTGATTTTTGGTGGTTAGCTCTTAGACAGTTCTGATATATGAATAGACGTTGAAGGCATTTATTTTGCTGAATCAAACTGGACTTTATTTATGAATTTTACTATTTAACGTCTGTATCGTTGTATAGAAAAATCCTAATAGTATTTGTTTGGATAAAGAAATAAAATTTATGCTATAAACACATATTATCATCGAATTCAAGCAAATCAGACGACAAAAAATGGGAGAAAATCGCGTCTTAATTTTTTTTTATTTCTTTCATATTAAAAAACAAAAGAGACTAACTATTATCTGAACGATTATCTAATGTAAGTAAGGAAGAGTATTTGACCAAGAGTTTTTCCATCGTATTGACAAATAAGGCGCGACTATAACTATTGTGATCCGATTCCCGCTTCAAAAACATTTTTATAAAGCGTATAAATTTTTTAACTCATCGGGATACGAACCCGCGCTTCTCGGAAACCGTCCAAGCGCTCTGATCGTTAGGCTATATTATCTGGCTACATCGTAATTCTTATACTCTTATTACAACTTTTTATTGTTAGCATCTCTGTCGACATATATAATATCTGTTTACAAATTTGTGGTACCCAAATATTATATCCACGAATAATCGTCGGTCAAGAGAGAATGCTATTTATTAAATATTTTATCATTTTTAGGGCATTATTAGTCAACTATATAAAAAACATTTTTATAAAACGTATAAAAATTTGAACGTAGCTGGATTCGAACCCTCTTGGAAACCTGTGTCTGAATAGCACTTTACTATTTTTTTATATTTAATAAATACGCAATCCCGTTTTTTTAGTTTCCCTCTCTAGGACCAATGGATGAAAGTAAAATAATAGAAAAGAAAATATTTATTGTCAACGTTTTTTAAAGTGTTATGCACCCACTTAGAAAGTAGAAAAACATTTTTAGAACCCTTAGAAACCGTGCAAAAGGTTCAAATCCAGCTGAATTCGTATTTTTATACGTTTTCTCAACATGTTTTTCCAATGTAATTTCTATTCACTAAGTTATAAGAAATTATGATATACTAGTCAAAAAGACAGTTAAATACAGGCTAATTTCACTTAAACTAGGTCAGTTTAGTCCTTTCACCAACGTCTAAGTCAAAACATTCTACCGTATAAATGTTCTCACAGAAATAATATACCTGCATAGTGCATAACTCGTAATACATAGTATATGAGTGGTATGAATTAAAATGTACGCAATATCACGATTTATTAAAAACTAGGTGTGCCTGCGACTTTGTCCGCGTGGAGATCTTACATCAGTTATTTGCCAGATAAAGCCCCGTCAAAATCGGTGTAGCCGTTCTAGAGATTAGCCGGAACAAACAGATAATATTCTGGTATATGTAGCGTGTATACATATGCATTTAGCATATATATACTATAATATTAATTTATTGACTACAATGGTTCCTAATTTGGCTTTAATGGCTTGAACATAAGATACTTACTTGATATTTTGGTCAATTCACACAATGTCTTTATAACTTGTAGCCTATATGTTATTCTGATGTATAAGCTATATTATTGTAAAGTTTCATTCAAATCCATTCAGTAGTTTTTACGTGAAAGAGTAACAAACATCCTTACAAGCTTTCGCGTTTATAATATTAGTAGGATTTAAGTAATTTCTTCTGTATTTACATTCCTATAATAATATAATAAATGCGAAAGTAACTCTGTCTGTCTGTGACGTTCTCACGACTGAACCGTTTAACCGATTCTAGTGAAATTTTATATATATATATATACTTGAGGGTCTTAGAATGAGCATAGGCAGTATAGTTTTGTCAATTTTTTTAGTTTTTCTAGAAATTTTATTATTTTACTTAAAGGCCGCCGAAAATACGAAATGGGCATAGTTCACGCAGGCGAAGCTAGCTAAGCAGTAATACATATTTTTTAATTTGGTTAGGTAGAGAGAGGTACTCGGACAGTGGAGGCGAGTGTTAATGAACATTTTATGTTGTAAGGAGCCCCTTAAGCCTACACTTGGGTCGCAAGTCCCAGACACTGCTACAAGTTCCTCTCGCTGCAATGCGATGCAATAGCACCTACACAGTATATCCGTGGGATCCATGGAATGCTAAGGAGTTTCTTCTCATTCCCCAAGCAAGCCCCGTACGACGACCATTGTGTTATGTATTATATTTACAAACCTAAAGCTATTAAGCCATCTATTATATTCCCCGGCATTAAATACCACTTGCATAAAATTTATGTATATCAAAGTATGAAATTTCAACTCGCACCACGTTATCGTTATAGGTAGAGCGATGACCCAGTTTATGAAAAAACTTTGAGTAAGAACGAAAGTAAAATTTGAGGAGGCTATTATATAATTTAGTAGCTTCTTTTAGATTATTGTAGTACTGTGTGCGATAATATGATGAGATATAAGTTATTTTATAAATTTAAGCTGTACATTGAAAAGATTTAAATTTTAAACCAACTAATCGCAGTGGCAGCGTAAACTGTAAGCGCGATGGTTGTAAGTTCGATCACGAATGGTTGTGAGTTCGATCTCGAATTTTTGAATGGTTTCGGAGGTGCAGGACAGAGCGTGAAGGTGAAAAATATATTTGAATTTACGTCTCTGTCCGTAATTTAGCAGATGTGTGTTTTGAAATCTGTCAACTGTTAAGTGTCCTCTTTCCATACCGTAAGAAATGGACTTCTATATTTAAATAGGTTTAAAAGGAAAAATAAGTGTTATAAATAATAATAAGGCCATCGTGACGCAGTAGGGCAGCGTCAGTCTGTAATCATTATTGATTGTGAATTCGATTCCCACTGGGAGAAATGATAATGATTTAATTATTTTCATTTCTCCGCTCTGATGAATAAGACAAAGTGCGGCGTAGAGGTCCGCCACACTCAATGTCTCGAATTCGGGATGAAAGAGGAGAACGGTGTGTATAGACACTAGGTTCTCCCTGCCTACCCCTAGCTAAATCGTAAAGCTCTTTTTATTATTTTACATATAATTAAGCATTATTTGAAGTTGCAGCCATCGGTATTATAATACATTTTTCTTTCCTTCGAATATAAACAAATACACCATAAATTCGATAACTCATTTACATTAAGTAACCCATACACAATTTATCCCTTCGAAGACACGTTTAAGAAGTCCTCTTTAATATTCCGCCTGCAAACGCTTGGGGACCGAAGAAATATGTTATCAATCATACCAGTATAACAACGTAAAGAAAAATTCTTTAATGTAAGTCTAAATGGCAATTTCTTAGTATGAAAATGGACTTGTAATTGAAATTTATGCATTCTATTGATCAATGCTTATGTCCGAAGGGGATCGGTTATTACAGTCTTGATGCTTCGTGGCTCGATAGCGACGTGTTTGTATGTCTTTGTGTGATAGTGTTATATTAAATAGAGATACTTTTACGGCACTTACAAGAACATTTTAATTATTTAATGTCTTATTATTTAAAGTCATTTAAAATAAAGGAAATCATTTTTAGAAAGAATAAATATTTTAAAGTACTCGGGCTCGTACCCGCGCCTCTTGGAATCCATCCAATCGTGCTGACCGAAAAGCCATACGTTCTATATACAGCTACGTAGAAATTCTTATACGATTGTTACACTTTCTTTTTGTTGCTACGTTTAAATTTTTATACGTTTTCTAAAAATGTTTTTATTTTCCTGAATGTATGAATTACATTTTTAATAATAAAAAATTTAATAAATAGCATTCTCGCTTGCCAAATGATTATGCTTAGAAATAAACTTTGAATAGAAGAAATTTGTAAATATCTCTATTCAGAGATGCTAACAACAAAAATAATTTAACAAGCGCATAAGAATTTAGGTCTTTTTAAGACTCCTTTATCAGCATCACCTGTATATATCTAATGTTAGAAAATCTATGTAAGAAAATCTTAGTGCTGTTTTGAACAGTTTTGACATTAAAAAGGAAGGCATAAAAGGATACGTACCAAGTGCCTGTAGAACGTGATTTTATAAATTAGAAAAAATTAAATATCCCCTTAACAATACGCAAACTCACGATATCGAGTTCAGATTGAAATAAAAAAAAACTTGTGTTCTAACCAGCGACGTATAATCACTTCATCGCCTGGTGTCAAATCACTCCATCTTTCCCCTATTACATAACAACTCATGTTAAATATCAGAATTTACCAATTATTTAAAATAAATATCACAATTTATATTTTATTTAAAAGTACTAAAACGATTTCACCAAGTCGAAATCATTCTTAGCCAGACACGTTGTTATCTTCCATCGCGCACATTCTTATCACGGCCTTACTTTAGGTAGGCGGTCTTTTATATTATTTATTTTTATGAACCGCAATGGCGAACATTTCAACGCCCGGGTCAGTTTTATGTACCGACTCGGTAAAGTGGGGAATTTTTAGTTATAATAGCGTGTGAAATGAAATGTTTGTTTAATTTAAATACATTAATTGGTTTTGTTTGCATTAAGAGGGTTATAAGTGATGTGTAAAGTGTATGGTTACTTTATCTGCAAAATTAAATATGTTTTTTTTTTATATAACGATCGATTCACGTGGGAAGTGGAGAACGGAATGTTTTGACACTAGGTCCTTTTTGCATATCCTGCATGCTATGCTGCTGCCGGAAAAAGCGTGAAACTGAAGAAAACACCTTGAAATTATAAAATAAATATTACAACACAAACACTCACTTTGTTGTCATACATGTTGCAGTAATATTCGTTTTTATAAATGCATTTAATATAATTTAAAAATAAACAAAAAAGACGGAAGACAAGAATCTCAATACAAAACTCAGCATATATTTACTTTCTTGACAAAATACTTAAAAATAGCTTAAATTAAAAGAACTCAGAATCATTTTTAGCTTTTAAAATTGCTACGATTTCAAATATCGCGTGTTTTTTCCACTATAATTTGAGTAATAACGATGACACGCCTATGTAAAGGCGCTTGCAATTAAAATAATATTTAAAGAAAATATTATTCATATTAAAATTTCATATGGAATCGTGACAGAGGTTATTAAGGCTCAGTTATTATGTTTTCACTGTATGCGATGGCTGTGAATTTGATCCGGCTAGGGAAAATGTTTGTATATGTCTATAAGCCGCTTCTATTAATTCCTGAGTGACTGACAGACTAATGAAACTAGCGTAGAAAGACTAAAATTTTTAAAGTGTTAATCACACACTTTGGAAATTGAATTTGCAATGTAAGTTTATTAGAGTAAAGAGAAACTCTACGTTAGAATTTTCCTGCATGGCCGGGTAATCAGATAGAACGTTACGTGTCACGACTCTCCGTTCTCTACTTTCCGTCCAAACTCGAAATATTCGTTCTTTCACAAAAATATACTCGATTTTTTAAAGAACAGTGATAGACACGGTAAAAATAAGCGGATCACTCCTTATTTTCGCTTTCGAAAGGTGAATAAATAGTTTATGTCACATGGTATATGTGTAATACAATTCCACAAACAATTTCAGACCTGCCACTTGAGCAATTTAAAATTAAGATTAAAAAGATATTATTAAGGAAGGTATATTTTGCTGTCCAGGAATACTATTGTGCTGTAATTTTTTGGAATTAAATACTGTTGATACTCATTCGGGATTTCCGGGCCGGTGGTAGCTGCCGCTAGGACTGACATTACTGACATTTTATGTTAATTGATGCTTCGAAAGTACTTATAATAGCCTATTCGAATAAAGAATATTTTGATTTCGATACAACTTACTTGGACAGTATTTGAAAAAAGAATTGCCCCTGCAACTTCATACCCGTGGACTTTAAGAACCTTACCAAACTATATTCTTTTTAATACCGAGACATTAGAGTGTCACCAGAGCAGCATAACCCTTCTTCCAAGATCGAACCCACAAGCATCACGTATACAGTTAGACACTGCGACACGATGGCTCATTCATCATACATACATACATATACATGCAATGATTACAAAGTTAGCAGGGTGAGAGAAAAGCCTATATTCATACAAGGACCCTTAATAATCTTTATAAAATTTCATCGCAATCAGTTCAGCGGTTTGTCCGTGATGACGTCACAGACAGACAGACAGAGTTACTAACATTTATAATATATGTATGGATATTCGTCACACTTGCTGTCTATCGATGACCAGAGGGCGTTGCAGCTGATAAGGGTCGTACTCACCGTGAATAATTATTATATTTATAAAACTAAAAAGTCATACGAAATTACTATAATATATAAAACTGTGCCAAATGCCATACGAAGAGTATTCGTCCGCGTAATTTTCGTAAAAAGCGGTACAAAGGTTTTGCTCTTAGTATTAATATATAGATATACAAAACACCTGCACTCACCCACTGATCCAACTATTCACCACCATCCACCTTCACTTAAGGGCAAAATTACTTTAGATAGGTAGGTAGATTGCCATTTATACAACGTTAAATCTTATTTCATCATAACTTGTTGGATGGAAAACTTGTAGAAACTATTTCAAATAAAATTTCATTTTGAAACTTAGATTACAATTTTTTTCAAAGACAACTACTGTACTTTAGAATAAATAAAATAGGAGTGTCTGTTTGTAATATTAAAGTAACCGTTTCTTACTATATACATATGCATATACACGGTGCATATATGAAAATAACACTCCGTCTGTCTCTGTTTGGTCCGGCTAATCTCTAGAACGACACGTGGCGGAGCTATCTTTATCTATATATAAAATAAATTCTTGTTAGTTAAACCATTTATAACCCGGGAACGGCTTGAACGATTTTGTCTTGGATCTTTTTTTTTGGATTTGTCTTTGTACGGAATAGGATAATAAGTATTAAATATGATATTTACCAATAGACAAAGTGCTGAAGATTTCTCTGATAAATTTATGACCATTGGAAACAGTCGAGTTCCTGTCGCCGAAGTAAGCGAATTAATTGTATTTCTACCAAATTTTTGTAATTTTGCCTTTAAAAAAACGAACAAAGAATACCCATTCATACCATTACACCATACATCATTACATATCATACATCAGTGCTCACCACAATAATAACGACTGGTTAAATGAGCGAGCAATTTAGGTGGCTATGAAACTTTTAATCAACGGCTAATTTTAACTGCATAATTCAAATTTAAATCATTGGCATTCATTGAAATTTCCTAACTCTATAAGGAAACGAAGATGAAGCCACCACACAAATTACGACTATGCGTTTGGTGATAAGTAAATTGAGGAACAGTATGAGTTACGTGACGATACTCAAAGGTAAATTGAGTTTGTAAGGAAGTTCAATATTCGATTCTTTTTACATTCGCCACGATTATTAGTAAATTATAAATACATGTATTTCTCCTTAATCATCTTTATTTGTTTTTGCGCCTGACAACAAAACAAAAATTATATTTTATCACAAGATGCTTCACTGTGACATCCACCTAAATACATACCAATAGAGTGAATATCTTGCTGGTTTTAATTTTTTAATTTAAAATGTGATTAGTATATAAATTTAAAAATACTAAATTAGCCCATTCATTAAGTGTTAGGCAAAACGAAGTGTCTGCTAGTTTAATTACAAAAGTTTATAATTTTTTCTTATTTTCTGTTCAATGCAACTGCAAACAACTGTTTACTTAAAACATTTAAAAATATATTAGTAATTAAAAAATAATAAAAAATTGTTAACAAACAAAACGAATGATGTGCTTTTCTATTTCAATTTGTTTATAGCTTAGTAATTGACAAGTAAGTGAAGAGATCAGAAAGCTACTACTGTACGTTTTCATACATGAACACTCGCAAGGAAGAGGTAGAACTGCTAGAGTACAAATAATATAATTAGTGAACTCACTATCTGTATTACAAACATATAGATAACAAATAACTTTATCGAAAATTATTTTTTCCTGGAAATTAATATATTTTGTACTACTTTCAGCCAGCGAATATGTTTGTGGCTTACAAATAGTAAAATCTCGGTTTTTTCCCGTTCCTGCTCGTTCCTGTAGGTGTTTCCAAGGTCTTCCAAGGAACATGCTTCAATTAAGCTTTGTACGCTCAGTAGTATCAGTGATGCAAGTATATATATATATATTTATATATACTTTCTCGTAGGATAGATGAAAAGCACCTGGTCTTAAAACACTATGTTCTACTCTTTTTTTTTACCCAATTTCGAGTCTTTGTGTGTTGAATTGCAGAATTTTATGTTCAGCTTTACCAAAGCGTGAAAAATGCATAGTAACGTTCTACCATCCAACTTTTTAAAGAAAGGACATTAAACTGGCGGTGTTATGAAAAGGTGAATGTGATATGCAATATTTTAGGACTTTCGCAATTTATCGTAAAAATGAATATTTTAAGTGCATATAAACTACTGTAAGTCTTAAAATTCTCATTTTTTTACTACTTAGATAAGAAAAAACGTTTAGATTTAATAAAAAAAACTATTTTATTTTATAAAAAGGTTACGAATATTTTCAGTCATTTAATATACCATGGTTTATATATATATGATGGCACGGTGGCCTATGCTTTATTATAAGCAAATATATATAATATAGATCTACACTATACAAAAATACACACACACTGCACTGAAATTACTCAACATCAAAACAGATTTTTTCATAAGGAAAAATAAAATAAATGGCATTTAATTCCTTTATGAATCCGCACGAGATAACGTCTTTCAATATTCTTTTCAGTGTCACTGTCAAGAAAACGATAAGGGATATTAGATTTTTTTTATATTAAAGGTAGAATTTGTAGGTACGAGCTTTTGTTCAAGAAACTTGTGAATTTCAATTCTATAAATTAAGAAGTTTTAGTTCTTGGTATTTCAATGTAATTGAATTATTTATTAGGATCTGTGAATTGTATAAATCATGATTAAATAACGGTAATCCTCGTGACCTAATTACTATTAGGCGTTACTACACGTTTGACTTATTGCTATGGTTGTGGGATCCAATCCCATCTGAGTCAAATTAGCACAATGAAAAAACCACCTGAACTTAACTTTTATTTGATTGCCTTCATGTCTTATTAAGTGTTAATAAGTGTTACTTAGTATTTTGACTTAGATGAATTAAGGTAAGGTAAGGTAAGGTGGTTAACTAAGTGTCGGGTTTTCGTGTGCAAAGTATATAGAGATTTTTAAATATATAACATTTTCTTTTCGGCTTCACGCTTTTTCCCACTTAGAAGAGATTAGACACTAGGTTAGTGTGAAGAATATAAATAATTTAAATTTAATAATAAACCCCATGGAACTGATTCGATTAATTGAAATGGATATGATGTGAGTTTCAAAACCACTCCAAACCCCTTTTTTTTTTTTTTTTTTTTTTTTTTTTTTTTTTTTTTTTTTTTTTTTTTTTTTTTTTTTTTTTTTTTTTTTTTTTTTTTTTTTTTTTTTTTTTTTTTTTTTTATATATATATATATATATATATATACAATTAACAATGCATACGGACATATGGTCCAGCCCGTACCTTTTATTAAAATATTGTTCCTTTTGTTGTTCCTTCCGAAATATCATTGCGTGTTGAGTGGCGGAACTCAACTCCGCAAAAAAATTTTATTAAATTTTTTTGATTAAAATATTTTTTTGTTACACCAACGCGAAGAAATGAAAATAATTTAAATATAATTCGTCAAACTAGGTATCGAACCCATAACTAATCGCATTTGCAGTCAGATGCTGTCACACTGTGCCACTGTGGTCTTTCTATAATATATATTTTTTAAATATTACAGTCTATAAAATAAATAAATTTGGAGTCTGTTTATTAAAAATAACCGCTTTTTACTAAATGCATATTGTATGTATGCACAGTTAATATACTAAGATAACATTTTTTACTATGTTTGTCTGTCTGTTCGTCTGTTTTTTTGGCTAATCTGGACCAGTTGGACTCATTTTAACTGGCAGATAGCTGGTGTAATAAGGAGTTACTTTGGCTACTTTTACTTAAGAATTCTAAGCGGAAGCCCAAACTATTATGCTCTTCATGTATCTTTCGTAAAGCCTTAGTACTTTTATGGTGTGAACTTCGCACAAATTATATTTTTAATATTTAAATGATAGTAGTAGACAGTTCATATATAAAGGTATTATAAATAGCCCTGAACTTAAATTTAAAGTAAGTCTTAGAGTAAAGGAAAAACTCTAAATTCGTCCAAAAATCATCGCAGCCTCAAACGTTTCTAATTTGCATAAGCTACTTCTCAACAAGGGTTACTGATTCCATTTCCGTAGGACATATTTCTATTAAGCCATCTCAGTTATTTAGTATGCCGTGTGTGTTTCTCGGATTTTTAGTGCATACTTCACGTGTCTCGTGGTTTTGCCTGGTATATATTAATATTATATGAAATGATTCCATAAATTCAGGCCATCATCATCATATTCTGGTGACATGACAGCCCGGCGAGTTCCGCTACTCAACATGCAATTTCCTACTTTAGGGTGGAATGTGAGTGCCCTGACACTAGGTTTTCTGTGACTATCCTGGTATACGGGAAAAAATATGAAGCTCAAATATTAAACACCCTATACTAGGCATTTCCCAAAACACACACTAGCGTCAATATAAAATTTAATAGTAGTTTCTGCTCTAAACTAGAACTTTACAAAAAAAACATAGCAAAAAAAATGTAATAACACACGTTACATCTATTCGAATACACATGTCGCTCGGAAAACGTGTCACTGTATGAAAGGAAGACAATGTAAAGATGAATTAAGACGCCGCTGCGCAAAAGAACTTCGCTGTTACTTTTAAAATGAAACCCACATTTTATCCTTGCAGAGATACAAATGTACTGCTTTTAAAATGAATTTTTAGATATACAGCTACAACGGTATGCTTAGTTGGTCAAAGGCTTCATGTTTTTTGTTAAAATTTGTATAAATTTTTAGTTGCCATTTTAAGTGAATTTACACTTTATTAAATCACTGTTATTACGCACTAATATTTTAACGTTAGCTTAGAAAATATAAAACAAACTGACTTTTTTATACTGTTAAGACTACATAGGCCATCGTGGTGTCTTCAGACTGCATAACACGATTTGTTGTAGATTCGATCCCCACTTGGAATATTGAACATATCACACAACTTTTTTTTAGCTTTGGTAGACAAAGCGCGGCGTTGAGTTCCATTTCTGAAGATGAATTGTCTAGAATTAAGGCGGAAAGTGGAGAGTCTTGTTAGACTAAGTCTCTAACTAATTATTTACATATCTATTAGTGACAATGATACCTTTGAAATTGACTGGAGCGTGTTTTGAGTTTGATTTCCATTCAGAGGAAGTAAATATTTAATTTTCCCTGTTTTAGTAAAACAAAGTACGGCAATGTCTGCCACAACTTAACACACAATGTCCCAAATTCAGACAGAAAGTGGAGAACGGATTATCACGACACTGGGCTCTATTTGCCTATACTGCTATATGCTTTGCTGTACGCAATACGAGACAATAAAAAAATCTCCATGGGATAAATTCTATTTTGGGCATCTTTTATATCCAAACTTAAAACAAAGTTTCCTACAAAAATTAACCCAATTACACTTTTAATCAGTCTTTCGCTTAAAACGGTATTCCCGAAAGAAGCATGAGCATTTAACTCCAATTTGATTGCTTTTGTGTTTTATTTTAAATTCCAATTACTCGACTTGGTATGGCACAAGTTATTTATTTAATTAAACGTTAATAAAGCTAAGTGATGGTTGTCGTTTATGATATATATAAGCTATTAAATACATAAATACTAGAGGCTATCGCGGCGCAGTGTGATAGAGTCTAACTGGATTTCCAGGGATTCCTTTGTGTGGGAATCGAACCCACAAATATCGTGTATACGGTCAGACTGTCTTACTGCGCCACCGTGCATTTACCACCTTAAATATATATAATTTAAAATAATTTAAATATAATCGAATGATCGGCACACACATGTCTCGGTAAGTGGAGAACAGAGTGTCTTGACTCTAGGTTCTCTCTGCCTACCCTGCTATGTGAGAAAAAGCGCACGCACTTAGAAAATTGAAAAACTTATTTTTAGAACAGGTATAAATAGTTCTAATATAATGTTGGTAAAATGTGATTAACACTTTAAAAAATGTTAAAAATATTTAATAAATAGCATTCTCTTGCCAAACGATTGTTCGTAGAATAACCTTTGGGTAGCAGAAATTTGTAAAAATCTCTCTGCAGAGATGCTAACAACAAAAATAAGGTGTAATAAGCGTATAAGAATTTCGACGTACCCGGATATAGAACGCATGAGAGTTTGGACTTGGTAGCCAAGAAGCGCGAGTTCCAATCCTGCTGCGTTCAATTTCTTTTATACTTTGTTAAAAATGTTTTTCATATCCTCAGTGTGCGAATAACACTTTAAAAAAATGTTTATATAAGGCAATAAATGTAAGTAAGTTTTCTTACAATGATTACCTGAATAAAATAATCTAAATTATTAATTTTAAATACCTCATATTGTGAAATATGAACCAATAACTACATAATGTGCAATGGCTTGAAGGAACCATGCCACTATACTATAGCAATATGAATATTATAGTTTCTCATTTCCCTAAAAGTATATCGGACATCAAATCTCGTAATTGACGTGTTCGTACATAAATAATGGAAATTGGACCCAAACACTTGAAAGGCCTGAATATCAATTGTATCGGAAAAGCTCTCTGAGTTTTTTGTGAAAAACTATTTCAACTACAATGTAAAGCTTTTTGATCACAATTTCGATGGTTGTTGATGATGGTCATATTGTTGAGTAGTTCAGTGTAGAGTGAGTGGTAGATTAATATTTTTTTATCTTCACGCCTTTTCGGAGAGAGTCCAGTGTTACGACACTCCGTTCACCACTTATTGTCATGAATGTGATTTTAATTTTCTTGAAAAGTCTTGATGATTGCAGGGTACGGCACTAAAGTATTTCTAGATATGTCACATAAGCCTAGTTTAAAAAAAAACAGCATACCGAATTTTATAAATAAAAAACGGTACTTTTATCTATCTTATTTATTATATTACTTATAATGAAAGAGTAGAAAAAAATGTGTCTGTACATGGAATATATTTAGGCAAAAATAATTGAAATTGATGTAAAAGAGTAATCGAATAATAGATTCGCTATTATTTAAAAAAAAATTGTCTGTTTGAAAGCTGAACCGATGTGAAGCAATTTTTATATATAAATAAACCACTTTTTTCTGCCATTTTTTTTTACTTTTTCTAGGAATTATATTGGTTTACGAGAAGGCCACCGAAAATACGAAACGGGCGTACAAAATAAATTAAAAAAGTACTGGCGCTCGAGTGATCTTGGTAAATTTTAAGTCAAATTTATTTGCAAATTCAATGTAAACAATTAAGTTATCCGCGCAAAATGTTTGAAGAAATTGAACACAAATTATACGACAATAAAAAAATCATTGGCAATAAAAATGCCATATTATTATAAAATAAAATTATATAGCCTATGTGACTTTTCCGATGCCGCCTAAAAATGCATTGCCTTAGCATCGTATATGACACTTTATACAAAATTGTATTTCAAACATACGGTTTGTATGTAATATTCATGTTATATATGTAATTATATGTATATCTAATATTTATACATTTATTATATTAATAATAATTATGTTGGGAATATCTCAATTTTGTGGCGGTAGAGGCACATTTTCCACGGTAACGCGGAAAATAGCGGCATTTTCCGCCATCACTTGTACTCGGTATTACAACGCGACACATGTCAATTTAAATTTATTAAGAAATATCTATATAAGATAGAAATAATTCGGGTTATATGTTATTTAATTGAATTTGTAAACGTATTATTGTAGTATATCTAATCGTATATTGAAGCCTGTCGTTATTATTTGCACCTTTTACTAGATAAACTTAACAAATAATAAGACAATAGTTTCATAATAATTTATAAAAAATATTGGCTTTGCACTTTTCTTATAGTCTTTTCAGTAGCAATCGAATCCACGACCATCGTTGATACAAACAAGCACTTGCAACTGTGCCTCGATAGGTACTGTTAAATGTTATACGAAAAACCTTTTAACCTTTTTAAAACGTTGATCATTCCAACATGAAGCGATCCAAAGTTAGCTGTCGGTCTCAGACTCCGACAGGATTCATTTCGTATCGGATTGAAAAAGTCTGTTTTATTTTTGTACGGGAAATTCTACTGGCAATGTCCATGGGCACAATTGTGGTACAACAATTATTATACACATATATATAGGTACCTAATTTGAAAAATTATTTTTATGTGTGTATGTATGAGTTGAGACCGCCTCTGTTAAGCCTCTTCAATTCCCACTCAGATGAGATTTTGAGACTCGGAAAGATTAATCCCACAGTTTCACAGTTTTACTGTACTGTAGTCAAAGAGAACTTGGTGTCAAAACACTACATCAATAGGGAATCATTATTATTAAATTATGTTTAATCAAAAATTCTCTGGAAAAGCACAGAGTGGCCTTCACTCAACAAGTTAAATTCGGGCTGAAAGTGGAGAACGGAGTGCCTTGTCATTGCGTTATTTCTGCCTAGCTCACTATTAAGGGAAAGTATAAAGCTAAAAAAATATATAAAAAATCTATTTTTATCATTTTTGACTGCACGATTAAGTCGTTATAAGGCAATGTTTCGTTTTAATCAACAAGTTGTTTGCACTTCATTATACAAAGTGAAATTTTCGCCAATATATTCTTGACGCTATCTTCATTAACAACCCCTTTTGCTAATTTAAAATCGAATATTTTAATACAAAATATGTATGCAAATTAACCATTTTAGATCTGTTGATTTATATATACAAATATATCGATTATATTATTTAACTAGCGACCTGCTCGCGGCTTCACCTGCGTGAAGTATAGCTGTTTCGTATTTTCGGCGGCATTTTCGTAAAACAATGAAGTTCCTAGATTTAGTGGGAGAAAAATCATTTTTTTTAAGCATTTAATTGATTTAATTAAAAATACTGCTAACTATGGCAGGGGAATCGAACCAATGAAACCTACGAATTTTGGGTTATTAAAAAAGTATTTACACTTGTGTACCAATGTCATATATTAATTTAAGTATTATAATATTATTATTTATAGTTTATATCATTTGTTTCAGATTTGACGTTCAACAAGCTGTTTTCTCGAGCTTCATAGAATGGTAATGAAATATATTTTTTAAATTTAAAATGCTTTTATATAGTTATTATAACCTACAATTAAAGTTTGCTCATTATACTTGCGATATATATATATATATATATAACTTGTAATATTGTATACCTCCCTATAAATTTAACCCTCCTTCTCAATTAGGAATTTAACGTCAATAACGCGACATTGGAAAAGTGATTAGTGCTCAACTGGCATAATATAGTAAACCATAACTAAAGAACTGAACTAGTATTTATTCGACAACAGGAGCCCAGTAAAATATTAGCAATCGTATATAAATATATAGGTCATGATAGCGCAGTGGAACTGCGTTTGATTGCAAATGCCATTGGTTATAGGTTCCATTTTCACTTGGAGGAGTGATTATATTTAAATTATGATCATTTCTTCGATTTAGTACAAGGCAAAGCGAGGCGTTGAGTTTCATCACTTAACACGCAATTAAGTTCTCTCTGACAATCCTGCTATTCGGATAAAAACGTAAAATAAAAAAAAAGTACCCTAATTTTAACGTGAGAGAATTTTAACCAGGACCACTTGGTATCCGTCCCTTGCTAGTTATTATAGTAATAAACATAGTTATTATAGTAATTAATATTTTAAAAATATATATTAGAAACTATCCAATGAGTACTAAGCGAGATTCGAATCTATCATCAAGGAACTTTTCTTTTTTCCTTATTTTGCTATTCTACCAGGAATAGTCAAGTGGACTACCAGGAATAGGATAGTAAAGTTTGTGAGAACATTGCGTATTGAGTGGCGGAACTCAACACCGCTCATTGTTACCACCGAGTAGGAATTGAAGGTAGTAACCATTCGTGTGAAGCAGACGCTGGCCCACTGCGACACGGTGGTCTACATTTTTTTTATTCGACATACCAACAGTACAAAGGAACATTTTACAAAATACAAATAATATATTCATAGTTCTGGTTCTGAAACTAGTACTAATTATAGGCATACACAGCATTCGTAATTTCTCCGGATAAAATTAATATAACAAGGACATTAAAATGGCATTAATTGTTAAAAATATATATATCTTTCTCTTGAGGAACAAAAAAGGGAAAATAAGATGAGATTAGGTATTACGGATTATGTATATATATATATACATTAGATATTAAAGAAAATAATATTATCGCCTTAAATTTACAAACAAAATTGAGCCGTCGCTTACGGGTTAAGTCATCACGTCTGTTTCCGAATTCAGAAACATCGGTTTGTCTATTTCCTTTCTTCGAAGTTATCATGTTTGGGGAAATTAGATTAAAAGGGAATTGTCGTTATAGCGTGCCTTATTTATACATTGGTCGTGGGTTCAATTGGCATGCTTATACTTGAAATATTTTGTTTTTTGATAATTTTCAATATTAATTGCTCTTTGCGTTTCGTTTTATCCCTATTCGGGGATATGATTATGTGTATATTTTTCATCACTTTCACCACTCAACACTAAAAATGAAAATGACAACTAAAAAGGACACTCAATACTAAAAAAGAAAAAGGAAAATGGAGAACGGAGTGTCTTGACACCAGGTCTTCTCTGCCTACGGCATGGCGATACAACAATTTTTAACCAATTATCAATTCGGATATAATTAGTAAAAAATATTTAGGAATTAATGATGTATTAAGTGTAACTTAGTAAAAGTAAATTAATGCAAGCGCCATTTCCGCTCATCATAAATTGAATACTGTATATGACTGCTTTAATAACATAAATCTTACACAACTTGGGATTTCAGTGATTACTTTACGCTTGCATCAAGCTTGCAAAGGGAATATAATATTTAAGACATACTCTATATAACTTTAAACCATCTATTTTATTATGTATTATTATTTGACATGGGTTTTTTTACAGCTTCACGCTTTTTTCCGCATAGCAGGCTAGTTGAAGAGACCTTAGTGTCAAGACACTCCGTTCTAAAACCGAAACATTTACGTGTTGAATGGCGGAATTGAAAACGCTGAGCTTTGTCTGTAGGTATCAGAGCGCAGAAATGAAAATATTTTTAAATATAATAATTCCCCTTAATGGGAATCGAACCCACAACCAATCGCGCTTACAGTCACGCTGTCTCACTGTGCCACGATGGCCTCAAACATGGATAATATAGTAAATCACTATACGTAATATGTAGATATTGTAAGCTTCCTTCTAGGATTTTTTTGCCTTCTAGGCATTGGTTATTTTTGAAATAAAAATTAAAAATTTGTTGTACTAAAGCCTAAAGTCATTTGTTTTTTTTACAGCTATACAGTTTTTTCGCATAGAAGGTTATTCATTGAGAAACTTTTGTCATGTCATTCCGTCCTTCAATTTCCGACTGAATTCTAGACTTTTCGTGTTGAGTGGCTGAACTCAACGCCGCGCATTGCATGACCAGAACGGATGAAACAAAATACATATTA
This sequence comes from Podotricha telesiphe, assembly GCA_038994665.1. Lineage (NCBI taxonomy): Eukaryota > Metazoa > Arthropoda > Insecta > Lepidoptera > Nymphalidae > Podotricha > Podotricha telesiphe. The sequence goes on along the minus strand of JAOYRR010000411.1, from coordinate 332,383 downwards.
TTTATGAATCCCAGTGCGAATAAAACCTTCAACTGTTGTGTTAGCAGACAGATGCTGCTGAATATAGCTTATATTTTTGTATCAGTTATTCTCACTTTTATTTTGCAACATGTATGGCAATCAAGGAGAAACTGGTGAGAAAGCTCTCGTTTGATTACTAGTTCTATGGGTTTTTGAAATTCGAGTAAGCTGAGCTTTGGGGTTCTCGGGTAAATCAATAAAACACGACTTTCTCAAGTAAAGTAACGTTAACGCATAACGATTTATTATGTTACATTTATTTTAATATACCACTTATATTCTAAAAAATATCTAATGTTTGTATGTGTATGTAAGTAAACCATTGTATATAGCCAGATACTACTTGCGAATTGACAATTTGTATATATTTATTTATTGTAGAAATATATACATATACGAGGACACATACGTTTTTTTTTTAAATATAAATAACGACACGTGTGTCCTATAGAATCCAATATGAACGAAACAACGTTTTCAACAAAAAATACAGTATGAAAATCAAATTAGCGTGTCAAACTGTCAGTAAAATCCGCCGTGATTCCACAAAAACTGTCACAGAAGCTAATCCTCGTATTTTGTGAAGCACACTAATACACAGCTTTGCTAAATTGTACTTTTAAACTCACATATCGTTTTTTTTGCATTTACAAAAAGTCTGCCGAAAATACGAAACAACTAACAGTTCACGCGGGGTTCTGAATGTGAACTGGTAACAATAATTCTTAGCAAAGCATATCTCAGTCTTATTATTAATAAAGTAGATAATGGATAGAATATAAAAAATAGAGTTGTTTTTTATTTTATCTTTACGTGTTTCCTGCAGCTTGCTAGTGTAACTTAGTGTCAAGAGACTCCGATTTTCCACCGAATTCTAAACATGATAACATGAATAGCAGAAAACGCCTCATTTTATGAATTTCACACAAACTTAGATATTAGGCGTAATTTCAAATTAGATATTACTTTGTCAGCAAGTCCTCAAGACAGCAAAAATCTGGAAAATAGTATAAAATTCAAGCTTTACAAACTTCTAAAATTCATAATATAGCGATCTTGATACTTCATTTTTGTATTCAGGATTCAATGAACTTGTTTATTTTCTTGTATACTTGTTTATTTTCTGTTAATAATCCTATATCCAGTATTTCCCTATACTCCCCAAGAAATCTAAATGTTCAACTTTAGCTTTCTACACGCAGTAGGCTGTACGTCGTCTGTCAGTCCGTCAGTAACGGAAACATTCTGATTCACATTCACATTAAAAAATGATACGTGAAAGCGATAAGTTTAATAACTACTTGCCTTTTTAAGTATCAGTTATCCAAACCGACGCTTGAATTAATAAAACACGTTATTTTAAACGATTTTGTAACTATATGAAGATCAAAGAGTATGAAATTCTGATAATGTCGTATCAAACAAAGGAACGTTTGCTTGTTTTTGAGGTGGCTTTTACCTTGATAAATATAATTTCTATTATTTCTGTACATTTTTATTTTTGATTTTCGTTTTTGGGATAGACAGAAGGAATATAGAGTTTAGACACTCTTTCTCTACATTTAACTAACTTTAGTGGGATTGATTGTAGGATGGCGACCTTTATTTAACCTGAGAAGGAAAACAAAAATATTTAATAATGTGTATTATCATACAATCATAACTATTGTACATGTTTTAAATTATTATGCTATATAGTCCGGTGAGATATAGGTAAGTACAGCGTTGAGTTCCAATATTTAACGACCTGTCGTGTCTTACTAAGTGACTGGCAAACAAAGTTGAAACTACGGGTAATAGAAAGCTAAAATTTTGCGTGAAGTTCTTTGGTGAGTGAGGACTAGCATTAAGAGGATTTCTTTAAATTATAGGTACAGGAATAAATAGGACTTAATTTCATTATACAGTCGAATTCACGTTAGGAATTTATAACGCTGGATTTTTCAATAAGCACATTACCTGTGAAGTCTTAACTCATGGTAAGGGCAACAAAGTTTATGACCATGATAACTATATGAGCAGAATTAAGGGCAATAACTTGTTAAAAATGAAGGCATTACTACTTACTTTAATATTTTCATATATGAAAGGAAAGTGGTGAATAGAATAAAATAACACTTAACTTCTAGAATACTTGATGTTTTTATATCATGAATCAATCAATCATGAATCATATTTTTCACTTAGACACAACGTTCTTATCTTACTCATTAGACAGAGAGAAGTTGGCTCCGCCTTCAGATATCTAATACAATTAATTTTCGAATGGCGGAATTCAGCAAGCCGATTCAAACACCAGGATTCGAACCAGTTACTGTCATATGAAGTCATTACATATTCAGTACGACCCAATTGCATGAAAACCATATTTTCCCAGTAATTTTCAATTTTTTCGCCACATGGTTATAGCAAAATGTGGATGATATTGCAATTTCAGAAGGCTTTGTGGAACATCTCAGGCGTACACTGTGGCAGGTCGTATGAATAACTAAGCGTCTGCATCTTCAAAGTTCAGCCTTTCGTTATCAAATACTGTTGCTGTATGAAAATCTATTAATTATATGTTTTTAATGACGCTCTTATACAGTGCAGTTGGAATTTGTTTATTATGTGTAGTGTTCATTGGTTCAATTCCTTTAATATCATATGTGATATTGATTATGCGACGTTCAGTTCTGCCACGCAATGTTTCGGTTTTGGGCGGAACGTGGAGGACGGAGCGTCTTGGAGGTTGTCTCGGACTTGTCTTGGACTTGTCTGGATGGGAAAAGGCGTAAAGCAATATTTTTTTTAATTAGGATATTAAGTATTGAGTAGAGTTTAGTCACTAAATCTTTTCTAATTATGCCCTAGTCGAACAGATAGTGATTGTTTACATAATATCTTACGCGCCCACTGGCTTAACAGTCCGTCTTATTAACTAAGCGATTCAAATTAAATTAATAATTTACTAAAACATTTTTAGGAAACGTATAAAAAAATGAACGCAGCGGGATACAAACCCGCGCTTCTTGGAAACTGTCCAAGCACTCCAAACTGTCTTCTAACAAATTTTTCGATTTTCTAAGTATGTAAATAAAACTTCAAAAAATGTATAAATAATAATTTACTATTTATTTTCCTTCGCCCCCGATTCTATAAACATAAAAAAGCTTTTATTTGATTTATTAAATGGTTTTGAATGACAGAGCTTAGAACCAGACCGAATGGATTTCTAGCAGAAATCCTAACGCCTAGTGCAGGAATTGAACCCAAAATTTACATATCAAAGAGTGCTAGTAAAATATTCTTCTAACAACCCACCAACGCAGTGCCATATCATGAAATGTCCTTATACTTTCATAGTTTTTTTTCCATGACAATATATACATAATTTAATACAAATTAAAAGAAGTACGTGTAAAATTATTATAACATGTTTGGTTTTTAATTTTTTTACACTTTTTAATAAAACTATTTTAAACGGATTATTATTATACGTTTCGAACACCTGTTAACATGTTGGGTGTTCTAAAATGAATTTTAGAATACCAAGAATATATGCAATTACTTAAAATAGTTTTATTTCAAAATGCGCATTAAATCATTTTATAGTTGCCTTGGTAGTTTTAAATATTCAAGCAAATCTGACGGCAAGAAGTCGGTTAAAATTGTGTTGCAATAATGTCATATTAGTACTAAAAAATCAACTTTCTTATAAGTATATATATGAAATTGCCGTTTAGTAGTTTGTTGTTGATTCCTATACGATACAATGATTATATTTAAAATGATTTACATTTCTCTGCCCAGGTAAGAAAAAGCGCTAAGTTGAGTTCCGCCATTTACCATCCAATGTCTCGAATTCGGGTTAAAACTGTATTCCAGCCTATCCTGGTACACGAAAAAAGTACGATAAGTCATATACTGCTCTATAATCAACATATCTTCGTATCCCCGGTCTGATCAGATATATTATGGTGTTAGTTAAAATTATATCAATTTACTCTCACATTGTATCTAAATTCGCTGAAGACTGATGTGAATTTATGACCTAATAAAGACTAGCCATTTTTATATGTCGCTAGAAATAATACCTAAATATAGACCGACAGACAGACAGAAATGAAATTCTTCGAATTGTATAAAAATCAACGTAACGAGACGTAAATCGTAACGTGTTCTCTATGTAAAGAGGGCAACCAAGCAGACGAAACTACTGCTTTTACTCTGTGAAGGAACGCTTGTCTTTGTAAAAGGAGCTTCTACGCGTGAAACATGAATAAAATGCTTTCATTTCGCTTGCGTTAGAATCGGTAAATATAGGGTAAGATAAGCTTTACATATATTTTATATAACTTATTACTTTAAATTAGACTAAAGGGAACGTAATGTCTCTAATCGTTTTGAAATAATATATATATTACTACATTTTTATTAAACGTATGTATGTTTGTTCAAATGGATCATGCAACTTTATTTTGAAGTATATATATTCAATCAATTGAGCTGAAATTTTATATACACGTTGGGTTAGTTATTATAACTGAGACTGAATGATAAGGATATTTCCTTATATAATACATCAGGTTTCAATATAAACACACTATTGGCTTCACTTATATCTATTGATCTATTAATTAATATAAGAAAATCTCGCCATGTTTTTTTGACCTACTTTTTACCATCCAGTTAGCTTGAATAACGGAATAATATTATCAAAGGATGAATGAACTTAATGTCTTATGCAAGAGGACCAGGATATCGAGAACATAATTTTCAGCGTGCTGTTTTAACTTTTGTTTTAAACGAATTTCTTTAATATTTCTATGGTAGCTCATAGATATATATTTATATGCAAAACAAATGTACAACTCATGACGAACGCGCCTATACATCTAAATCGATTACAATTTATTTATGTAAATTGCGTCTATCACTTATTTCTGTACTGTATTACGAGAAAATACTTTTCAACGTACGGAATATACCACATATTTTAGATTGAGAAAACTATAGGATAACTGCAAGGGTTGTTTCACGTTTTTTCCCGCAGTGTAGTTAGAAAAAACGTAGTGTCGAAACTATCCGTTCTTCACTTTCCGTCCGAAATCGAGATATTGCTTGTTAATAGGTAAAGGTTCAATAGACAAGGCAAACGAGCGTTCGGGTCACCTGATGGTAAGTGATCACCGCCGCCCACGAACCTGTGTAACACCAAAAGAGCTGTGGGATGTTGTCGGCCTTTAAGGTGAAAATAAACGCGCTCTTTGAATCGATCTGGAAACATTGCCGCTGGTAGGCCATTCCACAGTTGATTTCCACAGTTAGAACAAAAATAAATAATAGTTCCATATCAGATATTATATATTATAAGCATTCGAACCTGGAACTGATTTCCTAGTCATTATAAATTAAATGAAACATTCAGTAACACCAAGCAGATTTCATATAAACGTATCTTTTCAGTAATTTCTGTAAAAATCCCAGTTTTCCGTGGAGATAAAAGGAATTATAAGGTAAATGGTCTTTTTAGAGCGCAGCATTACCAACGTGTTGCGTTCACATTCCGGCGTAAGTCTGGAGCTGAACAATTATAGCCATTCCCTTTTAAAAATAGGTTTTCTCTCTTTCCAAGTTTCCTAGCTTTAATAGAGCTATGAAGCTTTAACCAGCATCAGTCTCTAATTATGTCAGTTTTGTATTTGAAAAAGTTATGCCTGATTTTTTCCACCCATCGTGATTGCTTGTAGATACTAGGTTGATTTTAAAATATTTTTTTATTGTAAATGCAAATATAACAAATTATATATGTAGTAGTATGTTAATTTGAATTTTTCAATATTTAAACTACATAATATATTTTTAATGTTAATGCGCCAGTTTGGCACGCATTTGTATTGTCCAACAAGTTAATTTCGTTAAAATGGTTATTGCAAATTGAAATAACTTACTGGAATTATTATATGAAGTGTGTCGTGGCCGAGTTGAAACGTGATAGACTGTCGTTATCATGGGTACCATATAAATAATATATTGTTCATATACTTGCCATACTCCTAGTTTTTTTCTATAATATCTTATGAGGTGGGAGATATCCTGTTTTGAGACTTACTCTGTAGTTACCAGATTTGGACCTTTGCCTTTGCATTAAATTTCCTTTAGATCTATCTACAACGCTTCTAGACTAACGCGACATTCTGTTTTATGACAATACAATAAATTTGTTATATTTCCTATAGTTGAACGTACAGAATTTATGAGTGCCCAACGACTATAACAAAATAACGTATACAGAATCCGATATCAAAATATTTTTCATTGTCCAAACAAGCACAGTAAAAATGTAAAACAGGCGCGGCTCAGTAATTAGTTGTCAGTGTCGATGCGACGGCCTGTCAACACCGAAAGTACGCTCCTGGCATTTTTATTTGAAGAGACAGTGCTTTGTAGCAGTTTTATTGGTACAATGAAAATTTTAACGTTTTCCACAGCGCGTGTTGAATATAAGTTTGCTTTGGTTTGAACAGATATTCCTTATTTATTTCTATAGGTGTGATTTTAATAGTACCTTCAATTCTTAGTGACCTTATTAGAGGATGTTGACCGTGGAGTATATTTATTACAACGTTGTAAGAGTGTATAAAAACTTACTCGACTTCAATTCACGCTATATTGATGTTATTGCCATTAGCAAATGAATGCGGTAGCTGCCGCTAGGACTGACAATACTGACATTTTATGTTAATTGACGATTTGAAAGTGCTTGTAATAGACTATTTTGAATAAAGAATATATTGATTTTGATTTTAAAATATACGAGCAATCGTAGAAAAAAAAAATTAATTTAAATCTGTGACTCTCTTTGATATGTACTAAAATGTAAGAGATAAATAAAAATATGCAAAGATAAGATAAAAAATATGCAATCAAAATTCTTTTTCTTGAATTAACATTTTTTACACCTTCCAATATTGTTTGTCATAAATTATACCTGGAACCCTTATATTAAATTATTCCAAGTACATAAATAACACTGACTTCCTCAACAATTTTAGATAAGTATTTTTAATACTCCTCCAAAGTTGCTAAGTGCCCTTAGTAAATTCATGGAAGTTGAAATTTCCTGAAGCTTCACTTTGTTAGAGCCGTGCCCCAAAAACTTGAATTTTTTTTGGGTCAATCGTCCTTGTTTTTGGGAAAACTTTTGAAGAAATATAGTAATGGGGAAGCTAGTGGCCGTTTGTTTTTTGTATACATATTTAAATTTGGAATAAATCTGAATATTTATGTGAGATTTTCTTTGTATATGCTTGATTTTTTCGCGTGAAATCTAATTATTTGACAATTATGAAACTTTTTTTAAGCTGCTTTTTCAACATAGCGGGGTATCCAGAGAGAACCTAGTGTCAAGACACTCCGTTCCCCACTTGCTGCCCAAATTGGAGACAATGGCAGAACTCAACGCCGCGCTTTGTCTTGGATCCGTCCGTCCGCGCATAAATATAATTTACATATAGGTAATCATTCCCAGTGGGGATTGAACCCATGACCAATTCGCGTTTCCAATCAGGCATGTTCCAGTGCGTCACAATGGCTCAATTTTTAAATTATTAGAATATTTCAAAATTGTTGTTTGAGTTACTTGTTCAGTAAGTTAAGTAAATAAACATCTGGAAATAGTTCTATTTTAGTTCCACATTTTCTTCCTTTTTTTACACAGTATATTGATTAAATCTAGCTTTGTATCTACGGTACACACAAAAAAAATTTTTTTTATCAATCTTTACAGTAAATATTACATAAAATCGGTTAGCTTTTTCCCATAAGTTTTTATATGGCCAAAATGGACGCCACAACTTGCAATTTTACGTGCAAAAAGGATATTACCCAAGTTCCAACACGTCATATCCATCCTCTATAACTTAAAAGTTTTTACATATATTTTCTGTTTTCTTTACTGACTTTAATATGAGAGGTGCATCGATTAAGGGTCGGTTTAACAGCTATATTCTCCTGCTTGTTTATGTATGTAAAATATTTCTAAAGACAAGAGGATTATTATGAATCTTTACAAGCACTTTCGAATCGTCAAATAACATAAAATGTCAGCATTGTTAGTCCAAGCGGCATCTACCACCGTCTCGGAAGGCAGTTTTGCTGAGAAGAGCCGCCGAGCAAACTCAACAGTTGCTCTTTTCAAATATAATTTTATATTTTAGTTCCAAATTCCATTCCAACAGTATTTAATTCCACTCATTAACATCAGAATAGTATTCCTTCACTTGTTTTTATTACAGTCATTGTCACCTTCTATGCTATGGCTCTTTATATAGCTTAAATAGTTTTTTAAAGTGTTAATAACACTTAGGATATAGAAAAAAATATTTAGAAAAATTATAAAAGTTGAAAGCAGCGAAATTCGAACCCACGAGTCTTGGAAACCGTCCAAACGCTCTGACCGCTATGCAATGCGTTTTACATCCTGAGCCGATGCTTACAACTAATATTTGTTGTTAGCATATCTGTAGAGAGATTTTTACAAATTTCTGCTACCCAAAGATTATTCTACAAACAATCGTTTGGCATGAGAGAATGTTATTTATTAAATATTTTGAATTTATTAAACATTTTAAAAGTGTTAATCACACACTTAGGGAATTGAAAAACATATTTAGAAAACGTATAAAAATTGTCTCCGTGCCACTATAAATGATTTTACAGCCACTGTACCTAAGCGCGTTTAACTATAAAAGTCACTATAATTTGAAGGTTAATTGTGGTAATTTACCACTATTACATTAAGTAGGGCTTCTGTAACTAAACCTATTATGAATACTGATATTATATTACGGTATTACCGTCAAGGTCTGTTTATTTAAAAGGCTTGTATCAAAATTACAATAGATGTAGTCTAAGTTTCACTTAAGAATGACTTTTGTCATGTTTTGAAATGAAACTATTTTCACCGGATTAATCGTGTATAATTTGGTATTCGAAAATACATTTTTAGAACCCGTCGTTTCGAACACTTTACTGTAGTCCGTAGTGGTCACAGGTAGACCACTAAATACCAAAAGTACCAAAATTATACGCGATTAATCCGGTGAAAATAGTTTCATTTCAAAATGTGTAATAATCGCGAAAATCAAAGAACTTATTTTGTCATGTGATTTAAAATTCAATGAATTAATTAGACGCAAATTTTGTCACATAAATTGAATCAGCTATTAAAGGTTTACTCGTCATATCAACAATCGACTTAAATATATATATTATCCACTTGTAGCTCAAATGTGTTGAGGTAAACTCATTTTACCTCATTTTACCGGAGGGGAGAAATTATAATAAACATCACAAGTCTATCAAACTCTTGTTTAACATTTTTTAAAGTGTTATTCGCACACTTAGAAAATTGAAAAATACATATTTAGAAAACGAATAAAAATTTGAACGCAGCGAGATTTCAACCCGCGCCTCTTGAAAACGTTTCAAGCGCTCTGACTGTTAAGCCATGCGTTCTACATCCAACTACGTCGAAATTATTATACGCTTATTATAACTTATATTTGTTGTGAAATCATTATAGCGACTGCACCAATATGCCACGATGGACTCATAAATTATATCTGTTCTAATATAATAATGATAAATACCATACTCTTTACTCGTTACGATATACTCATACTGGTAAGTTACTTGTTAATGAATTTGGCTTTTATCAATGCTTGGTAATTAATCTATTAATTTTTGATGTCGAACACGTTCTAATGTATTTGTAATAATGAGTTATATAATATATATATTGACGTTGAGTTCCGCTACTCAATATCTCGAATTCTGGTGGAAAGTGGAGACCGGAGTCCATGAAACCAGATTCGATGCAGGAAAAAGCATATATATTTTCAAATAACTACTAATAACATATTATATTCAAATGAACCTAGGCCATTGAATGAGTATAAAAGCTTCTACTGTGCCACAATGGTGTCAGTACTTTAAATCAAGGCATAAGAAACTACAAATGTTTGTTATCCATCCATCAAAACCAATTAGATTTTTTTAGAATACTAGAAATCACAAAAAAAAATATTTGTTAAACGTTGAATGTGTTTGTTTTAAATATTTCAGTTTTTCACATAACTTTTTTGTTATTTATATATTTGCGGAACAAATCGTTTGGTAATAATCGATTTGATAATTGCATATATGTGGTGTTGTTTCACTTTTAAAAGGAAAAAGTAATATATCTTACTTGCTCTTGTGCATGTTTGTTAATTAGAAAAGAAAAAAGTTCTTAATATTCGTTTAGATATTGAATGATATGCTTATAAAATTGTTAGAAAACAATTAATTTTAATATATTTGCAAAAAAATTTAACATTATTGATATAAATTATTACGCTATATCTATATCAATACATATAACACAAGTGTAACTGATCGCTGTCCGTACATGGAAGATATATGAAAAAAATATTATTAGGGGCATTTATTTAGGTAATAGAACCGAAAACAATATATATTTTATTCTGTTTATCTGTTTGTCTGTGCATTTGTACATACTAATCTCAGAAACGGCTTAACCGATTTAATACAGTTTTCATCATTGTATTTTGGTAAACTTTCTTTAACATTTATTGTTTATTTCATTCCATTAAGGGTTTATAAATAAAAAGTTACAACCAAGGTTTGTGATTTAAGTGGGAACGTAAGTGGACTAAGTTCAGTCGTGAAGTTTACGCACGCGAAGATGCGAGTAGATCGCTAGTTTACGGAACGGAAGAATAATTTTAAAATTTTCGTTGTTAATATTTGTTATATTTAAAATATTTTTATTTCTAGCTCTAGCTCTGGTACTTAAGACATAGCTTAGGGGCGTTAGGTTACGGCACTCAACACGCAATGTCTTGATTTCGGATGGAAGGTGGAAAACGGAGTGACTTAACACAACTAACAACAAGAGAAGTTCTACATTCTCTTCTTCCCATTTGAATTCGAGACGTTATTTTTCGAACTGTTGAATGGCGGCGCTCATTATCAGAATGGGACAAATAATTTTACCATTAATCGTTCCTTTAATCTGGGTTCTAACCTTTAACTATCAAGCTTACAGTCGGCCTAGACTACTGCTCCATTATGGCGATTAGATAGATCTAAACCACATACAGAAGTCAACGTGTCATTTACGCTTCAATCACATCGAGGCAGTATTGCGAGTGGGATCAAATAGCGATTGGTTTCAATTCATTTCGTTCAAATATCGGTCTTTTGAATCAGTTGTAGTTTATAGAATGCTGTGATTTATACTGATTAGAAAATAGATATTTAAAGTTATTAATTGTATTCACAGAGAAACTAGTGTCAAAATGCTCCGTTCTTCACTTTTCGCTCGAAACTTGGACCGTGACGGCGGTACTCAACGCGCTATATTACGACAGCGAGAAAATGAAAATAATTTAAAACTAATCATTCCCTGAATGGGAAATGAGCTCACTATCAATCCCCACTCGGACGAATTTTTATTTTTGATGCAAAAAAAATAACAATAGTTTGTTATCCATCGATCCATTATAATTGGGTTTTTTAGTTAGAATACTCGAAAATACGTAAAATGTTTTGACGTTAAATGTGTTTATTTAAGTTATTTCAGTCTGTCACAAAACTTTTTTGATATTTCAATTTGGGGCTGTATCGTTTGGTTAAAATCGACCGATCGATTTGGTTTTAATAGTTACGTATATGGTGACAACAAAAATAATTTGTAATAAGCGTAAAAGAATTTCGACGTAGCCGCATGTAAATCGCATGGATGGCGTAAGGCAGAGACTGTTCCACATCACCATGGCCTACAAAATATTATTAGATGGAGAGAGAGAGAGATTACATGCCCTCGAAATGTGGGCAACGCGTATGTACTAGTATGTAGCTTAGAAGCTGTATCAAAGCTATTTGACGCCAAATTCTAATGGGAAAATTCCTTTAATAATAATGATAATATGTATAATATATAATTTCCATAGCTTAAATTTACAGTAATAAAATAATTATCATACAATTTTTGACACTCCATTTCTTTCGATCCCTTCTTATGAAAATGATGCGGACAGTGGACTATAAAATTTGGCATCGTTGAAGTTTATATTATGTAATATTGTAAAGCAAGTATTAATTAATTGTGAAGAAAAAGAAAGAATACCTATGCTGTCTTAAGAGACTTCAGTAGATAAATAAACTTCAGTAGAGCTGTATAGTCAGCTGACCATAATATATTTTGTGTATATGAATGTATAGAAATATAATTGTATATGCATATGTATGTATGTTGTATGTATGTATATTTAGTTACTAATATAAACTTAAGAATATTAGTCAATATTTATCAATAATTTGTGCAGCTCTCTGCGTTCTCATGTAATATATCCATTATTGTTTGGTTGCCTGTAAGAGATTGCTTTTATCGATAATGCAGCCATTGTACGTATGTTTTAAGTATACTGTGTAAATAACATGTTATGTCTGAGTGCAACAAAGTATTATTATTACTATTATAGATTACTTTGTAATTATTTTATTAAGTACCATTGTCTTCGTTAATTAACATAAAAATGTCAGTATTGTGGCTCTCTGTTCATTGTAGGTACGTAGTTCTTTATTGACATGAATCTTTATAATAAACTAATATCTAGAACGAAAGAAGCTGTAGAGTGAAGCTTGTAGAGTATAGCAGATTCATCACAGATCGATATCTCTTCAAAATACAGTTCGCACAAAATTCATTGCTAATATTGTGCTTATATCGTCATCTAATTTGTCTTGAAGCACATACAAGGAAGGACGCAAATCTATGAAGTTCGGCGTTCGTGAATGAAAAGTAATAGAACAAGCAACAAAAATTTACATTATTATAATTTTTTCAGCCTTTTCGTTTCAGCGGCAATGTTTCCAGGTCAGCTCGACGTGGGTACCTTCGAAAAGCGTGTCTATTTCCACCTTAAAGGCCGGCAGCGTCTGTAGCTCATCTAGTTTTACACGGGGTCGTGGGCGGCGGTCAATTACCATTAGGTGACCCGAACGCTCGTTTTGCCTTGTCTATAGAATAAAGAAAATTGAATAAAAAAGCAGGGTATTCAGAGAGATTGTAGTGTCAAGATATTCCTTTCTCCTCTTTACGCCTGAAAAAATCGAGACATAAGTGTTGTGTAGTGGAACTTAATACCGCGCTTTGTCTTAGGTATTAGATTATAGAAATAAAAATAATTTCAGTCAGTTCTCAGTCACGCACTGTCTAATTGTTCCACAATGGTCTTTAATCTGTTAATATAAGGAAACAGGTCAATGCTGTTTTGACCAACTTCTCGACCTTCCATTTTGATGAAAAATTTCCACAATAAACCAGATCTATGACAATATTATATTTTAGTACTTAGAATATTATGTCCTTACCAGGACGACTGAGATGACTAGACAATAATGTTTTAACATTTTTTATGTATTATTCACATACTTAGATAACTGAAAAACATTTTTAGAAAACGTGTAGGAATTTTGAACACAGCAGGATTCGAACCCGCGTTTCTTGAAAACCATCCAAACTAGCTTGTGCTTCGTCCGCAAGGAATTTCAAAATAAAAGTAACCTAAGTTACTCCCTATTAGATCAGCTATCGGTTAGTGAAAGTCCCGTCAAAATCGGCTTAGCTGGTCAGATTAGCTAAAACAAACAGACAGAGACAAAAAAATTTAAAAGATGTTATTTTTGTACATTCCAATTTTATTTATTTATATAGTTTTAATTGCTGCATGTGAGATCTCTAAAATGGGTCAAAAGTATAATAATACTTAATAAATAAAACTTTCATTCTTTTCAGAACTCATCGACTAAACAACGTCGTATCGTAAATTAGCGGCCTCAAAAATAATAGTCTATTATCGTTAGGCTGATATGTCCACGTTACGTTACGTTTTAATTAGAACAGTGTTAACCAATTAAATTGGAGAAGAGGTGTGGTCGTACTTTGTATGTAATTTTAATTGTTATGTATATTTGGGTCAAGGTGATAATACAAGTATGTAAATTTAGAAAAAATGGATTTTGTAAATAGTTACCAAACTATTTACTGCTTAGATGGCAGAGAATTATGTAATTGATTCGATCCAGGATGATTGTCAGTATTTGTTATAGTATATGTACCAAAATATTCTTACATATTATATAAGGACAAAGCGCGACGATGAGTATTGCCCCTCAACACACAATGTCTCGATCTCGGGCGGCACGTGGAAGACGGAGTGTCATGATGGAAGGCTTTCTCTGCTGGAACTCCTGAGTTCCTCGTTGACTTTTCTTATCGTAGTCTTATGTTCATTCGACGATACATATATGTGCTTGCATAAGACTATTTGAATAAACGATAATTTTAAAAAAAAAAAAAAAAAAAAAAAAAAAAAAAAAAAAAAAAAAAAAAAAAAAAAAAAAAAAAAAAAAAAAAAAAAAAAAAAAAAAAAAAAAAAAAAAAAAAATACATATATGTGCTTGCATAAGACTATTTGAATAAACGATAATTTTAATTTAATTATATATATATGTATATATATATAAATATATATATAATTAAACTTTTTTTGTTTATATATATATGTATATATATATAAATATATATATAATTAAACTAAAATTATCGTTTATTCAAATAGTCTTATGCAAGCACATATATGTATCGTCGAATGAACATAAGACTATGGTATATATATTATCAATTTAGCACAAATCTTGTATAGCTTGGGATAAAAATACTGTGTGGAAGTTGTCAAGTTGATTTGTAATGTTGGAGAAGGGAGAAATGTTTCACTTAGAAATAGTTTCAATCGAACATATGAATAAAAAATCGTTGAATTTTAAAAACCTATTTTTACCACTAATTGCCAGAATAAATTAGTTTATGCCAGCTTACAAGAATAGGTCGTTATACAGTTTTTACCTCTTAAATGAAATTATCTTAACCAAATTAATCACGTATATTTTGGTATTCCAAATAGAAAAGTAGACCAGTCTGCATGTGGACAAGGACTAATATAAACTGTCCGCGTTCTTATGTAGACATCGGCTAATGTAAGCCTATCTTTGAATGTAGTCAAAATTAATCCGTTTTCCTTCCTTTAAATTTTATGATGTTGGTGGATTAAAATATAGATTTTGGATTCTACTTCTATAACTTCTAAAGAAGTGACTTGATGCTAAGTTTTCTCTGACTAAACAAAACGTAAACTTGCTAGTGAGCTATTTCTTTATTTAATTATTATTATGATATTAAGGATTATACAAAATGAGCAGTAAGTGGTAATAGAGATAGGGCAAGATCTCAGTTGACCTTTAAGAACACAGTATCGTCGATAGGAAGGTCACGTAAAGAGTGAGGAAGAGAAAAGATGAAAAAGAGTCAGAAAGAGAAAAGAATGAGGAACTTTCAGTGGAATAAAGAAGCAGACAGTGGACGAAGGGAAAAAATGCAGGGGCCCTCTGACTACCGTACCAGGGATGACATTTGTTGAACAGATCCTCCAAGATATCCATTATCTTTAAGACCTACTAATGAGAGCTCCCGTAGCATTGTGGTTATACCAGCTGTCAGAATTCGATAAGCTTCGTCTGCAAATACAATTGTCGTTGATGGATCGACAACTATGACTGATCACTAAACGTATTTTCCTATGCAAGGGTCATGAGCACTGTCAAATGAATATTGGTTAACTTAATTGACAAATTGTATTTTGTTTTTCGTTTTGCTGGTTTTTTTTAATTAATGTTTTGTATAGTTTAATGTCGATACTAGCTTACCCACTTGCGGGTTAGCCCGTGTGAACTATATAGCTGTTCCGTATTTTTGAAGCATTTTCGTAAAACTGTCAAATTCTAGAAAAAAACCAGAATAAAATAGTAGCCCATGATCATTCCAAGACCCTCCAGTATTTCTATTTAAATTTATTTTCATTTCACTGATTAGAATTTAAAACTACCACTTTTACAACGCATATCGTCAAACAAATTACAAGTAAAACATATTTTTAGAAATCGAAATTCTTGTATATAGATTTTGGCACAATCGGATAAAAGCGTATGGCTTAGCGGTCAATGCGCTTGAACGGTGTCCAAGAGGCGCAGGTTCAAGTGCCGCTATGTTCAGATAGTTATACATTCACTAAAAATGTGTTTTCATATCGTAAGTGTGTAAATAGCAAAAAAAAAATGCCAAATATTAATTATTTATCAAAAATAGCTAAAGTATATTATGTCACGAAAATCAACTTGGCGAAACCTTCTTATAAGCTTTTTGTGACAGGCCAAGATTATTATTTATTTTCTTTCAGTTTCTACGAATTTAGTACACGGAATTAAGAAAAGTATAGAATTTATTTAATATGTCCGTATATAAAAGTTGTTTAGAGATCATCGCGGCACAGTGGGACAGCGTCTGTCAACGCTATACTTGTGGGTTCAACTCCCACTCAGAGGACTGATTATATATAGCAACTTCTAAATCACTCAACTCAAGTATGAAACTGCAGACCACGATGAATTATATCAGAACAATAATCTCAGTTTTCAAAAGTGATCTTTATAGTAATTTCTAGTAGAACAATGCGTATTTAGTATGTGAGTATCGTAAAAAGTTATATATTTTGTACATGCAATTTCTTTTTTCATTTTTTTTATTCAATAGACAAGGCAAACGAGCGTTCAGGTCACCTGATGGTAACTGATCACCACCGCCCACGACCCCGTGTAACACCAAAGGAGCTACAGGGATATTGCCGGCCTTCAAGGTAAAAATAATCGCGATCTTTTTCGATGTCACCATTCTGGAATCGACATTGCTTGTTGATTCGCGGAACTGAACACCAACACACTGAATCTTACCAGAGTAGGGAAATGAAAACAAATTATTTAAATTTACTCTCTCGTAAGAATGGATTTATTTAAATTATAGGTGGGGATAAAACCCACAACGATTTAGACTAGACGCCGCCCCACTGCACTATTGTAGTGCAGTATTTAAGCTTAAGCTGCTTAATATTCATTTAACAGCTTCACGCTTTATCCCACATAGCGTTAGATAACATTATGATAGATAGCCTAGAACACTCCGTTCTCCACTTTTTTCATTAAATCAATATATTCCGTATGGCAGAACTCAACTCCATGCTTTGTCAAGTTCAATATCTACATAGCTAAATGCTTACTATCAAAATGGCAAAAAAATAGCAGAACTCAAATATTCTATTTAAAATGTAATATTTTATAATAATAATATTTATTAAGGGTAAACTTTGATTTGTTTATTTACACAAAGTGTATATATCCGAGTTGTTTAAAGTTATATAAACTGTTTTAGATAAAGCCAAAATTTACTTTTGTGTATTTATAATATAATATTCTAAAGATATCAGATATTATTTTGTCATTCACACGTGTATACAAATATTTTTTTAAGTATTTATTTATTTTAGCTTCGTGTTTTATCCTTAGCGGGGTAGTAAAGAGAACGGAGCGCCAAACGCCCGCATCCCTGCATATTCTGCGAGTTATTAACCTCTTTATACACGACTTCCGGGAGGTCCTCAAGCTTTGTACGTGATTTTCCTGCAGTATCATCGATACTGATTTCACGATTGTAAACCGAGGTCTCCTACTTCTTATACCGCTATACCGCTAAGTATATGTAAATACATAAATATTTAATTACCTTAAAGAGCCCACACTTTATAGACTTTGGTTGTTAGGTTGGATAGAAACCGATGTCCTTTTCAAAAAGGGTAACAATTGTCGTTTTTAGATTCGCCTAGCAAGGTAATTAGACAGAACCTAGAACCAAAATGCTCCGTTTCCCATTTTCCATCCGAATTGTGACTTCGAATTGGAATTGAGACACCCAATTTGTGTAGAGTGGCAAAATTCAACGCCGCTCTTTGTCTTAGGCAAAGGAGCGGAGAAATTAAAATAATTTAGATATAACCATTTCTCCGATTGGGGAACTTATATTTATCTAATAGCGTAGGCATTCTATCGTTTTCATTAAATAATGGGTAGCATCGCCGTTTTTCGCTTTGTCTCGCTTAGCTTGTACTTAGATAGAAACAAGTGTCAAAATATTACGTTTTCTATTTTTTGCCCAAATAATTGTGCGTGGAGCTAAACACTGCCCTTTGCCTTATCCTTATTCATTTGAAAGAATATAACCATTCGCCATATGGTAATCGAGTCCAAAACCATCGTCTAAGTTATTTTCCAACAGCGCCACATTGACATAATCAACTTCTATATAATAACATTTATATGGAAAAGTACGTATAAAACAATATAGCTCGTAGCTATCTCTAGTTCGCAGCGTGTGCTTTGTCTAAAGCTAGTGTAAGTCATTGTATGAAAAATTATTACACGAACGTACAGAAAGGTAAGAACGTGTTTACAGGCACTACTGAAAAGTACAGAAACCTGCAAATATGTGTAAAAGCTATGAAATTAAGTAGAAATATGTGTATACTGTATTCGCTCGTATTCGAGGCCCTCGTGGCAGCGTTTATATAAACGCGATGGTCGTGCGTTTGATTCCCACTTGGATTATATACATTTTTTTTTATTTTGGAAACCGTCAAAGCGCTCTGACTGCTAAGCCATGCAGCTGAGTCAAAATTCTTATACGCTTATCACAACTTATTTTTGTTAATAACATTAGAGGGAGTTATACATATTTCTGCGATTTCGAATCCCGCTGCGCTCAAAATTTTTATACGTTTTCTACAAATATGTTTTACACCATTATCTTCGTTATTGTATCTCTAGATTATTTTTAATTTAACAATTCGTCAATTAAATGAATTAGTTCTTATTTTTTCATCGTCACACTTTTCCTCAACTTGCAGGGCAGGCTGAAAGAATTCCAGACACGCGTGTTAAGAGGCAGAGTTTAACGTCGCACTTCGCTTTACCAGAACAAAGAAATTAAAATAATTTAAGTATAATAATTCCTATTAAATATATATAAAAATCGGATAGCCTTTTAACATTTTAAAATGTTGTCCCGTTATAATATATCATAAATGAATAAAAATCTGTAATAATTGCTGTAGAAGTTAAACTACACAAAAGCTTTTGATTGGCAATTCTACTAAATAAGCAAAACAAACCTTTTCAACAGTGGAACGGAAAAATGTTTTTTTTTTATAAAATAAATAACGTGAGATAATATTTATTCAGCATATAAATATGTTTATTTTTTACAAACGCATCTTGACTAAGTTGACATATCTATGCCTGATTAAATGAAGTCCACCGGGGCACAGTGGGACAGAGTCTGATACTCGAGGGAAAGGTTTTATTGAGAAGAAAGAAAGGAGAAGGTACCTGGTAACATGCAATGTTTCGCTTTCGGGGGGAAAGTGGAGAACGGAGTGTCTTGACACTATGTTATCGAATAAGTTCTCTAATTTACAAGATTATTACACATTTTGAAATGCAACTATTTTTAACC
Source organism: Podotricha telesiphe (assembly GCA_038994665.1). Taxonomy (NCBI): domain Eukaryota; kingdom Metazoa; phylum Arthropoda; class Insecta; order Lepidoptera; family Nymphalidae; genus Podotricha; species Podotricha telesiphe. The sequence goes on along the minus strand of JAOYRR010000411.1, from coordinate 312,855 downwards.
GCATTAAACGCGTGTAATATTGGTATTCGAAAATATATTTTAGAACCCGACGTTTCGAACACTTTACAGTAGTCCGTGGTCACAAGTACACTGAGGTGGCATTTGTCTGTTGATACAATGTAGTTTGATATAATAATTGTATCAATTGACAGACACATGCCACCTCAGTCTACCTGTGACCACGGACTACAGTAAAGTGTTCGAAACGTCGGGTTCTAAAATATATTTTCGAATACCAATATTATACGCGATTAATACGGTTAAAAATAGTTTCATTTCAAAACTATGCTATCTACATATTGTACACGATACGAGTATTCTTGTACTTTGTATATTCTTTTGATTTTTTTTTACATTTCGCATGTTTTTATTGCTTTAATTTAATTTCTAACTTTATTTCTATTTGTGGATGTACAATAAAGAGTTTTTATTATTATTATTATCTCTAACTACCTTGCGATGCAAGGAAAAACATGAAGCTGAAATATAATAGTAAAAAAGAGGCTGGATATAAAGAGTTTAAAAAAAAATTATGAAATTCGAAAATAATATAGCCGTGTAAAGCCAGGGTAGTTTAGTTAATCATTTTGCAATTAAGGCCGCGTCAAATAAAGCGGACTTACCGTTTTCCAAGTCATTTATTATTCGTGTCGATTATAGTATGTAATTTATATGTTTTAAAAAATATATCGACGTCATGGTGGGGCATTTGGAGACTGTTTGTACATACGGCGGTTGTAGCTTCTAGCCCGTCTCGTTCGATCGGAACGATTATAATAAATTATTTTGGTTTTTACGCTTTGTTAATGCAAAATGCAGCATTATGTTCCGCCATTCAACTCATATATCCTTCAAGGTTGGGATCTGCATTAATTGCATTTCACAGCGACACATATAAAATGAAAATATAAATCAGCTGTTTAGCTTTATAATATAATGTTATTTGACTGGAAAAAAATCACTTAACATATTGTTTATATACTCAAAATTTAAACACAAGAAGGCAAAATGCAAAAAAATTGGCTGTCGATACCGCTTTTATAATAAATATCAAGTGAGGTTCTAATGAGAAAATATTAATAATAAATACCTATAATAGTCAATTGACGTACTATAAAATAACTTTATAATTGAACAAGTCAATTAACTTCACGCTTTTACCCGCATAGCAGGGTTGAGTGGCAGAAATCAACGCCACGACTGTTTCTGTCACTAAAGCTTTTTTTAGCAGAGAATTTAAATATTATCATTTCCCCGAGTCAGAATCGAACCCATAATCATCACCTTTACACTCAGACCTCACACTGCGCCATAAAGTCTTCTACTAATCTTTCTGGCCGACTATAAATTCGATTAATCTTCCAACAATTGTAATATATAAATATATTTTCATTTAACCGCTCTGCTAGCACAAATTGCGGCGTTGGTTTCCGGCATCAAACATGCAGAGTCCAAAATGAAAAACGGGGCTTACAACTACGATCTCACTTCTCACTCAGAAACCTTACTGTGAAAGCTATAATAATAAATAAAATCACACTTCAAATTTTTATACAACCGTATATTGTATGCATGATTCGAAACTGTAAAGATTGTTATTGAAGGACCCAGCTTTCACCCAATCTATAGTACATTTCCATTTCTTACATACAATTTAGTAATTACTAACCAACGTTGTAATAAACAGATTGTTTATAGCTAAGAAAATATTTTACTTATAATAGCTGTTAAATTATGGGTAGAATGTTGTAATTTAGGTCTAGACATTTAGGTTGAAACAATATAGGGTAGCTTTTTAGTTGATTGGTGTTTCTTACTAAGAAAATTGTATAGTTTTTAGGTTTTGATTTCTATTTTGACTTAACCAACAAAAATATCGCTTTAACGTTAAATTTGTTATACATTTTCTATAAACATTTTTCTTATGATGGAATAGTGAGACAGCGTCTCACTGTATACGTTACGGGTTCGATTACCACTCGTGTGATGATTTAAACTACTTTCATTGCAATACTTAGCATTAGCATTGAGTTCCACCGCTTAACAATGTCTCGATTTCGGGCGAAAAGTGGGAAACGGAGTGATTTGTCAGAGAGACGAGGAGAGACCCCTCCTTGATTACCTTGATCGTTTATTAAACTTAAGTTAAGTAGCAATAGCTTTAATCTAATATTGTAAACGACCCCTTTACCTCTTTAGCGGAAGTAGAGGAGGAGGTAAGGCTTGTATAACAAAATAATTAAATAAATTCACATCTAGCTTGTTTATATAAAACTTATACATACAAATGTATCAGTATAGAATCAATACTTACAATCCACAGTCATCAACCTTTCAACCTCCGTCCTCATGCGTAACCTCTCCAGTATCAACGATAATATGGTGTCCGACATTTAGGGAACAAATTTAGGGAACAAACAAATTAAAACTGTATAAGTAAGCTAACTGTTACCAGCTATTTCAATACACAATGTAAACGTCTATCTAAACTAAGAACACTGTATGAGATCGTATTTACAAACAGTACAGATAATACAAAAGCGGTTTTCTGTGATTATGTAAATATGTATAGAATAAATGTTAAACACTTTTCTTATTGTTTCATATTTGTCCTATGCTGTTTACGGGCTCAAGAATAATTTTACGTAATTAAATTACTATTTGTGATGCCGTCGTGGCTTAGTAAGTCAGTATCTTGTTTTAAGCAATGATTGTGGGTTCTGTTCCCGCTCGTGGGAAAAATTTAATAATTTCTTTTCATTTCTCTAATCTAGAAACATAAAACGCAGCGATGAGTTCTGTTCAACTCACAATGCCTCAAAAAGTTTTAAAGCGCACTGGTACAGCATCCGATCCCTCCTTAGAAAAATGATTATTTTTAAATTATTTTCCTAATTCCATTTTGGTTAGACAAAGCGCGGCATTGAGATCAGCCACTCATAACGCATGTTTAGAATTTGGGCAGAATTTCAAGTACGTAGTGTCTTGACACTAGTTTCTCTCTAGCTGCCCTATTATGCTAAAAGTATGAAGCTGTAAAAAATATATATTCTCTATTATACTCTCTTTGACTTTATACACTTCTTATTATTATGTAAATATGTGTTTATTGTTTTTAATTTCTTCAAAATACAACGTAATATAAGCAACGTGTTCCCCACAGTTTTGCTGTCGTAACATTTTCAATTGTACTTTGCTACATTCATGAATAATTCAATAAACATTCAATAACACATCATAACGACAAATGCTATTGAAATGCTATTTTATACTTGTTCCGTCTAAGCTAAGTTTTAAGGTTTTATATCGGTCTGATTGTAAATATCAGTGGTTATCGGTTCGATTCCGACTGGGGGGACAGATTTATTTTCATGTTCTAGCTTGGTAAGCAAAGTGCGGTGTAAATTTCCGCTCAAAACGCAATGTCACGAGTTCGAGCTAGAAACGCAGAACGGAGTGACAAGCCACTTGACTGTATGAAAAATGATTCATAAACAATAGTAAATTATATATTATATGAAGATTAATAATAAAATAATTTTAAGTCCCTTAGTACAATACGTTACACATATGTTTCAAATACAATACAAAAGTAAATTAATATTGTAAAACAAAAACAAACGCGCAGATTGACATTTGAACTCGGGTCGCAACAAATCGCTTCGTAAAGCTGCACTGTCAGGTGTTTCTCTAGTCTGTTAAAATTACACATAATACTTCGCAATGCTATATTTGACATACAAATGTTGTCTTTGTAGTGGGCTCGATACATGCATTTCCCGTGGCCTCGGCTATTGGCGGTCAAAAAGGAGCACCGTGAGTTTTTAGTGGGACAGCCTATATGCTCGTCCGGAGTCCCACATAACCACGGGTTCCAAATTGGTCTGGTATCCTTAATGAATTTCCTCATGTTAAAAAATAAAAGACTCGATGCATGCATGCACACATACGGAATTTCGTCATTTCAACTAAATTTCACTACCCGTAAGCCGCTTTAGGTTTCATTCGTCGTTCCAAAATATTTATTATTACGTAATGGGTTATTTTTAATTAAGAAAGTTTTGTTTTGTTGATCACAAAATATTTCAAAAATATAATTGGCATTGTTATCAGCGGAACACAATAGCTATTATATATTTTTATAAATGTTTTAAAACAAGATAATCAAGGAAAAAAATATGGTTTTTTTTAAATGAATACTAAAGAGATTGTAATAATTTACTTAACGTAGGGCAGAAGGCAATCGTGGCGCAGTGGGACAGTGTCTGACTATACACGCGATGGTTGTGAGTTCGATTCTCACTCGGGGGAATGATTATGTATTTTTTACTTCTCCGCTCTGGTACTAACAGTGTCTCGATTTCAGACGGAAAGTGGAGACAGGAGTATCATGATATTAGTTTCTCTCTGACTACCCTGTTCTGTAGGAAAAAGCGTGAAGATGCTTTTTTAATTTAATGTAATGGATATATTTGAACCCGTTACCAATGCTTTGAATTATTGACCATAGGTATGTTTGTAGTGAACCCACTTCAAACTGAATTGAATTAGTGACTTAATTTCTTTAAAAAGAACAATAAATTAAAGAAGAAGGCCATCGTGGCGCAGTGGGACATTAACTGATTGTTAATTAGTTTGTTGTGGGTACGATTTTTACTCAAGGATATATATTTTTAAACTGAGTTGGCAAAAATGATGAGTATTAAGAAAATAAAGAAGAATACTAGAAGAATACGATTTTTACTATATTTGTATATGAAACTTGATATGATGAGTATACACTTAATATCGTAGAGCGTGTAAGGCTTAAATTATTCTACTTGAACTAGGTTATATACACAACGATGTTATGTCTTAACAAACAATAACCATATAATATTACCTTGAGATAAACTTTAAGCAATGCGTAGTAAATTGACGTTCTTGTAGCGCAATTTGATAGTTATTTAGCATGCGGTTTGTTGTGGGTTCGATACCAGAGTTAAAGTGAAAATCAAATAATTTTATTTCTCATTAGAAGATACTGCTTCATTTTTCTAACGTTAGATTTCAGATACAATAGGGCACTGTATTGGATATCGAAATATGAAAACCTAATAGAATACGAGTGTAGTGTAAATTGCAATAGTGACATTTACAATCACCAGTCATCTTCATCGCTACACTACAAGGCTGGTGAGATGAATGCGGTGTTCAATTTAGCCAATTAATGCACAATATCTCTAAAAAGACAGAAAAGTGTAAAAAGGAGTGTCTTTGCTCTAGATTACTTCCTTGCTCGCTAAAATGAAAAACCAATAATATTTTATGTTGAAAAAATACAGTCAATAACTAAGTATTTTACTCGCAGTAGACATCTTAGTACAAATTTATATTTTTTCCTTTGTTTGTTCAAAGATAAGTCTGAATTTAAAGTTTATATATAAAGCTTTGCACTTTAGCATTACATAGACTCATCGTACGGGTGCAGGGTCCATAGCGTTGCACAGAGAGAAGCTCGATGCAGTATCCGACCGTCGTTCGTCTACTATCCCACCTCTCCTTTGACTTAAGCAAATTTAATAAGAATATATATGAAAATTTTATAATATTTTTTTGGATATTTGAAACAGTGAACTCGTTTATGTAGTGGAATGACATGTTAAAGTACAACTCAGATACTTACGTACTTTTTATCTTTTTAGTTTATTTTTAATTATGAAATTTAAAATGATATGAACTCGAAGCTATCGTGGTTCACACACACTATCACAATGGTTATGACAGTCCCCACTCGGAGAGATGGTTATATTTTAATTTCTTTCATTTTATTGCTCTGGTACAAGACAAAGTGTGGAGGTGAGTTCCGCCTGTCTAAGATACGATACGATAACGGACTGCCACGACAATAAGTTGTCTCTACCTACACTGCTATGTGATGCTGCAAAACAAATAAGTGGATTTTGACTATTAAGAGCATCCTCAAATGTTCAAATTTATATACAGAATTTTGAAAACATCTTGCAGTCAAATCAATAATTCTAGACATTTTCATATACCTATACTAGCGACCCGCTTGCGGCTTCTCCCGCGAGAACTATAGTTGTTTCGTATTTTTAGCGGCCTTTTCGTAAAACAATGAAATTCCTGGATAAACTTCAACGGTTCGGCCGTATTGACGTCACCGACAGACAAACAGAGTTACTTTAACATTTTTGATATTAGTATGGATTACTTCTATTTACTACATGTTGGCATTGAAGCTCGCCCAAATTGTAGTAATTTTTTTTGTTTTGGTATTTTTTTTTGTGTCTGAGAAAAAATTAAATCAATACAAATATAAGCATTATCTGAAGTGGTAATCGAACCCACAAACATACTATTTTACATACTATCAGACGTATCCCACTGTACCACGGAGGCCATAAAGTTCAGTAATTTTTCACGTTAAGCGTCACAGACAAACAGACTTTCGCATATAATATTATTATGGATACTATCCAGTTGTTATCAATACCTATTCTAATACTACAAATTAACAAATGATTTGGAACTAATAAAAGCTATATTATACGCGCCAGCAGGTGGAGCTGAGATTCAAAGAATTATCTAAATAAAAATGTAGAAGCAAGTTCATAATGACTTGGAATGCGTTTCCAAGAGGCGCGGGTTCGAGTTCTACGTTTGTTGTCTTGTATTAGAGCAAATAAATACAAAATAATTTTAACATAATCTTTCCTCCGAGTGGGGACCGTTATCTGAGGACACCACGATGACCATATAGTATATTTTTATATCTGATATACTGGAAAGTGTTTGAAACATTCTGAACATCCGAATTCCAAAATACACCTGAATAATCCGATTAAAATAGCTTCATTATAATATTATTAAGTTAACCAAAGATATTATTAAATTCAAAATGCATTTCTCAAGGTGTCAAGCGCTGGTAATTACTCAAGATTTCGTGTAAAGTACACTGTACTCAAAGAGAAGTACCAGGAAGTTTGGCTACTTTGACTTTAATAACACTTGCTATACATAATTTGATAAAGAATTTTCAATATCATTTTGAGAAGACGTATAAAAATTTAAACGCAGCGGGAACGCATGGCTTAGCAGTCAGACTGCCCCAATGCGCCACGTTAGCCTCAATAAATAATAATTTTAATTTGAAACTACACCTATCGCTAGTCAACTATATACCAATTGAACCACTAAGGTGTTATTTGTCATAAAGCGTCATAAAACAGTTACGATAAAAAACCTTCAATTATAACCAATATATGACTATAATATAAATATATAGTGTTATTCTTCAACATAATGTTCTTTTGGTGCGTGTGTGCTGACATTAACTTCGCGTTTTATGGTGCGTATCTACTTGCCTTGGAGTTATGGTAAAAAAATCACGAATATATTATGGGACAAGCGACCTGCGGGTTTGCCTGCGTAAACTACACGACTAAACTATTTTGTTCTTTCGCCCACCTGTGTTCTCACTTAAATTACAAATTTTGCTTAAATTAATAATTTAAATGGTTGTAAGTTTTTTGTTTATGTTAAATACGTGCAATTTTATGCATATAAATGGGTTAAGCCGTTTCTGAGATTAGTATGCACAGACAAACAGATGAACAGACAACAAGAAAAAAAAAGAACAAATCATTGTTTTGGGTTTATTATATTAATTAATGTCACTTAAAATTATTTTTCTCATATATCTTACATGTACAGACTGCGTTGAGTTACATTTTATTATATGTATAGATATATATTATGAAATCATATTTCTGTTATTCAGTATTAATCTTATAATTAATCGATTCATGGAAGTAATCAATAGTGGTCAATGTGAAACGATTTGGCTTATTGATTCAACGAGAAACTGGTGGGTTTGAATATAATTTTGGGGGAAATCTGAAAGCTTATTCTAAATTACTTTGATTTGCTGATATTACTTTCCGTTTCTTGAATTCAATCTGTTAATTTTAAAATAAAAGGTATAATATTCTTTTATAAAAAAAATAATTTTATATAAAAATATCAATCATCAGGTTTATCATGTCCTACGTACCTGGAGTACCAACTGTTTAGTATTTTGTTTATTCTGGTGCAAAGTGGAGAACGGAGTGTTTCACACTAGATTCTCTCCAATGACCCGGGTTGTGTAGGAAAAAGCGAGTAGTTGTTTTATAGTATTTTAATTAAGTCAGTTTTTTTACTATTCCTAGGTTTATTTATATAAGGCAAACGGATTATTTAATATATTTTCTAGTTCCATCTGGACTGGAACAAATAAACGAATGTACATCGTATAGCCAATTTGCGCCTTATGTAGAAAATGTTCCGAGCTTTGTAAATACGTAATATTATGCCTAAGCCGCCTGCTTTTATTTAAATAAAGGTTGTTTTTTAGTTTAGAAACTAAAAAACACTAGGTTCTCTCTGCCTGCTATGCGGCATAAATTCCGCATAGCAGGCAGAGAGAACCTAGTCTCAAGACACTCCGTTTTTCGCATTCTTATTTCAATACAATTTCGCAACATCTTGAATTTGCACGGAGAGTGAAGAATGGAATATCCTCATTGATTATCTTCTCCCTTGTGCGAGAAAAATAATAAATAGTTTTTACTTTTTCTATATTGCTATATATATTGCTATACTAGCCGCGTCTGTTTGAGGCTGTCGTGGCGCAGTGAGATAGCTCAGGGTCTGAATATAAACACGATTAATAGTGGATTCAATTTCGACTCGGGGAAATGATTTTATTTAAATGATTTTCCTTTCTCTTTTCTGGTAAGAAAGTCAAGGCACTCCATTTTCCATTTTCACTCATAATTGAGAAGTAACTTCTCTGTTGTCTTTTACTGTTAAGTGAGTGCGGAACTCAACGCCGAGCTGTCTAACCAGAACGGAGATAGAAAAATAATTTAAATATGAGTGAGTGGCAATCGAATCCATAACCAATTGCGTTTACAGTCAGATGCTGTCCATTGCGCTACGACTGCCTCTGATTATAATTAAAACAATATTTTAAAAGATTTAAAATGTTTTTTAATTTAAATAAAATTTAATACACAATTTTTTATTAATTTAGCTGAATATATAAACCACGGAGCACTTATCTCTTTAAGCGGATTTATGAAACTAAACCGAGATGCTTCTTCAGAGATAGAAAAATACGGTATTACATTAAAAACGTGAGAGTATTATCGTATTGAAAAAAAGACGATTGTGAAATAAATATAAGCTAAGAATAAGTAGGATTGTACAAAAAGTGTTTTGTTTTTAATCGATATTAATGTATTTTTTACGTATACGATACATCTGTCTTCTTCATTTTAGGAAAGACAGAGAGAACCTAGTGTAAAGACACTCTTTTCTCCACTTATTGCCCAAATCCTATAAATTCTGTATTGAGTGGTGGAACCCAACGTCGCGCTTTATCTTGTTACCAGAGCGGAGAAATGAAAGTAATATAAAAAGTCATATATTATTCCTTCGAATAGGGACTGAATTTGAGATTGGTGGTGGGCACCAATCGGGTGTGCAGTCTAAGTACGCCACGACGGCCTCACAGTATATTTTTATATCTGATATACTGGAAAGTGTTCCACTCCGCCGAACACGGCTTTCACTGTGCCATGATAGCCGCATTCATTTTCTTGATTTTCCAATTCAATCAGTTCAATATTTTTCATTCTTTTAATAGAAATTTGATATTTTATTGTAAAATCTATGTATTTATATTATAAGAATATAAAAGTTTTATTCAAAGTCTATTAATTTCATTTAACTTTGAGTTTTATTTAAAATAAGAATTTACATGCTTAATTTTTTTAACGTTAAACAATTTGGACCTGTTCGCTAAAGGTTATGGGCTCATACCTGAGAAGAACCAGCGCAAGGAACTCAGCGGGATCTTTTTTTTTCAAGTCAATTTTCAATTATTTATTAGTGATAATGGAACCTTTGATATTGACTGGAGCGAACATGCCATTCCCAAAGCGTGTTATCATTTTAAAAAAATTAAGCTTTACATATCTTCCAGGCCGCTGGTCACCTAAGCTGGGCCTCGTGAGTATACAGGGGTTGTACCCGGCTGGTCCAAGCGCCCAGGCAACAATATCTCCTTCTTCCCCTAGTTACTTCACATCTTCAGCAACTCTCGAAACACTTCCAGTTTAGGGGTTATGGTCGACCCCAAGGACCGGTCCATATTTATAGACTGAGTAGAAAGCTACGGTCAGGGCTCAGCTTTGGCACCCTTTCCTCTCTCTCAAAGGTAGAGAAGATCCAATCGTCGTCATATCTTACACTTTTCTGTGTCGAAATATATATACATCGTGTACTATTAAAATGGTCACATTTTTCACACTTTTGAAGACATTTGGTTTAGAGCGGAGTTGAACACCACGTTTTGTTTCCAGATCAAAGAAAGGAAAATATGATAAGTAAATTTATTGCTAATTTATTCACTACCTCCATAGTACATCGTACTCTCAATCACTGCATATTGTCTGGCGGAAATAAGCACTGTGATTTATCTAGCCAGTGCGAAATAAACGAAAATAACATACAATAATATAATCTAAAGTTGAAATTGAACCAATAACCATCGTTTTTATTCATAAGATTTCTACTACCCAAATAAATTTGCTAAAACCTCTCTACAGAGATGCTAACAACAAAAACAAGTTGTAATATAAAAAATAATTAAAAAAGCGTGTAAGAAATTCAAAGTAGCCGAGTATAGAACGTATGGCCTAGCGATCAGAGCGCTTGGACAGTTTCCAAGAGGCACGGGTCAAAACACGATACGTTTAAATTTTTATACGTTTTCTTAAAATATTCATGCGAATTACAGATTAGCAGAGAGAGATGCTTACAATGTGGAGAAATATTTATATTTTGAATATGAACATTTGGTCAAGTAAAATGTGAACTTACACTTAGCTACATATACACATATAACAACTGCGCCACCAGTGTCAACTCTAGCATATTTATACATGAAATAGGTCAAATTTTCCTTATTCAGCCAGTTTGAACTTAATAGAGGTGTGGTTTGGTTAGACTGCATGTGAAATGAACTGGACGGTATATTTGGCGAAAGCCGTTATTTGCTTACACGTGTACCGACAGTATTAATTTGACTTAGTTTATATTTTTTAAAAAGAATGTATAGGGATGTAATGAGTGTAGCTATATATATAGGCTCTATGTTTATTTCACCTCCCTCAAGTCTCTATATAAAATTTCATCACAATCGGTTCAGTGGTTAGGCTCTGAGAACGTCTCAAGCAGAAAGACAAACAGACAGAGTTACTTTTACTTACACTATAACATCTGTATGGATAATGCTTTATTGGATATAAATAATTAAATTTCAGCTTTCTCATGACATATTAATAAAATATACGAGTGTGTATGCAAACAACAAAATTAATTAATGAGTGCACAGACGGCGAGATCATACCCTATGGGATTATCGTCCACCCCTAATAAGGATATTACGCTTTGTTCCCTAATATTAACAAAGATTAAAAAATATCGTAATATTTAAACAATAAATTCTTATATTTCTTATTAAAAACCTTATTAATAGAAAGGTAAATAGATTATGTAAGTATAAGAAAAAAATATAACTTTAAAAATCTCCCAATAATAATATTATTGGCAATAAAATTGTTATTCTCTTTAATATATATTATAATTATTAAATACATTAAAAATCGAATACTATGAAATATAATTAAACAGAGGGCTAAATATGCTTCAATATTTTTAAAACAATCTTTATTGAACCCCTATAGAGCAGTCAAAAATAAATATATATACCTTTAAAATAAGCGAGAGAGTGATTATGACAATTCTTACACTATGGTGTAAGGACACTTTTAATTATTTACCATTTAATGCCTATAAGAGTAAGCCGCGTGTTGGGTTGTGAGGGACTTCTTACTAGTAAAACCGATATCTGGTTAATCGTTTAATATATAGTAGACTCAGCGTTAAATAGCTGTTAGCTGTTACACAGAAGTAAGGCTTGGTGAGGTTTAAGCGTTTTACTTATTGTTAAATATGTAATTTTTTTATCAGGCAATACCACTGTGCCAGGATGGCTATATTAGTTCTAAATTTCAAATAGAGTTTTAGTTTTTAAGCATATCCAAATATATTCCATTAGCGCTGTAATGTGATAAGTTGGCGAGGTATTCCTCATTTGCATATGAAGTTGATGTTAAATTATTAGTTTTCTCTTGGCTTTGAATGAATGCAATATGCATTTTATGAAAACACTAGTGACCCTCTCGCGGTTTCGTATTTTCGGCGGCCTTTTCCTAAAGCAATAAAAATATTGATTTTTAAAATAGATTTAAGAAATAAGTAGCTCGTGTTTATCCCAAGATCTTCAAGTATCTATATAAAATTTCATCATCACCAGTTCAGGGGTTGACCATGTTGATATCACAGACAGTTAAAGTAACTTTCACAGTTATAATATTAATATGGATTGTAGTAATGGCTCTAAAAAACATAAATTAAACAACTCTTCTTACTTACCCTATAGCTTACGTTTCGACAGGTGTGAGTTTGAATCTTGTTTAAGGAAATATTTTAACATATTTTGCATAATTATTTACAAGGTTCTCTCTGACAACCTTGATATGCGAGACAATGCGTGAAATTGAAAAAAAGTTTTGTGAAGTAAGTTTTTTTAGCAAATTAGTTTATTACATAAAATCTTAGCAATAACTGAGAAGAAATTTAATTTTTTTTTAATACGCCCGCTGTTTCAAATGTTTATACATTTCCTAAATATGTGCTTTTTATAAATTAAACTCTAAGTAAGTATATATATATATACAACGCACTAAGTGATAAAATAAACTTACAATTTCATAATAATGTCACTAAATCTCAAGTGAAGATGTCTGAAGAGATTTGCATGTGGTTGAGACTGGATTAGTTGGGTTGTCTTGTAGGGCCCATCTGCCACTAAGCCATGGGATAGCTTAAAATTTAGTTGACTCTATTGTTATAGTAATACAATTACAAAACACATTACGTCGCATTTCGATGGAAAGTGGAGAACGGAGTGCGATGCGATGCGTACTGACAGAACATTGTACAAAAGCGTGACACAGTAATTCCATACTTCCATATTAATATTATAAATCCGAAAGCAACTGTGTCTGTCCGTCTGTGACATCGTTACAGCCAAACCACTGAACTGATTGTGATAAAATTTTAAATATACAGAGAGAGAGAGATACTTGGAATGAACATAAACTAATTATTTCATCCATTTTTTAGTTTTCCAGGAATTGTATTGTTTTACGAAAAGTAAGAGTGGGTTGCTAATTATAATATATTTTTAAATATCTACTACAAATTTCTAACAAGAATTTCCGTTTGCCACTTGACCGACAACAACGTTTGTTGGAGGCCATCGTTGCGTAGTGGGATAGCATTTCACTGTAATCACGATTGATTGTGGGTTCAATCCCCACTTGGAGATATGATTATAATTTAATAATTTAAAATTTTCCGCTCATGTCAACAAGACAAAGCGGTGCCTTGAGAGTCACCAATAAACACGCAATATCTGGGTGCAAAACGGAGTGTTTTGATATGTGCTTTATGGGAAACCCTGCTTTATGGGAAAATGCGGGAAGCTGAAACAAAAGAAAAGTATGGACAATCCTGTCCTGTTATATGCTTTTGAATTACATGATATTATTTTCACAAAAAATGTAATGTAAAAATTTATCCAATATACTTCAGTAATATAAAATAATCTACGGCAATAGATTTGAAATGCTTAATATAACAAAGGTATCTGCAATCAATCCACTTTACTTATTAATCAAAATAATTATTTATTATTTATACGCAATATTAAACACATGGTTGTGCGTATAAATAATAAATACATACACATTCATACAGTGACAAACACGTTACTATGGCAACGGATATTTTACTTAACGTAACGTATATACGTTATACGTTAACGTATATACGGCATAAAGTAGGTATATACCTACTTATGCCCAGCTAGGTAACTTCACCTTTGTGAACTAAACATTTGGTTCTTCTCGTGTACTTTTTTCAAATGCAATAAACAATTTGATATCATATTACTAAATATAGGTTGACGCTATCGTGGCGCAGTGCGTAAGCTTCTGACTCTACAAACGGTTGGTTGTTAGTTCGATTTGCACCACGGAGGCAAGATTATATTTAAAGTATTTTAATTGCTCTGCTCTGGTACCTAAGACAAAGCGCGGCGTTGAGTTCCGCCACCCTGACTACCCGCTATGCAGGCAAAACGTGAAGGTAAAAACAAAAACTAAAAATTAAAACTTAATTTATATTTAGTTACATTTATTACTATTTTAAAGTAAACAGCAAAACAGATACAACTGTAGTTCTTTTAAATGTGATTTAAATGAAAATGACTGGTCCAATTCGAATTGTTTACGTGAAAATGATCAAATTACAAGCGAAAGTAAAAGCAATGTTGTAATTCCTCGAATTATTAAGGAAACTTTCACTCGTTAATAGAATTATTGGAATTGTTTAATGTCAACGACAGTTTTGGTAAAGTGAGTATTTGGTGTCACTAGCTTTTATAACAGAGGTTATAGGTTCAATTCTCACACACAATCATGATACAAGTCCCTCGTAGTGCTGTACTTTTACTCGGGGGAATGATTATATATATAATTAAATATATAAAAATCACGGCTATAAATTCCGCCACTCAACATGCATTTCGATTTCGGGTGGAAAGTGGAGAAAAATTGTCTTAGCAACCACCCTGCAATGCGGGAAAAAATACGGCGTTAGGTGTCGCTATTCAACATATAATGTTTTAAATTTGGGTGGAAATATGAAAACGGAACGTACCGCCTACTCTCTTATATGTGGTAGATAAGTGAAGCTATTTTTTGAATCTAATGCATTAAGTAAGTATAAAGCCTGATAATAAAGCATGCTCTACCTCACTTATTTTCCATTTAAGACATAACTGCATTTAAATTAAACCTGTTACCATCAACCGTATATGTATGTATGTACATTGAAAAAAAAATGTTTGAGTTTCGGCATTCAATACACAATATCTTAAACTATGGCGGAAATCAAAGAACGGAGTGTCTTGACACTAAATTCTTTCTAACTACATTGCTATGCGAAAAAAAGACAGAGATATATATATATATATATATATATATATACATTTTAATAAAACGAATTCTCTCACTAAGTAGCAGAGGTAAAGTAGCTAGTTTTTATAGCTTGACGCTGTTTCCCGCATGGCAGGGTTGTCAGAGAGAACCTTGTGTCTAGACACTTCACAACTTTTTGGGATTTATATGCACTTAAAATCGTCATTTACGGATTGCAATATATCTTCCATTTATGCATGTCTTAAATAACAAAAGCTCCATAAAACATTTGAATAAAATCAAAAAACTCTCAAATGCTAACAAAGCCATATATATATAAAAGGTGAAGTTTCCAACTTAAAACTTGGCTCCTTTAAAGTAGAGTTCAAGTTCTTTCATTTAATTTAATTACATCGATCACTCCCGACAGCTGGTCTAAATGATAATGCGGCAGTCCGTTTCTAACTTCACTTGTGCATTAGTTGAATAGGACCAACCATAAGTACGACTATTGTCTGGTCGCAGATTCGATTACCAGTTGTGGTATATTTCTTTTGAGCTTCACGCTGTTTTGCGCAAAGCAACAAAGCAGACAGAACCTGGTGGTGTTAAGACATTGGGTGTTGAGTGGCAGATCTCAACGCCGCGCTTTGTCTTCTTACTAAAGCGGCAATGAACATAATTAAAATATATTGACTTCAATCATAATATTTTTTTTACAAAGAATAATGCTATGTTTTCGGCAAAAAAAAACATTTGCAAAAATATTAAAATCAAACCCACGATATTCAACATATACAATAAGGCAACAAAAATACACATTTTATTGTACAATTAAGTTGTTATTTTATACATTTTCCTGATATAGCCGAGTACGTGCTCACATTAAAAGGCACTCCACTCCGCTTGACTAGCTCTAATGTCATGAAACATTTTAACCGTACTATATAAAGTAGATATATTATAAATAAAATTTTATGACTAAGATATTACGTGTAGTTTCGATTTTAAGCGACATTTTCATTATTAAGCGAATAACATAGTCGCTTAATGTTGAAATTGATTTTATCGTGGTACAGTTGAGACGTTAGTCTGTATACATAAAGGACTCTTTACTTGTAATATGTTTACTTAAAAATAAAAAAAAATCTAGTTTGGTTATGTCTCTCTATTTTGTATGTAAGTGACAAAATGGAGAGAGAAATATCAAAACAATTAGGTCTCTCTGTAAAACAAAATATATTTGTAACATTTCTTTTTCTTAAAGTGTTATTCAGAAACGTAGGAAATAGAAAAAATATATTAAGAAAACGTATAAAAATTTGAACACAGCGGGATTTGAACTAGCGGGATAAAAACTACAAAGTAGACTGTGTTTATTCCAAAACCCAACCAACCCAAGTAGCTCTATATAAAATTTCATCACAATCGGTACAGCTGTTTGAGTTACATTTATAATAATAGTTATATCCATACAATTTTCATTTTATACTGTATTTTGTATAGACATTTATAAAAATAAAACAAACAACACGCTTTCCAACGACTACAGTTTAAAAAAAAATTTGATTGCCATAAAAATTAGGACACCACACGCGAAGGCTAAAAATGAAATAGTCGATTTTTACGTTACATCCAAAATTGACCGACACCTACAGTAATGGACATCCGTTTTCGCCTTTTATAAAATCAATAAAATATTGATGGGCTCGTGTATTCCGCTATAAACTGTTATATGGCAGCTGAAATATTTGAAGCTTTAAGTAATTATTAATCTTTACTCGGAGGCTAATGTGGCGCAGTGGGACAGCACTTGACTATAAACACGATTGGTTATGGGTTCGATCCCTACTTGTTCCCACCCATAATATTTAAAATATAACCATTTCTCAGCTCTGGTACCTAAGGCAAGGTGATGAGGGAGATTTTTCGGGCGGGCAGGGCGGAACGCAGTGTCTGGATAATTAAGTCAATCCAGATTAACTTAATTAAAATTACTACAGACTTAAAAAAATTACCCTGCTATATGTGAATGTACATACTAATGTACTTTACTGTAAAACTGTTTTTTTTATCAGTAAGACTTTTCAGTTAATAACAAGTTGACAGGCAAAAGCATAAACTAAACTGCGGGCCTAGACGGCTGAAAATTGACATGAAGTTTGAAATGTGTAAGAAAGCACTAGATCCTGTAACAAATTAAAGGAAACATCATTTTAAATTAAAATGATTACAAGTATTATTATAATATTAAACATCATATATATATATATATATATATATATATATATATATATATATATATATTGATTTTTGTTCAAAATAATAATGATACATTAACAAAAGAGTTATCATATCATTGGTCTACTCTGTAAATAGTTATGCGTGGTATAACCCCGTTTTTTGGTCGGTTAAAAAATGAAAAACCTTTCCTGCTAAACATCATTACTAAAATAACATTTTGAATAACAACTGCCAATATGCCTGCACATTTGACATAAAAACGACAAATAATAAATATTTCATATAAATAATAAAACTCTTATCTTCATATTTCAGATTTTCATCTCGAAATATATCAGACAGAAAGCAGGCACGTAGCGATTCGACGACATTATAAGAATTCCATTTTATTTTTAAATCCTAAATCTTGTACCTCATTCGACAACAAATATATTTTAAAATAGTTACAAATATTACACAATTTTTTTATATTTTTACAGCGATATTACACTTAGGATAGAACAAACTATGATAGAAGCGGATCTCGAACCCGCGCCTCTTGCTCTGATAACTAAGTTATAAGTTACTATTATACGTTTCTTAAAAAAGGTCTTTTTTCACACTATTTCATTTTTGAAAACATAATGGTGCAATAGGACAGTATTGATTGTGGGTTTGATCCATAGGACATTATTGGGCAAATCAACACGCAATATTTTAAACTTTAGCGGTAAGTGAAAGGAATTGTCAAAACTAATCTGTTTTAAAAAACGACTAGTGCATGATCTCTCATTTTAAATTTAAAACATTTGCGATATTCAAACCCATATATACCTAACGAGTTACGCAATAGAAATTATTAAATGCGACCTTTTGCGGATTCGAATACATAAAGCCGTTAAGCAGCCAGTTAAATTATATTAAGGTACGCATAATAAATGAAATCAAAGAGGAGAAAACCATTGGGGCGAAAAATGAGAACGGATTTTAGAAATGGCAGCAGTTTTAGGCGTTTGTGAAATGAATATAGGCACAGCTGTGTGGATTTTGTGTTTCTTGAGCAAAAATAGTGATAAATCACTACGCTCTAACATAATAAATATCAATTTAAATAGTAATAAGATTGTTGAAAGTGTTATAATATTAGAATATTTAGAAACGTATAATATTTTAAATAAATTTGAACCTGCACTTTTAGAAATCCGTTCAAACGCTCCAGCCAACTTAGCTATATTATATTATAATTTTTTAAATATTATTCTATATTAAATTATCAGTATGAGAGTAAGCAACATTCGTTATCTATCTATGTCAATTTTTGATATTTACAAAAAAAACTGACAATTGAATTATATTAAAATACGAGTAATGAAGGAAGGAAATCAAAGGAGAAAGACTCGTTGGCGTAAAAAGACGTTTGCATATGAATACACATAGCTCTATAGAAATTGCAAATATCATTATATTAATATGGGAAAAAGAAAGTCGAAGGGGGACTTCGTTTTTATGAATATTTCAGTAATAATGTATAAGAAACACATTCACATTTAAAAAATAAATATTACACACACTACTATGTGTTTAAAATACACCGACGATATAAACCTACGTACACATTGTTAAGGCAACGAGTATTTCACAGGTCAACGGTTCGACTAGTGTGTATTAATTAATAAATTACACCGTCCTCTATAACACTCTTAGGTAATTAGGTTGATTTTACTTTTCGTACTTTGCTTATTTATGCTATTGTGGCGCAGTGGCACATCGCCTGGCTATAAACGTGATTGATTGTGGGTTCTATTCCTACTCGGGGAAGTGATTATATATAAAGTGTTTTTTATTTGAGGCCATCGTGGCGTAGTGGGACAGCGTCTGACTGCAAACTCAACAGGTTGTGGGTTTGATTCTCGGTCGGTGGAATTATCATAAATTAATTATTTTTATTTCTATATTTATTTTATTTTATTATTATAAAAACTTCTTATTCAGACAACGTGCGGCGTTGAGTTCCTCCTCTCTACACACCATCTCTTTTTCGGGCAGAAAGTGGAAAACGGAGTGTATTTACATTAGGTTCTCTCTTTATACTCTGCTGTACAGTACAAAAAAAAATACCTCATTAAAGATTTGTAAATGATAACACGCCTTGGGAACGAACATCGTTCTCCACAGTATCCGTTTTAATGATTTAATAACCTTTAATAACATATGACATACTAATAGAACACTGGACCTATATATAATACGGGTTATTTTATCAAAGTGCTGATGAAAATTCAACGTCTAAAGCAATATTCAGCAAAACAAGTAAAATAATTGGATATAAATGTGTAAGAAACACATTTAAACATACCATTTGTATGTAATTTAAACTCAATTTACCAAAGTATAGAATACAAGGCTGTCAGTGAGTCCATTCGACTAACATTACTATTCTACCGGGACATCCTTACATTAATACTAAACTTAGTTTATTAATAGTCCACATTCATAGTTTTCGAAGGGGGACATGAATAATTAAAGAAATGTATCTACGCCCGAGTTGTTCATGTATTATTCATTTTCTAGACTTAAATTGGTGGCTGTGTTTGTGGCGTGTTTTGTTTTAAATTAGTGAAACTTCCCATATCAGGCGGAGATCACATAGTGTCAAGACACTCCGTTCTTTATTTTCCGCTCGTAATTAAGACATGTGTTTTAAGTATTAGAACTCACTTTTCCTAACCATAGTGGGAAAATGGAAATAATTTTAATATTCTAATCACTCCCGAATTCGAAAACATATAATAGTTTAAAAGCGTTCAAATGCAACGAAACTTTTATACGTTTTCTAAAAATATTTTTCAAATGGAAGTAGTGTCTCAACTCTACTTTTATTTGCATAATTTTATAATACGTCTGTCAGTTGTTCTGTCTTTCAATTTCTTAAATAAGTGTGTAACACACAATTTGTGTATTACGTATTTACACAAATTGTATGTTACACACAGACTGGAGCCTTGAAGATCACTAGTCTAGCTTTTATTTAAATGTTATTTAGATGTTCTTATACCTACCTTATCTTGTTAGCAAATTATTCGAGCGTACTTCATTACGTTTAAAATGTTAGTTGCGATCAAAGACACGATGCCTTTATTTTTTGATTTAAAGTTTATAAATTAATGTTTTGGTTTGGTTCGTTGGTTATTAGATTGGTTGTGGATTGGTTTTTTAATTTGAAGGATTTATAATTTAATCATTTTAAATTCGCACTGGGGTACAAGACAAAGCGAGGCGTTGAGTTCCGCCACGCAATGTATCGATTTAGGGCGGAAAGTGGGGAATGGATTGTCTCAACACTAGGTGCTTTTTGACTACTATGCTATACGGATAAAAAAATATAATAAATTGCGTAATAGGAAAATTATCTTTATAGAATATAGTATAATTCCTAACTTCTAATTAGTTACACTTATCATTCATTGTCCATAATATCAGACAATGACTTAGCTGCTATATTCAGTCTCATATTTTATTTCTTTTTCTTTACCATACTATTTACACGCAAATTGTAACTCATACACTTCCACAGGTTGACTGGAAAAGATCTCTTCTAGAGATAAGTCCACCCTTGTTAACTATAAAACATTATTGATTTAATTTTGTAATGTTTTTTATTTTAAATATAATAAAGAATATAATAATAATAAATTTTAATATTAATAAGTGACGGACAAACTTTGCACTTATTTCTACAAAAATTATATGGATGGATGATGGATGGATGGTTCTCCATCTCCATGGTATGAAATTTGGCATAGTTATTTATATGGAGAAAAGGTGCAAAATGTCAATATTTTGTACAAGTTGCTGTAGCAATGTGTATTTTCACGTCAACAGATTGACTAGTAACCTCGATTATTTATCCTAATAGAGTTTGAGCCTATTAAGTATTGCGTATATTACGACTTCTTGCTAATAAGCTATTCACTTTGTCTATCCAGATTTATGGGCCGTTATAGTTATAGCTTGTGAATTTCAATTTAATTAACATTTCACATTCATGTGTTTTTTCACATTTAAATTTATCTTTTTTAGTTTCAATTTAGTTTAGCTTTTGATGTATTCTTCTCCATCTGACTGTAATGCGATATTTGTGGTTTCAATCCCCACTCGAGGTTTGGGAAAATCATTATATTTAAATTAAAAAACATATATTTAGAAAACGTATAAAAATTGAACGAAGTGGGATTTGAACCCGCATCTCTTGAAAACCGTTCAAGCGCTCTGATCGCTAAGCCATGCGTTCTACATCCTGCTGCGTCGAAATTCTTATAGGCTTATTACAACTTATATTTGTTGTTAGCAACTCTGTAGAGAGATTTTACAAATTTCTGCTAGCCAAAATAGCAAGAGAGAATGCCATTTATTAAATATTTTTTAACAAGTGTTATTCACACACTTAAGATATTGAAAAATACATATTTAAAAAAAGTATTAAAATTTGAATTTCTCTAATACGGGCGAATAGAACAATATATATTTATTTAAAAATAGTAGGTATATTTGTGTTTAAAATTAAACTCACTAGAGAAAGCTACTTTATATTTCAAACAGTACAAATATATTAATTGTATCCAATTATATCCAAAACAAAGGAACTTACATCTGAGATCTTAAAGCTTGTTTAACACAATCTGTTGCGGTCGGTGCTAGAGCTGTTTACATCATATTGTTCTACCTTACTTACTCAGACACGTTTCACGAATAAAATATATATATGTGTAATCTATACAAACAAATAATATAAGAGTGTCTGTTTGTAATATGAAAATAACCGTTTATTACTTAATGCATATGTATGCGTACACGGTACATATACCAAAATAACTTATTTTTGCAATTTGTGTCTGGCTGTTTGTTCCGGCTAATTTCAGGATGGGCTGGACCGATTTCGACGGGAGTTTCACTAACAGATAGCTGATGTAATAAGAATGATAACAGATAGCTGATGTAATAAGAATAAGAATAATGAAATGAAGTAATTTAGGCTTTTTTTATTCTATAATCCACGTGAGCAAAGTCGCACAGCTAGCACTATATAAGTTTACTATTGGATAGACAATTTGTAGACGGTATAGAAAATTTTGTAAAAAGTGGAGAGTTTAGTATACTTCTTTCAATATCTCATTTTGAAATGTTTGTTTTTGTAGATTCTCACTCTCCGCATAGCAGGATAGGTTCTGCCTTGTGTCAAGATATTAATTTGAATATAATCACTACCCCGAGTTGGGATCGAACCTATAATGTTGCAGTCAAACGCTGTCCTACTGCGCTACTGGAGCCTTTTTTAATATGCATTTGTACCGGAAATGTGATCAATAACAAAGATACTATAACAATTTGTGTATTAGGTAAATTATCTTTATTACACAGTTCGCAACTTCTGAATAGATATTAGATTATTAGATGAAGCAGTTAATCTTTTAATTTTCAGGGAAATATAACAACCAACAAACGATTAATTGAGTTTGTGAAAGAAGGCTCGTCTCAAAATCCACATAAAAGCCTTACTCAATCTTAGAATTAGCTACTCTCGTGATGGATACGTATGAGAAACAGGACAGAGTCCCTGAGAATCTCGTCATCCAGATCGGACATTTTCCTTTACTCTAGAAGCTTAAAACGTGTAATACTGGCAGAACTTACAGCTCCGTGGGAAACAGCATTTCTCAAGATCATGACTTTAAAGTAAATAAATACTTTGAACTTACTAACTAACTGACCAAGAATGAGTTTAAGAGTTAATTTATATGTTGTAGAAGTACACGCGAAATATTTGCGCGGCATCAGTTAGATCTTTTCGAATTTGGTTAGGTAGAGAGAGCAACTCAGACAGTGGACGAACATTAATCCATTTTAAAGGGGCTCCTTATGCCTACACTTGTCTCGCAAGTCCGAAGCACTGTATCTTTCTGAACCACGATGAACCTGTACTGAACTGAATCTATGGCATGCTAAGAAGTTCCTTCTCATATTAATAATTTAAAAAAAAGCTTTGCCATAGAAAACGATTTTCTAGCATATAAATATTCCCTCCAGTGAAAATCGAACTACCAATCATCTTGTTCACAATCAGACGTAGTCCGACTGCACCACTATGCCTTATATAAATCATTATGATAGAGTACTTATTATAATACCGACTGTAAGCGCGATTGGTGGTTGGTTAGATTTCCATCCTGAGAAATTATAAAACTTGAAAATCATATTTTTAGAAAACGTATAAAAATTTAGAATGCGGCAGTATTCGAACCCACGCTTCTTGGAAACCGTCCAAGCGCGCAGATCTAGTCAGCACGCACGTAGTCATGCACTCTACGTCTGCGTCAAACCTCTTACACGCTTATTACAACTTATTTTTGTTCTTAGCATCTCTTTAGAGATTTTTACAAATTTCAAGAGCTATTTATTGAATATTTTTAACATATGTTAAATATTTTTAACGCAACGTCTCGAATTCGAGTGGAACGTGGAGAATGAAGTGTCTTGGGACTAGATTTTCTCTGACTTCCCTGCTATACGAGAAAAGGCATGAGGCTGCAAAAGTATGTTTAGTTGTAAAAGTTACGATTCAAAATTCTTACGTTTAAAAAACGTATACAAATATAATATGTATCAGAAATCAATAACAATAACTGATTAAAATCATTAAATCTTTTTGCTCGTATTGTTAAAAGACCGATCGTTTACATTCATATGAAATTGTCATTGTAGAACAGATAAAGGTCAAGTGATGGTTATGAGTTCGATTCCTAGCTTAGAGAATGTTTAGAGAAGGGTAAAAGTGTAAAGCTGAAAAAATTAGCATATTTTTTGTCACTTAAATATACTAACTACACACTTCAATCCATACGATTCTTTCCTAATGTTTTTTTTTGTTTCTATTTTATATTCATTTTAGACCTTAAGATAGGCGATACCTAAGTAAGCTTTTTTCATACCTAATTCTACAATTAAAGTATAAGAAAGAACAATTAAAATATAAGAAAGAATTACATATACTATACACCACCAATCAATTTAATAAACTTCCTGCCTTTTTGAATATATTCTGCACATTGTTTCAGTAAATATATGGTAATCATTTTCGAAGTATAGAAATGGATCATTAGCTCAATTTAATGGCTTGGAAAGAAATCCGGCTCGAAGGATCAAAATTCGATTTCGCATTAAGAGTTCGTTTATCTCGCTGTTATATTACTTTGGTTAGTACTTTTTATGTGATTTGTGTATAATTTAGAATAAATTACAATATAATATACCTGAATATAATCAATTGATATCAGTTTTAAGGAAAAGGTTCCTAATTTTGAAGCAAAAAATTACCAGTGATCATGGTTCTCCCGCATTCCAGAGAGCCTAGTGTCAAGACATTCTATCTTCTACTTTCCGCCTGACATTGCGTATTGAACGGCGGAACTCAATTGTCTTAGGTACCAGAGCGAAGAAATGAAAATAATTTAAATATAATAATTTCTCCGAGTGCGAATCGATCCCACAACCAATCACGTTTCCAGTCAGACGCTGTCCCACTGCACCACGTTGGCTCCATCAATTTTTTCAATGGTATAAAATAAACGTGAACTCCAACTAGTTACATTTAACACTATTCAAATACTGAAACGTACATAATGGTTAAATTAAAACTCAAATTACGCCCTTTATCGACTTGGTACATTGTTCCAAGTCAATTACGTACAATCGTCCATAGCGAGGTAAAAATACCTATTTCCCCTTTTCCATGCTAGTACGGCACGCCTATTACTGCAGTAGGGTTGGCAGAAAAATTTAAATCGGACTTATTTTTGGGAGCACAAAATATTTTAAGCAGATATTATTAATATGTAATTATTAACTTGTTAAAAAGATACTAAGTTATTATTTTATATTGATTATTAAATAATTCTTTAATTCTAATCTAATATCTATATATATATATATATATATAATCTTATTATTATTATTAGGTTATTTATTTGAATAATACTTTCGAAACTTTTTTCATGTAATTTAGATTAAAATACAATTATCTAAGAAAGTTGTTGAAATCAATTAAGGTTACTTTAATATCTCAAAGAAATAGTAGTAACGAACTAGGACTAGTTATACGTGACAATTTTTTTGATTATATTCTTCTTACCCAAGAGCGTTGCGTAATTTAATATTGGACTGTATCTGGACAAAGTCGATAAGCAAAAATAATGAAAATATTATTATTGTAAGGATCAAACTTTCTTCACCCCAAATAGGAATTGAACCTACAATTTATGTAGTACATGTAGTCAAATATTAGGCATTTATCAAATACTTTATTATAAAAATATAAAATTTTCATCAGGCCATCGGTGCATCTGACCGTAATTGTGATTGGGTGTGGGTTCGATTACCATAATCATAATTATAATTTAATATTTTAATTTCCCCACTCCGGTGAACATGACCGAAGTCCGCCCCTCAACTCACAATGTCTCGAATTTAGGTGAAAAGTGGAGAACCGAGTGTTTTGACACTAGTTTTGCTCTCAGACTATCCCGCTATGCACGAATAAGCGTGAAGCTAAAATAAAACAAAATCAAATGTAATTATATTTTATTTTGCCAACTGTACAGTGTGGTTAAACTTTCCGAGTTCTGCTTGCTCAAGCTATTGTTAATTTCTAGATTCTATTGTAGAAAGATACTGTTTAAGGAACATTTAAGTTCATTGAATATTAAAGAAGTTACAGGGAAGCCAAGATTTTACATATTGTTTACACAAAGTTTTAATAAGAAAGCAATATACCGTTCATTCTTATTATTTTTAAGTTGAAAACGTCCAGCCATTGTGGTGCAGTTGAAAAATAATTTTCTTGTACACGGGATGGTTGTAGGTTTGATTCCAGCTTAGGGGAGACTACACAAAATATTTTATATATACATATCAATGTATATATAAAACATTTTCGTATCTCCGTTTGATTAGATAAAGCACGTTGTGCAGTTCCGCCTTCAAGAATATCTAATGTGGGCGGAAAGCGGAGGATGGATTGTCTTAGCGACATGTTTCCTGCCTAACCTGTTAAATAAGGACTGACAATGACCATTTATTTTTGTTTTTACCAATTCTTTGCAAGGGATTTCCATCAGGCGAGATTCAGGTTCCGGGAACGGGTTCGAGTCCCAATGATTACAATTCTAAAAAAGTTAAAACTTATTAATACTTTGCTTTTATGCTCTTTCTGTTATTCTTATGTGTAGTTCACAAGAAAACTGTACTTTATTCAACTTAACGCTTTCCCGCTCGACATCGAGATATGCGTGTTGAGTGGCGAAACTCAACGCCGCGCTGTTTGTGTGATATAAGAGCAATAAGAAACTATTTTAAATATAATCATTAGCGGTAATAAAGATAGGGGGGAGCTCGGTTGACCTTCGAAAACACATTATCTGATGATACTGGAGGATGGTGACGTAATAAGCATAAATACCCCCGGAGGGAAGAGTATGATGAAGAGGTTGATAACTGTAAACGAGGCGAAAGAAGTATGTAGGTGTCGTAGCGCTCCGTCCTCTCTTAATCCCGCTAGGGACAAAGCGTAAAGATAAAAAAAATATAGAAATATTTCCCCGAGTGGGAATCGAACCCACCAATCGCGTTTACCAGTCAGACTCTGCCACACAGTATTGTATATTGACGGATTCAAAAACAAATTTTCAAAAAGTAATAAGTAATCTTAGTACCCGGCCTCGATTCTCTAACAATAGGATGTTATGAAAGTAGTAATTATATTGTAGTTTGTAAGTAAAATATTTTCTCAGCTAAATTTTGACTTCTAGAAATGTTTGAGTTACAGAACTTCATCAATCATAGTTGCTAGTTTAGTTTCAATAACGACTTGTTTAATGAAATTCAAAGAAGTGTTATTCTAGTATAGAATTGTGGTTAGTTTCAAGACTATGAGAAATGAAGAAAAATTTTGATGTTTTATTTAAAAAACACATTATAGTAATTTGTCGTCATGCTAGTAATCATGTCATTGACATCAAGTACATGCTACGAAATGTATTTCTTTGCTCCAGTTAAAAAAGGCGCGGCTTCACATTATTTAAAATGAAAATGTGGTAAAATTTATATAGTTTTTTTTTATATTTTTACAATTTTCCTGCATAGCGTATAGGCTGATAGAACCTAATGTCAAGGCTATATCATCCGCTTTCCGTCGCCAACCAAGACTTTACATGTTTAGCGGAACTTAAGACTGCGCTTTCTTTTACTGGGGCAAAGTATTATATTATAAGTAAATCCGCTTAAATATTTTCTAGTCAAACAGTTCAATGTTTCGGCTAAAACTAAAGGGAAGAGCACGATATGTCCTTCACACGTAGAAAGGGATGATTTATAACTTTTTTCCCTTGACGTGTTCACATTTCTACGCGTACGCTGTGCTCGTATTTATGGCATACGAAAAAAATTGGGGCAAATCTGTGTATGGCAGCTTTTGGGTTTCGAAATTCAGTTTCGGCTATTTTTAAACATTTTGAACAAACCTAGTGGCTATTCACTTATTTATGTTACCTGTAATATACCACTTGGTAGTAGGTTATTTTTCAAACGCATATATATATAATATATTTATTAATTTTCAATCGAAACTATTCATATTTTATGGTATTAGTATACGGCCCGGCAAACTTCGTGTCGCATCAGAATTAAATATGCAAAATTCGCAAAATATAAAATATCACTTGTATGGTGATTGGTTGGAACAGGATAAGGAAACTTGATTACACAAACTTCCAAAAATTCACTTTGCGATTTGCTAATCGTTATAGCAAATGTACGGGAGAGTTTAGACGCTTAAAAACAAAAGTAATGTTGGAATCATTGATACACGCGGGATCGAGACATCCTCTTCTTTGTTTTTCCCCTAATGCTAGTTGCCTCGATGACATTAGCTCTTTTACAGTCAGTTTTATTGTACAATCAAAGATTATTAATGTTAATTAAATTGATTGTGCAAATGAGCCTTGTTTTAATTATAATTTGTGAGTTGAAGTCCAGGAATCCTACTGAATTCAAAACATCGGTGGGATAGCTGACTACGTTATTTGGTTGATAACTGATAGTAAAAATAACTATCTCGGGACCCGGTATAATTTCCCTAATGGTTGCCGATTTGTTGAAAATGAATGATATGTTTTTTGTCAAATGACAATTCAATTATGTCATTAGGTAGCAGATTTTTATTAAAAACTCTCTACTCTCTTAAGCTGGTTCCAAGAGGCGCGTGTTCGAATCCCGCGGAGTTCAAATTTTTATAATTTTTCTTAAAATGCTTTTCTGATATTTTAAACCTTTCTTGGACTTCTATAAATATTTTAAAACCACATTTAGCCAAATCGACCCAGCCGTTCTCGAGCATTAACGATCCTAACAAACGGCATTTTATTTTTTATATATTTATATATTGATTATTATTATTATAATGTACATATAACCAAAATCATCTTATAATGTTTCTATTGAAGTGTTCATAGTGCAAAGATAATTGATCTTAATAAGAAAACAAAACGTAGAGGCAAAGAAAATTGTTTCTGTCTAGTATAGTAGCAGGTATTATTTGAATTCTCTGTGTGTATATATTAAGTGTTGCCATAAATATTGTTACAAAGAAAAACTATTTTTTGTAATAATATAAAACCATTAAACATATATAAAGCTTATTAGAAGTGATCTCCATTGTCTGCAATACAGTCCTATAAACGTTGAGGCCAGTTATCAATAGCGGCACGCACTGTTTCTATGGGAAAATCCTTTAATTCTTTTTATCCTTTAGAGCAAACCGTAATCTCTAAGACTGACCATAAATCATAATCCCGTGGATTAAGATCAGGACTAGATGACGGTCAGCCTTCAGCTCTGATTAAGTCCGGAACGTTCGTTTCTAACCAAGATTGGGTGGATCGAAAATTATGACCCGGCGCCGAGTTTTGCTGAAAGAACCATTCTTGGTTATTGGACATGGTAATGGTAATGGGGCTGATCTACCTTCTCAAGAATAACATTTTTGCAAAAATATGGTCAGTCACTCCTTCATAGCGAACCCCCGCGAACCCTCCACGAAACCTTCACTGTAGTTAGATAATGCCCACGTTGTACTCTGTTGACTAATTTAGAAGCTTCTTTAGAACTTTCAGCATAAATTACGGTAATTTTGTTTGTTAAAACATTGCTCATTTTTAAAAAATTTCTTATCCGTTAAGAAAATATCTCTGTGACCTCTTTTTGCGCTTTAGTTATTTTGATTTTGCGCCCTATTCTTTTTTAAATTGTCATTTAAAACATGAACAATGCGTCTCTTATAGGCTGCAAGTCCTAAGTCATCTTTTCAAATACGCAACATGGTTTTAGGTGCTATCTGAGATATATTGTATTATTTTCGGACTCGATTTCTTCGAATTCTTTCCCCTTACTGCTTTAATCATCTTTTTCGTACGAACACTACGTGGACGGACAGATCTTTTTCTGTCACAAACAGAGGGGGTTTAATTGTACCTTTCAATAGACCGGTACACACATATTTGACTAATACCAAAGCGTATGGAAGATTTAAAAAAATTGTATGTAGCACCATACTTACTTTATGTAATGCAATCACAGCGATTCGGCTCTCTTTATCACCACCCTCCATTTTAATATCGCAAAATATTTTATAATATATTGTCCCGAAAATAAAAAATACAATAAACAATCATATAAAAATGACAGATTCAAAATTTAAAAGTAATATTTTATTTATTTTTAATTATAACGGTATCTGTGGCCAGACTAAGTATAGTTGTAAAGCTGTCATCAATCTCATTGTAGGACGTAGCTATGTATTTTAAGAGCTACAGGCTTATCCCAATCCCATGCAATATACCACTATGTCAGTATTCAGATTTCCAATAGAACTGGACAATTTTGGCAATCGTCTATATGAGTCAATATGGAACTTCGACACTCGATTTTGATTAACTGACGCATTCAAACTGAAGAGCCTTTAATATTTGTATTATTATGTTAAAATGGGTAATTAGGGGAGAACGGAGGCTTAATCTCAAAATTCTAGACATTGATATGAGAGGCGGGGCTCAACGCTGTACTTTGTTTTACCAGCACGCAAAACCAATAGTATTTAAACTAGTTCCTGCGAATAACCTCGTGCGCATAATAAGTAAGATTTATCTGCAAAATTTTATGCTTAACGGAAAAATATTTAAATGAAAAAAAAATACAAAAACTGGCAAGAGCTCTTAAAACTCCTCAATCCGACCTTGTAACCAAATCCTTTATTAATAGTCTATTTATTTATTTCGTCTATTATTTATAATAGCTCCGTGTGAAATTTCATTGTCAGTTTTCAATATTTCGTCATGAAACCATTCGTTTTCATTTATACAAATATACGCAATTATTGTCCCCAGTAGGATTCGTACCCAAAACCAATCGCACTTGCAGTAAGTCGCTATCCCACGCGATACAATGGCCACGACCTATATATACATGTGTTTTTTTTTTATTTTATCATTTCCACGGCATGTCACAAATAAACCCATCTAACAGGTACTTGAGGATTATTAATAATGATAATAAGTATATGGGGGTTTGATGTTATATAACTGAAAACTATGCAACTTTTTGGAAATTAACGAGTAACAAAATATTGATAGTAACAACATTGAGTGACTGACAGACAACGCACGGGTTGAAATTTAGGATATTACTAGAAATTCCTATGGGTTCAGAAACACCCTCTTTCTCTCTCCTATGCTATGCCTAAAATTTACTTTCTTCTTACGTGGAAAGTACGAAAGATGAAAATGGAACAACAAAATGGAGATGCATCTCATTCCACGCAAACAGAAGCTTCCTACGACTTGATAGTTATATATCTTTTATAAATCACCACTGTTTACAGTCACCTTTTGATCTGTAGCAAGCAAAGCGCGGCATTTAGTTCCGCCACTCAGCATGTGTCTCGATTTCCGGCAGAACGTAGAGAGAACGGAGTGTCATGACACATAAATTCCCCAAACTATACCTTACTATGCGGGAAAAAGCGAGAAACTGATATATAAAAGCTTACTAAGCTTTTAATTTGGTCACTAAAAAGCTTAAAAACAAAATAGAAATTGACCTCTAGATTAGCTTTCTAAAGCTACTGCGATACTAAGCCGCTTCGTAAGAGATCTAAAGTGCCTATTAACCTTACATCTCCAAGTTTTCATTTATTTCTAACGTTCCGATAATTGAACAATTACGTTGTGATCACAAAGTCGACAATATTGTTTTTCTGTTGTATTTAAAAGCTTATTGGAGCTTTTGTGTTTCATTGTTTTATTTTGAATAGAGAAATAATAATACTTACTATAACAATTATTCTAATAGCCATCCGTTCACGCGTGTTATAATATACCCATGTGTTGCCTTGGCAAACTGTATATCACTATGCAAAAAAAAGTGTATCTCAAATACATGGCCGTGGTAATATTTTTCTATTGATTTTATCTATCTATACTATAATAAAAACAGTAAAAACAGAATGCTTTGTATGTGCACATCTTCGAACTACTTGACAGATTTCGATGAAACTCTTTGTTTTATAACTTCCTTAAGCTGAGTCCTGAGGCCATAAAGTACTCTAAAGATTAAAACACCTAATGAAGACAGCAAACAGACAACTAAACTACAAGAATTAAGGCAATTCCACCTTAACAGAAGTTTTTCAACGTGATGGGTATTTGAGTGTGAATTCAAATTTGCATTATTAAAGAAAATACTGGATTTCCGCACTTTATCATTATATAAATTCTTATATATGCAAAATTTTCATTAGCATAAGTTTGATAAGGAATAAATGTAAATTTCTGGCACTGTTGATTGTTTTTTGGTTGTAAGCCAGTGATTGATTCCCATTTGAGGGAATGGGTAAATAATCAATGTTTTCATTCACCTGGTCTACGATGGGTATAATAACGTAACATGCAATATCTTTGAAAATGTTAATTATATTCCAACCCGCTACCTAAAATACAACTACACTACAATTGTTGATATTACAGTACTTTTTACGCAAAATGCATCTTTTTAAAGTCAATTACTTATTCAATATGAAAAATAGCAGTTAATGTATCTACATATGCGAGCGGATGCCCTTAAGTGCACTTTTGGGAAATGCAAGATTTATATGTAGCTAACACGAACTAAATTGCTTTTCTGACATAATAATGAAATTCTTTGTTATGAATTAATTGGATATTTCATTCTGTGGCAAATTAACAAACGACAAATTCATTGGTTTTTTTTTTTCTGACTGTAAACATGATTGGTTGTTGGTTCGGTCCCCACTAGGATTTTCATTTCTACGCTCTGGTCAAAACGCGGCGTTCCACCAGTCAAAACACACGGACGGAAGTGGAAAACGGAGTGCCTTGACACTAGGTTCTCTTTGACTTCTCATTTATACAGGAAAAAGCGTGAAGGTGACAAATAAAGTAACTCATATAGAGATATTCACAAATTCGCTTGCATGCACTTTATGATCCTTGCGATAATATTTTCATGTTTATTTTACCTGCAATATTGTCTGTGAAACATTAAATCCTTTATTGGAATTAAACTATTTTTCGGCCGTATTAAGCGCGTACATTTTTAGTATTTAAAAATACATTTTATTATGTCCGACAAATACCGATAAGAAAATATTGGAAAATTGTCTCATACTACCTTACCATAACCTGCATGCTAAAAGTTACATAAAAATGAAGAACATCTAATTAAATAATAATATAAAAATAAAATTTAATAATTAATTAATTTTTAATTTTATTTAATTTAATAAATTTCATATATCTACGTCGATTCATTTTGGCTATACACTGTCTGTCAGTCACGCAGTGCATAATTGAGGACTTTTGATATATTATATTTATGGTTGTTCGCTTCAAAAACTAGAAACAATTATTTTGAAGCTTTTCACAATAAATTTACTAGGTTTAAAACGACTTAACCTTAAAATTTATTGAAAACAACAATGTCTTGCAAAAGGCGAAAGTAAATCTCATACCCCTCGTATCGTATCATATCAAAATCTTTTTTCTCTAAGCATTGTTATACGTTTAAACGAAATTACACAATGTGTATCTGACATTGAACTAAATTGGCATTTTGGACTATTGTATGGTAGGTTTTGTCTATTTTGTATTAATAATAATGATTATATATACTCAAAACCTTAGGGGGGTCGATTTCCACTCGTGGGAATGATTATATTAAAATTATTTTAATTTATTTGCTCTTTTGAATAATACAAAGCACGGCGTTGAGTTTCGGCACTTAACACTCAATCTCTGATTTGTCTTCATATGCGGGAATAAGCGTGAAACTGAAAACAAATAATAAAATAGGTATTTTTATCATTTTAATGTGTTAATTACACTCTTAGGAAATTGAAAAACATATTTTTAGAAAACGTGTAAAAAAAAAATAAGTTGTAATAAGCATATTAGAATATCGACGCAGCTGGATGTAGAACACATGGCTTAGCGGTCAAATTGTTATATGTTTTCTAAAAATATGTTTTTTAATTTCCTACGTGTGTGATTAACACTTTAAAATTATAAAAATATAAAAAAAAATAATTCTCTTATACGCTTATTACAGCTTTTTTTTGTTGCTAGCATCTCTGTGGAGAGATTTTTACAAATTAAAAGATTATTCTACGAACAATCGTTTGGCAAGAGGGAATGCGGTTTATTAAATATTTTAACATTTTCCTTGTATTTTGAAAAACAAAGAACTAAATACCTTTCTATAACATTCCATATTTGTATTCTTACTTTTTCCGTTTAGCCTGGTATGTAGAGAGAGCTATATAACGAGACACTCTATTCTCCGCTTTTCTACTGAGACATTGCCTGCAAAGTGATTAGAACTCAATGCCATCTTTCTCTTATCACAGCGGGGAAGTATTATAATCATTCCCTCGCCAAGCGATCGAACCTACAAGCACCGAGTTTACAGTCTGACGCGTTACCAATGCGCCACGATGGCCTTGAAATTTAGAAAATTTAATTATTTTCCTTATAATATCGCAATCAATTATAATAATAAACTCATTTTTTGTGAACAACGATATAAACGTAACGATTAATTGGTGGCTATAGCGTCCAATTTGTTTTCTAACAAGCCGACATTTATTAAGCAGAGCCGCGGTCTGTCAGGGGTTGGTGTGCATCCGATATTTAACTCAAAATTGAAATAATGAAAGAATATTGTTGAATTATTATCAAATAATAACACTAATAGACGCTATCGTGGCAGACTGGAAGCGAGACTGGTTGTAAACGCGATTGGTTGTGGATTCGATTCCCGATTGGGGGAATGATCATATTTAACCTATTTTCGTTTCTACGCTCTGGTGAGATAAAGTGCAGCGTTTAATTGCTGTGTAAAAACTCGAACTCGGACGGAATGTGAAGAACGGAGTGTCTTGACTCTAGGTTCTCTCTGACAACCCTATGAGGGAAAAATCATAAAGTAAGTAAGCGTGAAGCAGCTTTCTTTTGTACGCGTGGGGCACTGTACAGGTGTTTTGTACATAATAATTAAACGTATAGGTGTTTTATTTAAATGATCCTCCTTAGTATTTTTTTAAGCAAAAATGAAAAAAAAATGTCATTTTTATTCTAATACTTTTCTTCGTTTGTTACAGGAACTATGAAGGTTTACTCAAATGAGAATTAAAAAGGTGAGGTGGAAAATATTTAAAGTTTATTTACATGCTAAACAAACCTTTTATAAAGCAAGAACCAAACTCCTGCCTTTTCTGAAAATCAGAGCAATCTGGGAGAG
This sequence comes from Podotricha telesiphe, assembly GCA_038994665.1. Classification (NCBI taxonomy): domain Eukaryota; kingdom Metazoa; phylum Arthropoda; class Insecta; order Lepidoptera; family Nymphalidae; genus Podotricha; species Podotricha telesiphe. Next base: position 277,552 of record JAOYRR010000411.1, on the reverse strand, counting down.
ACCCTACTGTCAAGGAACTCTGTTGCCGCCCCAAATCAAAACATTACTTAACTTAACGCCGCAGTTTCTCTGCTAAAGGAAAACGTGGCGTCGCCGTAGCGTGTCTGGTACTTGAAAATAATTTAAATGCATTTCTCCGAGTGTAACTGCAACTAACGTCTAACTGCAAAAGTGGAGAACGAAGTGTTTTGACACTAAGTTCTATCTGACTAACTTGCTATGCGGGAAAAAGCATGTAGCTTAATTAAAAATAAATATATACAATTATAAATAAAATACAACAATAAGTTACAAAAAATAATTTAAATTTTTAAAATACAATACGTTTTTATGAATTGATTTTGCACAGATATATAACTTTACCGGTGTACGTTTATAGCAATTTTGTTTAATTTATTATTAAAAGAGTCCACGATAAGTTAAATGTCGATTTATTAGTAAGTTTGGAAATATTATGTGATCACTCAATAGTATTTTAATTTTAAAGAATGTATATTCTATATTTAAGCAGTTTATGCGAAAATATATTTGTAGCCATATCTATAGGTCTTGTTGACGCGCAAAATACACATTGCCTTATTAACGTATACGACCTATATGTCACTTTTTACAAACGTGTATGCCAAACACATGGTAACGTGTGTAATATTTATTTATTAACTTAATGTGTTTCTAATACAGTATTATAAAAAAACATTGATTACATTCTTCTCCATATAAATTTTAACTTGGATAAATTTTATAATTTTCTATATATTTGTTTTCTTAATAAGCTTTACTATAGAATATGAACCGTCCAGCTTAACTTCACTATACAATTGTACGAAACCTTTAACAAACAAAAATATATAAAAAAGTTAAAAACAAAGCCAAAAACCAAAAATCAGTTCGTTTCTATGAAATTCTTTATAAAACATTTTAGTGCAGCTGAAATACCTGACTGAATGGAGAAGAGAAAAAAGGTGAAAAAACAACTCATTCAATGGTTTCAATGAACAATGTGTTTACAGTGGGTGTTGGAGTCGTACTAAAAAATATTATACCTTAAATAATATTTAACCAAAGCTTAATTTAGAAACTTAGAGAACACACATTAATGCCCTTTTTTTACATTTTTTAAAGTGGACACACTTAGGAAATTATAAAACATATTTTTAGAACACGTATAAAAAATCGAACGCAGTGGGAGTAACACTTATAAATATTTAATATAAAAATAGCATTCTCTCTTGCCAAACGATTGTTCGTAGTATAATCTTTGGGTTTTTTTTTTTTTTTTTTTTTTTTTTTTTTTTTTTTTTTTTTTTTTTTTTTTTTTTTTTTTTTTTTTTTTTTTTTTTTTTTTTTTTTTTTTTTTTTTTTTTTTTTTTTTTTTTTTTTTTTTTTTTTTTTTTTTTTTTTTTTTTTTTTTTTTTTTTTTTTTTTTTTTTTTTTTTTTTTTTTTTTTTTTTTTTTTTTTTTTTTTTTTTTTTTTTTTTTTTTTTTTTTTTTTTTTTTTTTTTTTTTTTTTTTTTTTTTTTTTTTTTTTTTTTTTTTTTTTTTTTTTTTTTTTTTTTTTTTTTTTTTTTTTTTTTTTTTTTTTTTTTTTTTTTTTTTTTTTTTTTTTTTTTTTTTTTTTTTTTTTTTTTTTTTTTTTTTTTTTTTTTTTTTTTTTTTTTTTTTTTTTTTTTTTTTTTTTTTTTTTTTTTTTTTTTTTTTTTTTTTTTTTTTTTTTTTTTTTTTTTTTTTTTTTTTTTTTTTTTTTTTTTTTTTTTTTTTTTTTTTTTTTTTTTTTTTTTTTTTTTTTTTTTTTTTTTTTTTTTTTTTTTTTTTTTTTTTTTTTTTTTTTTTTTTTTTTTTTTTTTTTTTTTTTTTTTTTTTTTTTTTTTTTTTTTTTTTTTTTTTTTTTTTTTTTTTTTTTTTTTTTTTTTTTTTTTTTTTTTTTTTTTTTTTTTTTTTTTTTTTTTTTTTTTTTTTTTTTTTTTTTTTTTTTTTTTTTTTTTTTTTTTTTTTTTTTTTTTTTTTTTTTTTTTTTTTTTTTTTTTTTTTTTTTTTTTTTTTTTTTTTTTTTTTTTTTTTTTTTTTTTTTTTTTTTTTTTTTTTTTTTTTTTTTTTTTTTTTTTTTTTTTTTTTTTTTTTTTTTTTTTTTTTTTTTTTTTTTTTTTTTTTTTTTTTTTTTTTTTTTTTTTTTTTTTTTTTTTTTTTTTTTTTTTTTTTTTTTTTTTTTTTTTTTTTTTTTTTTTTTTTTTTTTTTTTTTTTTTTTTTTTTTTTTTTTTTTTTTTTTTTTTTTTTTTTTTTTTTTTTTTTTTTTTTTTTTTTTTTTTTTTTTTTTTTTTTTTTTTTTTTTTTTTTTTTTTTTTTTTTTTTTTTTTTTTTTTTTTTTTTTTTTTTTTTTTTTTTTTTTTTTTTTTTTTTTTTTTTTTTTTTTTTTTTTTTTTTTTTTTTTTTTTTTTTTTTTTTTTTTTTTTTTTTTTTTTTTTTTTTTTTTTTTTTTTTTTTTTTTTTTTTTTTTTTTTTTTTTTTTTTTTTTTTTTTTTTTTTTTTTTTTTTTTTTTTTTTTTTTTTTTTTTTTTTTTTTTTTTTTTTTTTTTTTTTTTTTTTTTTTTTTTTTTTTTTTTTTTTTTTTTTTTTTTTTTTTTTTTTTTTTTTTTTTTTTTTTTTTTTTTTTTTTTTTTTTTTTTTTTTTTTTTTTTTTTTTTTTTTTTTTTTTTTTTTTTTTTTTTTTTTTTTTTTTTTTTTTTTTTTTTTTTTTTTTTTTTTTTTTTTTTTTTTTTTTTTTTTTTTTTTTTTTTTTTTTTTTTTTTTTTTTTTTTTTTTTTTTTTTTTTTTTTTTTTTTTTTTTTTTTTTTTTTTTTTTTTTTTTTTTTTTTTTTTTTTTTTTTTTTTTTTTTTTTTTTTTTTTTTTTTTTTTTTTTTTTTTTTTTTTTTTTTTTTTTTTTTTTTTTTTTTTTTTTTTTTTTTTTTTTTTTTTTTTTTTTTTTTTTTTTTTTTTTTTTTTTTTTTTTTTTTTTTTTTTTTTTTTTTTTTTTTTTTTTTTTTTTTTTTTTTTTTTTTTTTTTTTTTTTTTTTTTTTTTTTTTTTTTTTTTTTTTTTTTTTTTTTTTTTTTTTTTTTTTTTTTTTTTTTTTTTTTTTTTTTTTTTTTTTTTTTTTTTTTTTTTTTTTTTTTTTTTTTTTTTTTTTTTTTTTTTTTTTTTTTTTTTTTTTTTTTTTTTTTTTTTTTTTTTTTTTTTTTTTTTTTTTTTTTTTTTTTTTTTTTTTTTTTTTTTTTTTTTTTTTTTTTTTTTTTTTTTTTTTTTTTTTTTTTTTTTTTTTTTTTTTTTTTTTTTTTTTTTTTTTTTTTTTTTTTTTTTTTTTTTTTTTTTTTTTTTTTTTTTTTTTTTTTTTTTTTTTTTTTTTTTTTTTTTTTTTTTTTTTTTTTTTTTTTTTTTTTTTTTTTTTTTTTTTTTTTTTTTTTTTTTTTTTTTTTTTTTTTTTTTTTTTTTTTTTTTTTTTTTTTTTTTTTTTTTTTTTTTTTTTTTTTTTTTTTTTTTTTTTTTTTTTTTTTTTTTTTTTTTTTTTTTTTTTTTTTTTTTTTTTTTTTTTTTTTTTTTTTTTTTTTTTTTTTTTTTTTTTTTTTTTTTTTTTTTTTTTTTTTTTTTTTTTTTTTTTTTTTTTTTTTTTTTTTTTTTTTTTTTTTTTTTTTTTTTTTTTTTTTTTTTTTTTTTTTTTTTTTTTTTTTTTTTTTTTTTTTTTTTTTTTTTTTTTTTTTTTTTTTTTTTTTTTTTTTTTTTTTTTTTTTTTTTTTTTTTTTTTTTTTTTTTTTTTTTTTTTTTTTTTTTTTTTTTTTTTTTTTTTTTTTTTTTTTTTTTTTTTTTTTTTTTTTTTTTTTTTTTTTTTTTTTTTTTTTTTTTTTTTTTTTTTTTTTTTTTTTTTTTTTTTTTTTTTTTTTTTTTTTTTTTTTTTTTTTTTTTTTTTTTTTTTTTTTTTTTTTTTTTTTTTTTTTTTTTTTTTTTTTTTTTTTTTTTTTTTTTTTTTTTTTTTTTTTTTTTTTTTTTTTTTTTTTTTTTTTTTTTTTTTTTTTTTTTTTTTTTTTTTTTTTTTTTTTTTTTTTTTTTTTTTTTTTTTTTTTTTTTTTTTTTTTTTTTTTTTTTTTTTTTTTTTTTTTTTTTTTTTTTTTTTTTTTTTTTTTTTTTTTTTTTTTTTTTTTTTTTTTTTTTTTTTTTTTTTTTTTTTTTTTTTTTTTTTTTTTTTTTTTTTTTTTTTTTTTTTTTTTTTTTTTTTTTTTTTTTTTTTTTTTTTTTTTTATTGTTTTTCTGTTGTATTTAAAAGCTTATTGGAGCTTTTGTGTTTGTGTGTGTTTCATTGTTTTATTTTGAATAGAGAAATAATAATACTTACTATAACAATTATTCTAATAGGCCTAGTCCGTTCACGCGTTATATACCTATGTGTCGCCTTGGCAACCTGTATATAACTTTATGCAAAAGTGTATCTCAAATACATGGCCGTGGTAATATTTTTTCTATTGTTTTTATCTATCTATACTATAATAAAACAGTAAAAACAGAATGTTTGTATGTGCACATCTTCGGAACTACTTGACAGATTTCAATGAAACTTTTTTGTTTCATAACTTTTAAGCTGAGTCCTGAGGCTATAAAGTAATTTAAAGATTAAAACACCTAATGAAGACAGCAAAACAGACAACTAAACTACAAGAATTAAGGCAATTCCACCTTAACAGAAGTTTTTCAACGTGATGGGTATTTGAGTGTGAATTCAAATTTGCATTATTAAAGAAAATACTGGATTTCCGCACTTTATCATTATATAAATTCTGATATATGCAAAATTTTCACTAGCATAAGTTTGATAAGGAATAAATGTAAATTTCTGGCACTGTTGATTGTTTTTTGGTTGTAAGCCAGTGATTGATTCCCATTTGAGGGAATGGGTAAATAATCAATGTTTTCATTCACCTGGTCTACGATGGGTATAATAACGTAACATGCAATATCTTTGAAAATGTTAATTATATTCCAACCCGCTACCTAAAATACAACTACACTACAATTGTTGATATTACAGTACTTTTTACGCAAAATGCATCTTTTTAAAGTCAATTACTTATTCAATATGAAAAATAGCAGTGAATGTATCTACATATGCGAGCGGATGCCCTTAAGTGCACTTTTGGGAAATGCAAGATTTATATGTAGCTAACACGAACTAAATTGCTTTTCTGACATAATAATGAAATTCTTTGTTATGAGTTAATTGGATATTTCATTCTGTGGCAAATTAACAAACGACAAATTCATTGGTTTTTTTTTTTCTGACTGTAAACATGATTGGTTGTTGGTTCGGTCCCCACTAGGATTTTCATTTCTACGCTCTGGTCAAAACGCGGCGTTCCACCAGTCAAAACACACGGACGGAAGTGGAAAACGGAGTGCCTTGACACTAGGTTCTCTTTGACTTCTCATTTATACAGGAAAAAGCGTGAAGCTGACAAATAAAGTAACTCCTATAGAGATATTCCCAAATTCGCTTGCATGCACTTTATGATCCTTGCGATAATATTTTCATGTTTATTTTACCTGCAATATTGTCTGTGAAACATTAAATCCTTTATTGGAATTAAACTATTTTTCGGCCGTATTAAGCGCGTACATTTTTAGTATTTAAAAATACATTTTATTATGTCCGACAAATACCGATAGGAAAATATTGGGAAATTGTCTCATACTACCTTATCATAACCTGCATGCTAAAAGTTACATAAAAATGAAGAACATCTAATTAAATAATAATATAAAAATAAAATTTAATAATCAATTAATTTTTAATTTTATTTAATTTAATAAATTTCATATATCTACGTCGATTCATTTTGGCTATACACTGTCTGTCAGTCACGCAGTGCATAATTGAGGACTTTTGATATATTATATTTATGGTTGTTCGCTTCAAAAACTAGAAACAATTATTTTGAAGCTTTTCACAATAAATTTACTAGGTTTAAAACGACTTAACCGTAAAATTTATTGAAAACAACAATGTCTTGCAAAAGGCGAAAGTAAATCTCATACCCCTCGTATCGTATCATATCAAATCTTTTTTCTCTAAGCATTGTTATACGTTTAAACGAAATTACACAATGTGTATCTGACATTGAACTAAATTGGCATTTTGGATTATTGTATGGTAGGTTTTGTCTATTTTGTATTAATAATAATGATTATATATACTCAAAACCTTAGGGGGGTCCATTTCCACTCGTGGGAATGATTATATTAAAATTATTTTAATTTATTTGCTCTTTTGAATAATACAAAGCACGGCGTTGAGTTTCGGCACTTAACACTCAATCTCTGATTTGTCTTCATATGCGGGAATAAGCGTGAAACTGAAAACAAATAATAAAATAGGTATTTTTATCATTTTAATGTGTTAATTACACTCTTAGGAAATTGAAAAACATATTTTTAGAAAACGTGTAAAAAAAAAATAAGTTGTAATAAGCATATTAGAATATCGACGCAGCTGGATGTAGAACACATGGCTTAGCGGTCAAATTGTTATATGTTTTCTAAAAATATGTTTTTTAATTTCCTACGTGTGTGATTAACACTTTAAAATTATAAAAATATAAAAAAAAATAATTCTCTTATACGCTTATTACAGCTTTTTTTTGTTGCTAGCATCTCTGTGGAGAGATTTTTACAAATTGCTGCTACCCAAAGATTATTCTACGAACAATCGTTTGGCAAGAGGGAATGCGGTTTATTAAATATTTTAACATTTTCCTTGTATTTTGAAAAACAAAGAACTAAATACCTTTCTATAACATTCCATATTTGTATTCTTACTTTTTCCGTTTAGCCTGGTATGTAGAGAGAGCTATATAACGAGACACTCTATTCTCCGCTTTTCTACTGAGACATTGCCTGCAAAGTGCTTAGAACTCAATGCCATCTTTCTCTTATCACAGCGGGGAAGTATTATAATCATTCCCTCGCCAAGCGATCGAACCTACAAGCACCGAGTTTACAGTCTGACGCGATACCAATGCGCCACGATGGCCATGAAATTTAGAAAATTGAATTATTTTCCTTATAATATCGCAATCAATTATAATAATAAACTCATTTTTTGTGAACAACGATATAAACGTAACGATTAATTGGTGGCTATAGCGTCCAATTTGTTTTCTAACAAGCCGACATTTATTAAGCAGAGCCGCGGTCTGTCAGGGGTTGGTGTGCATCCGATATTTAACTCAAAATTGAAATAATGAAAGAATATTGTTGAATTATTATCAAATAATAACACTAACAGACGCTATCGTGGCAGAGTGGAAGCGAGACTGGTTGTAAACGCGATTGGTTGTGGATTCGATTCCCGATTGGGGGAATGATCATATTTAACCTATTTTCGTTTCTACGCTCTGGTGAGATAAGTGCAGCGTTTAATTGCTGTGTAAAAACTCGAACTCGGACGGAATGTGAAGAACGGAGTGTCTTGACTCTAGGTTCTCTCTGACAACCCTATGAGGGAAAAATCATGAAGTAAGTAAGCGTGAAGCAGCTTTCTTTTGTACGCGTGGGGCACTGTACAGGTGTTTTGTACATAATAATTAAACGTATAGGTGTTTTATTTAAATGATCCTCCTTAGTATTTTTTTAAGCAAAAATGAAAAAAAAAACGTCAGTTTTATTCTAATACTTTCCTTTGTTTGTTACAGGAACTATGAAGGTTTACTCAAATGAGAATTAAAAAGGTAAGGTGGAAAATATTTAAATTAATAGTTTATTTATATGCTAAACAAACCTTTTATAAAGCAAGAACCAAACTTCTGCCTTTTCTGAAAAACAGAGCAATCTGAGAGAGACCCTACTGTCAAGGAACTCTGTTGCCGCCCCAAATCAAAACATTACTTAACTTAACGCCGCAGTTTCTCTGCTAAAGGAAAACGTGGCGTCGCCGTAGCGTGTCTGGTACTTGAAAATAATTTAAATGCATTTCTCCGAGTGTAACTGCAACTAACGTCTAACTGCAAAAGTGGAGAACGAAGTGTTTTGACACTAAGTTCTCTCTGACTAACTTGCTATGCGGGAAAAAGCATGTAGCTTAATTAAAAATAAATATAAACAATTATAAATAAAATACAACAATAAGTTACATAAAATAATTTAAATTTTTAAAATACAATACGTTTTTATGAATTGATTTTGCACAGATATATAACTTTACCGGTGTACGTTTATAGCAATTTTGTTTAATTTGTTATTAAAAGAGTCCACGATAAGTTAAATGTCGATTTATTAGTAAGTTTGGAAATATTATGTGATCACTCAATAGTATTTTAATTTTAAAGAATGTATATTCTATATTTAAGCAGTTTATGCGAAAATATATTTGTAGCCATATCTATAGGTCTTGTTGACGCGTAAAATACACATTGCCTTATTAACGTATACGACCTATATGCCACTTTTTACAAACGTGTATGCCAAACACATGGTAACGTGTGTAATATTTATTTATTAACTTAATGTGTTTCTAATACAGTATTATAAAAAAACATTGATTACATTCTTCTCCATATAAATTTTAACTTATATTTGTTTTCTTAATAAGCTTTACTATAGAATATGAACCGTCCAGCTTAACTTCACTATACAATTGTACGAAACCTTTAACAAACAAAAATGTATGAAAAAGTTAAAAACAAAGCCAAAAACCAAAAATCAGTTCGTTTCTATGAAATTCTTTATAAAACATTTTAGTGCAGCTGAAATACCTGACTGAATGGAGAAGAGAAAAAAGGTGAAAAAACAACTCATTCAATGGTTTCAATGAACAATGTGTTTACAGTGGGTGTTGGAGTCATACTAAAAAATATTATAGCTTAAATAATATTTAACCAAAGCTTAATTTAGAAACTTATAGAACACACATTAATGCCCTTTTTTTACATTTTTTAAAGTGGACACACTTAGGAAATTATAAAACATATTTTTAGAACACGTATAAAAAATCGAACGCAGTGGGAGTAACACTTATAAATATTTAATATAAAAATAGCATTCTCTCTTGCCAAACGATTCTTCGTAGAATAATCTTTGGGTAGCAGAAATTTCTACAGAAATGCTAACACCAACCACCAAATTTCTAGATCGAATTAGATAAAGTACTGCGTTAGGTTAAGCTATTCAAAACAGTGCTTCTACTTTAGAAGCAAAGTGAAAAAATAACGTAGCTTTGTCAAAACTAAAAAAATCTATGTAAGCAGTAATCTTATGTTTTACTTAACATAGCTTATGCTGTGAGTTAATCGTTTTTTTTATTATAAAATATAATACAATATATTCGCGGTCATCGCGCCGCAGTAGGACAGCGTGTGACTGGTTGTGGGTTCAATTCTCACTCAGGGAAATGATTCTATTATTCTCAATTAAAGTAGGCTCAATGCTCTATCTGGCAAGACTACGCGGCGTTGAGTTCCTGTCTCCGGTCTATGTCTGAAACTTTCTATGTCTGGAATACCAAGTGGCGAACGAAGTGATAAAAAGTAACTATAAATAGCGGTGAAAGATTTTCTTACATAATTTAATTGATTGAATTGATTGATAGATAAAAAACCACGTGCAAAGGAATTAGGCACCCACCTTATTGAACTGCTTATTTTAAGATAGCCTATGTACGGTAATGTATAATAATAGGCTTGCTATTCAGGTATAAAAGTAGGTGTGCTTTTTGCTCGCGCTTTAGTAGGAGTGTGTTTTATATTAAAAATGTGTAAATTGTTCCCCAAAATGGGATCGAACTTACAACCATTTCCTTTATGTCCGTACAAAAGATACTGTTTCACTGATCCACAATCTAAATATATAATAAAAATGTAACTGATCGCTGTCCGTACTTGGAAGATGTATGAAAAATGTTATTATGGGTATTTATCAAAGTAATAACCCAAAACAATGTTTTTTAATTTTCTTATCTGTTTGTTTGTTTGTTTGTGCGTTTGAGCACGCTAGTCTCAGAAACAGCTGAACCGATGTAAATGCAGTTTTGACTATTATATTTTGGAAAAGTTCCCTACACATTTAGTATTTATTAAAGGAAACAGAAAGAAGAAGTTACAACAATTTAAATTCTAACTTAAATAAAGTTTGTAAATTAAGTGGCAACGTGGATTTTTATTTATTATTTATCAAACATATAAGATATTACGTACAATATAACAATATAGCGATACAAGTGCGAAGCGAATATTCTAAAACGTTGAAGCGTATTTCTATAGAAAATTAGCTTTTGTTGTTGCTCAGGATTCGAAAGGGACGGCTGGTGTGAAGTACAATGCCTATCGAATTCGTCTCGTCTCGCTATACACTAGCGAACTAATGTTACGAATATTTTACTTGTTATATTACAGATCTAAGGATTTTGGTGATTTTTTACACATTTGAAATGAAACAATTTTAACCGGATTAATCACATACATTTTAGAAAACCCGAGATTACGAATATTTTACAGTAGCTACTGAGACACAGGTAGACTGAGGTGGCCATTCGTATGCCAGGTTAAATTTGTTTAAAGTTTTTGTTTTGTGAAATATTTCTTTTTTTCTCCTTATCTGAGTATACAGAGGGTATAGTGTCACACTTTTCTTTACTTTGCGCTTTGCTTTTCACTTTGAGATATTACGTGTTGATTGGCGGAACTCATTGCCGCGCTTTTGCCTTACCAGTACTGGAAAACAAAAATAGTTTACATAAAATCTTTTTTTAACAGAGAATTGTACTCACTACATAGAAATGGTGTGTACATTTAAATTTGTCTACTGGGCCATGATGGTGCTGGTTTTTAATAAACTTTTATTAGCTTGATCTGAATCTGTTTATCAATGTACAAAAATCTTTTAATACTCCTTTGACCCACTTCTTACTGTCCGATTTATTTGAAAAATTGCACTCAATGCAATAACAACAATTACATAATACGAGCCGAATGTCCTTAACAGAACGACAGAAAAACGAGCAAACAGTTTAAAGTATATTTATTTTCAAGTTAAAAGAGCTATTATTAATTATTTATATTATCAACAGTGTCACAAGAGTACCCTGTACCCTGTAAGGCTTTGTCTGTACCCTTTTTTCCTTGCACAGATTTCCAAGACAGACAAGTCTCTGTAGGGTCATAGTAAATTTAGACGCAATTGTGGCGCAGTGGGACAGCGTCTATTTGTAAACGCGTTTAGTAGTTGGTTCGATTCGCACTTGGGCGAATGATTATATGTAAATTATTTTCATTTCTCCGCTCTGGTACCTAACACAAAGCGGTCGGTTTAATCTTGCTCGCAACACGCAATGTATCGACAGCGAACGGGGAGTAAAGAACTACCCTGCTATTTAAAAAAGTTTCTATGAAAAATCGTAAAACTAGTATATTTAAATGAAAAAATATATTGCATAACATACATAATCATACATATTTAGATACCGTTGACCGCGCTTCTTGAACGGTTTTCAAGACCGCGCTTCTTGAACGGTTTTCAAGAGGCGCGGGTTCAAATCCCGCTGCGTTCAAATTTTTATACGTTTTCTAAATATGTATTTTTCAATTTCCTTAGTGTGGGAATAACACTTTAAAATATGTTTAAAAAATATATATCTAATCATCCATTGTAAATATCACATTTCCATTTTATTCAACTTTCTGTATCCACAGTAAATTGTCTCGACGTTGTTCAAACACGTTGCTCGAATGTCGGGTACGTTTCTATGTTTACTATATGTTTTGTATTTACCGAGCAAATAGTAATCTAGCTATGGCATATTATTGCCATATATGAATATTTTTATTGTTTGATTACTAATATATTCTGTAGGGCGATTTGAACCCAGCTTCGTTCATAGTAACTTAGAAATAATTACTAAATCCTTACTAATATTATAAATGGCGTAAGTAGCTCTTTTTGCCTGTCTGTCTATCTGTGATGTCATAACGGCAAAACCGCTTAACCGATTGTTATGAAATTCTTTATAGAGATACTTGAGGGTCTTGGAATATAGGCTACTTTTTTTAGTATTTTTATTGTCATACGCAAAGGCCGCAATAAATACAAAACAGCTGTAGTGAAAGTTCGGTAGTATATAATAACCCACAATCACTTGTTACTTCATTTGCGTACATACGTCTGTTTCGACTATAAAACAGATTGTTAGTGGAATTTTCTTTGAGAATTTGCAAGTATTTCTGATTATTTTTTCCAAATTTCAATAAAAAAACAGAAATATCCGCTAAACCACTGAAAATTTCTAAGCATATGTTCAGATCCCCCACTCAACATGTTATGTCTCAGATTCACGCGGAAAATGGGAAACGGGGTGTCTTGACAATACCTGCTTAAAATTTCACCTAAATGGGATTCGAATATGCGATCGTTACGTCCAGTAACATACTCGTATTAACTTTCCCTGTCGAAGTAAATCTTTCATTCATGCCTCCTTTCCATAGTAAAGTAATCATACAAGACCTAGAGCTAAGACACTCCGCTCTCCACTTTCTGAAAAGAGGAGAAATAAGAATTATTTTAATATATAATTAATTTACTCGAATATCCAATCATCGCGTTAACAGCCTGATGTAATTTAATGGCAGCTTCACACTTTCTCAGTTCCTTCTTTCTGTCCGAATCTATGACATTGCGTGTTAAGCTAGCACCAGAGCGGGGCAGTGAAAATAATAAAATTGTGATCATTCCACTGAATGGGAATTGAACCTACAACCAATCACAATTACAGTCCGATGCTGTCACCTGCGTCACTTGTTTCTGTAATTTTGTAATAAGAGAATTTAACTTAAAATCTAATTTATTATGTCACTAAATGTATCTAAACTACTGTGCAAAATGCATCAAAACTATCTCGGGTTTCAGATTCTAGCTGTAAGATATGTATATTGAGTTAGTAGTTTAAATTAATTTCTATTGTTGGTGGTCCAGTGACGTTGGATGTTGGATAAATTAGCTGTAAAACTTAGCTTCGCATTGCCTTAGTTGAGACTTGAGCTTTAAATGTATATCTTTGGTAGATAACAGAGGTATTAGAGAGGTAGTAATTAGGTTAAGGAATCCAATGAAGGTTTTTTGACATTTTTAAAGTGTTTTTCACACAGTAAGAAAATTGTTGACATGCGTTCTATATCCGGTTACGTAATTCTTATACGCTTATTACAACGTTTCCAAGAGGGACAATCATATAACACTATCTTACTGCTATAATCTACAAATATTTTAGTGAATTAGAATGAATTTAAAATACCTTTTAAGGAATGGCTGTTATACAATTTTGAATTTCATTTCCAAAATTTGTACCGAACGAGAATGTTGAAGAGCCTCATATTGAAATAGCTGCGCTAACTTTTCTATAAAGCTCCATAAACTATTTTCACATGAGAATTATAATTGTAAAGGCATATTAGAATGTAAAAGGTTACGACTTATCGCAGAGTTGAGTTCCGTCACTCAACAAATAATGTTTTTTTTTAACATTTTTAACTGTTAATCGCACACTTAGGAAACTAAAAAATACATATTTAGAAAACGTATAAAAATCTGAACATTTAAAATAATGTTTTGGATGTAAATAATGATTCAATGAACAAATAATGATTGTATAATTTGGATGGAAAGCGGAGAATGGAGTGTCTTGATACTAGGTTCAGTCACCTATGTGGTTTTTTAAAAAAAAGAGGCAACCACGCTTTATAAGAAAAATGCGCTCTTCTTGTAAGATATTATAAAATTCTATTGATAAACACTTTTGAAAGTGACATAGCTTAGAAAATGTACAAAAATTTTGAACGCAGTGGGATTTGAACCCGCACCTCGTGGAAACCTTCCAAGGATATGTTTTATCAATTTCTTGAGTGTGTGATTAACACTTTAAAATGTTAAAAATACTATGAGAGTGATTTGATAAGTACAGGTAGTTCTTACATTTTATAAAGCCAACAGAGTGCACGTAGTGCATACATCACTTAGTATTTTTTTAAACAGATACAAGAAAAAAACTATGAATAATAATGACAAATTGATTTATAAAAGAAATCAAAAAGAAACACTTAAAATGATTGGTAAGTACATTGGGGTTAGTGCTACGAAAATATTGTATTGTCACAAAATATTGTATTGTCATTGTGTTGGTTAAAATAGCGTTGCAAGAGTATCTTATACTGATAGTTCAAGGTGTGATGATCGAAAGTAAACCCACATGATATAACTTAGTTTATTACACATTCATTTAACACAGTGTAAATATAGGTTAGCAGATATAACATTAAATAGCTGGACCGAGCGGTCGTCAATGCAATTTTAAACAAAGTGACTACTGGTGTTTTCGTCGCCGGCGCATCGCGCGCTTTGCTTGCCCCACGATCCCGCAAGGCAGACAATATTTTTTAACATTTATGTATGAGGATGGATGATGTGTGTGGAAATAATCAAGTGAATAGGTGGTCCCCACGGCTTTAAGCATATTACTTTTGACATATTGTTAGTTTTTTTTCTCTCTTCCCTTAACCTTTCTTTTTTTTGTATTTTTAACATTACGATGTAAATAATGATTTTTTTATGCATATGAAATATTAAATATGGTTGTTTACATAGTTTTAAGTTTTCAGTAAACCGTAAAAATAAATTAATAAATAAAAATTAATAAATAGATATAACTATAGATGGGTATAGGTGAAACTTATGAGCGTGTTAAATTTTTTTTAATGTAATATTGGTTAAGTTAAAAGCGACTTATTAGACAACCATTAGACCCCATAGGCCTTTCCACTCGTAATTACTCAACTAATCTAGATTATCTACTAAATTACTTTTAAGAGTCTGCGTTCTAAATTGTTGACATTGATACATTGCGTGTTCAGCGGCGAAACTCAACGCCGCGCTTTGTCAACCAGAGCGGAGAAATGAAAATAATTTAAATATACAATATTATCAACAAAGAAATGGAACAAAATGTACAATAAAGTGATACTATAATTTAAATATCACTCCTGTAAATGGGAATCGAACTCATAACTGATCGCGTTTACAATAAGACACTCTATTTACTCCATAATAAAGCATATGCATGAATATAACAAAAACAATGATTTTACACTACGTTTTTCTGTGACCCCATAAACGAGACGAAGTTCACAAAGTTGTAATATATTGTGTAAATGAACTTTGTCTTACTGTATGTGAGACGAACTTTATTCTAATAAAGACTATATATAAACTTCTTAAAACACTTTCCGTTTGTGCAAAGTATGAGAGAGAACACGTTTGTTTTATTAAATATTAATTGTGAGATTGAGATTTCTAGGGCATGCTTTGTAAGTTGAATTTGTAATATTATAATTGCAAAATGAGGTCACAGTCGCACAGTGTGACAATTTTAAACGCGATTTGTTGTGGCTTTGAATATCAGGCGGGGGAATATTTATGTGTAAAATATTTTTATTTTTCTACTTTGGTACCCAAGACAAAACGCGGCGTTGGGTTCCGCCAATCAACACGCGATGTCTCGGATTCGGGCGGAAAGTATCGGATGGAGTGTTTACTTTTCTCCGCAGGAAAAAGCTTGAAGCCACGGCTTTACGCTTTTTTGTCAACATTTTTAAAGTGTTATTGACATTTAGGAAATTGAAAAACATTTTTAGAAAATGTATAAAAATTTGAAAAACTTGGATTTCGAGATTGGGATTAAAAAATAGTTTACTAAATAATCTATACGTACTATTAATACGTACACGAAAACTTTCAATATTTTTTGACAAAAACTATATATATTTTTTTACCGACAACTAACATGTGTATGGAATTTGATGAAGTTATAGTTTATATAAAACGGAAGGGTGGAAGCACAATATATTTTAAGAAATGTATGCAGTAAAAGAAATAGAATTTTCTCATTTTCCTATATAGTTAAAGTTTTCCTAAAAATATTTTTTTTGCATAAAAGCGAATTCATAACTGAAATGTATACGCGTTCGTTAATACATAAAATGCAAATTTTCGACTATCGCTTTCTGTTTGCCCTTGTACCACAACAGCGCTTGTTTAATTTATGACTTCGTGAATGGCTCCTATTATCTCTTTGTTAACTGAAGCGACTGAAACTTAGTCTTGAACTTGCACATTGCTGGATGCGTCTTAAGATGACTGGAGTTTGTGCGTTAAATTCTATAGGCTACTTAAATACCAAAACCTTAGTATGTTGAGGCTGTCGTAGCACAGTGGAACTGCATCTGACCGGAAATGACATTCGGGTAAATAATTGTGTTTCAATTATTTTATTTTCCACACTCTAGTAAAAAACGGCGTGGCTTCGCCACTTAAGACGCAATGGCTAAACATCTGACGGGCGGAAAATGGTAAAGGGAGAGTCTTGACACTAGAAAGAGAACTCTGACTACCTCTCTGTCTCAAGAAAATAACAATTAGTTTTTTTTATCATTAAATATAACCACTTATATATTGAAGTTAATAAAACTATAGCAAATACATATTTGATTTTAAAACATTGTCGTTTCAGTGAGTTATAAATATATAACTTAGTTCTGAAGCAATCTTGAGACGCTTTGCTGAAAACTTTTATAAACTACTGCAATAATCTAATATTGTTAAAGTCAAGCAAACTTTGTATTTTAAATGAATTTGTAGCTTATATTATTGAACTTCGCGGCTTCGCCTGCGTAAGCTACACGGCTAAATTATTTGGTTTTTTCTCTGCTCGCTTTCTCACTCAAATCACAAACTTACTATTTAAATTTATAATTTAATCTGTTGTAAATTTTTTATATATAAAGCAATTGAGAATTAAACACTAAATGTTAAGGGTTTACCAAACTACTTTAGTCCAATATTTCAATCAGTTAAACCGTTTCTGAGATTAGTGTGCACAAACGCATAGACAAATAGAAAAAAAAACTAAAAATAACTGTTTTGGGTTCTAATACCTCCAATAATTATTTCTTCATATATCTTCCATATAAAGGCAGCGGTCAGTTACATTTTTATTATATGTATAGCTTTGTAGTGTCCATGTTCTTTTAAATTGAAGTGACCAAAAACTGTCTGAATCACCGTAATAATACTAAAAACATAATATTTTATTGTTCTTGACTAATACTTTAAAAGAACAGTCTGGCAGATTTAGGCTTCTATGTTGGACGGAAAGTGGACTTCCTGTCACCCTGATTTTTGTGTGCGCATTCTAGTATTATAAATTGTATTTTTAAGTGGCACGAGTTTAAATTCCACTATATTCAAACTTTTATTCAAAACTTTCAGTACGTTTGGAATTCTGTTTGACATTCGCAATACGTCATTCAAATCGGGACTCTGGTGCTATGTGATCTATTTTTATTTCTCGCCTTTGCGCTTTTCAAAATCGAACGAGTTCGACTTTTTCGCTGTAGAACGAGGTCGCTGTTATGACTATGGGGGAATAAAATATTTTGTTCTTTAAAAAATCCATTTCATATAGTAGATAAAAAATCGCCAGACTATTGTGGAGCACTGGTACAGTGTCTGGCTGTAAACGCGATTCGTTGTGGGTTCAAATCTCACTTGGAGGAATGATTAAATATGTTTAAAATATTATTATTTCTCCGTTCTGGTACCTAAGAAAAAGAGACTCTGACTATCCTGCTTTGTGGAAAAAAGCTTTGGCAACTTCAACTCACCTAAAGTCTATATCTTAAACTACTGGGCCCATATTAAATATTAATTATTCAAATGGTCCTTTGATATTCTGTATTTCAGCAATAGTTTGCCTCTAAAGTATACTGTGTAGAGAGATTTGGTTCGAAAATTAATTTAGTTCCAGCATTACTGTATTATGTAAATATGTCGAGCTTCAGCTTAAGCTCTTAAGCTAAAGACACATTTATCATAAATTCACATTTGCTGAGAAAAATCTATTTATATTAAAATTTATAACTCCTTTTCTTCTATCTCTAAGGATTTAGTTTCTACGCGTAACGCATTTTGCAATTAAAAAAACCTAGAAAAGGACACTTGTGTATTCAGTGTATTTAAAACGCCTCCATTACCCACTAAGTAACTGACACAGATCGCATACGCAAAACCTGACCAAAAAGCGTAGAAAGCTAAATTTTACCTTGAGAGGAGTAGGGCACGACAAGAGGATATCATGAAATTCCTACGAAAATGGGACGATATTTTACTATTAAAATGATGGCAAAAGCCCATCCAATTAAAGAATTCTTTAAATTATATGCCAACTGCTGAGTTTGAGCCCAACCCATAACTCTTGCATCGTGAGCAATAAGATGCATCTCTATTGCTTCAAGGTAGAATTTCCAATTAACTTGCACGCAAGTAGAGCTTTTATAGTTTATTGTATAACAAAAAATAGGTGTGTAAAAAATACTACATATTTTCTTCTAATACTTATAAATAAAATGTAATTCATGAAATAAAAAAAGGTCACGTACATAACTAATAATAAATAATGAATAAAAAATACTACTTGATTTTACTTGTTATTTTCTTTATAGTTGTTGTTATTTTCTTGACACTTTATTATACAAGAAATGGTATAATTTTTTTATAATAATATAATATATTTGGTTTTCGTAATTTTTACACATTTTAAATGTAACTAGATTAATTGTATATATTTTGGCTTTCTTAAATATATTATAGAAACCGAATAATACCTGTACCACGGACTACTGTAGTGTTCGAAACGTCTTGTTAAAATATTTTACTTATATAAAACCCTTTGTCACTCAAAGCACTTAATGCTTTTTTTTAACACTTTTTAAAGCGTTATTCGCACACTAAGGAAATTGAAAAAGACATTTAAAAAACGTATAAAAATTTGAACGCAGCGGAATTTAAACCCGCGGCTCTTGAAAACCGTTCAAGCGCTCTGACCGCTAAGCCATGCGTTCTACTTCCAGACTAACTAACTAACTGCTAACTTATATTTGTTAGCATATCTGTAAAGATATTTTTACAAATTTCTGCTACCCAAAGATTATTCTACGAAGAATATATATTTTTAATATATATTTTTTTAACATTTTTTACGAGGGTTCAAATCCCGCTGCGTTCAAATTTTTAGACGTTTTCTTAATATGTCTTTTTCACTTAATGCTTGTTTATATAATAGTCTAACATTTATATTAACACGATTTTGTTACATTTATGTGTAAATATCTATATATAATAATAAGTTTTTTTATTACAAATTGTTCATCTTGTAAAGCTCTTTTCATTTCTGGGCATCCAAAGTTCTTGAAAATTAGAACACGTGTCTCATGTGTTACTATGAGTACACTAGTTCCATTACGTGACCCTAATATATTCCTGGATAGATAGAGGTCATTGTAGCGCAGTGGGACAGCATCTGACTGTAATAGTGATTGGTTGTGGGCGAATCGAATTCGCATTCGGTTTCAAATCGAATTCGGGGGAATGATTGCAAAATAATTTTTCTCATTTCTCTGCTCCGTTGAATAAGACAACGTCGTTGAGTTCCGCTAACACGCAATATCTCGAATTCAGGCGGAAAGTAGAGAATGGAGTCTCTGAGCCTTGACATTAGGTTCTCTCTGACTTCATAAATGTAAGGCTGAAAAATAGTATATTATATTGTTGATTCAAAATTTAACATGACAGAATTTATATTAAATAGAAACTATCACGAAGTCATTTCTAATATTTTCATACTCTTACCATTAAAAGCTGAGACTGAGTTAAAAACTACCAACTGCCACAAAAAAGAAGGTTCAAACAACTCTGATAAAATGCTGAATGTAAACATTACTAAGATTTATAGAACTAGATGTAACATAATTAATGTTAAAACACATTTTTGTGTTATTCGTACACATAGGAAATTGAAAAACAATTTTAGAAAACAAGTCCAAAACCTTTGAGGGTTTCCAAGAGGCGCGGGTTTGAATTCCGCTGCGTTCAAATTTTTATACATTTTCTAAAAATGTTATTTTATTATTATTATTTATATTATTTTATAGTGAGAAACTAGTGTTATATACTTAACTTCATCTTATCGAAGAAACAAAACGAATACAATCTATATCTAAAAAAATGTAAATGATCGCTATATGTATATGGAAGATATGTAAAAAAAATATTATTGGGGGCATTTATCAATATAATAGAACACAAACAAACAATTATTTTACACTTTCTTTCCCGTTTGTCTGTGCGTTTGTGCAAGCTAATCTCAAAAATTTCATAACCGAATTTAATGCATTTTCGAACGAAAAGCGGAGAATTGCAATTGGTTATGAGTTTGATCCCCACGGTAAAATGATAATAATTTAATTACTTTCATTTCTCCACTCTGGTGAACAAGACACAGCGCGGCGTTGAGGTCTCCAAAATAACACGCAATGTCTCATATTTTCATTTTTCTCCTCAGACAAAACGCGTCGTTAATTTCCGCATTTGCACATGCAATGTCTCTAAAATGGACATACATATGGTGACGAAGCTTCGAAGGTCTTATAAATAAATAATAATATCTAATAATAATAAATGTATAAAAACAAAACTAATCGAACAAACACTTTCCAGCAACAAAGTATCTACGCTAAATCCTCGTACACTCATAACTGTGGTATTGTGGCACGAGCTCTTGTTGGAACGTTCCCTACGTAATAATCGTAATAATAATCTTTTTAATAACTACTGAATGATTGTGGCTGTATTTTTTTTTATTATTAACAATCACTTTGTACTTACTTAACTTTTGTTATATTAGTTTTAATTTAACTTTTTAGTTATTTTTTCATTTTCCCGCCTGCGCCTGCATAGCAGACTCGCTTTTTGAATAGGTAGAGTACCTAGTGTTAAAATACTCCGCTCTCCGCTTTCGGTTCAGCGCTTTTTTGAAAGTACTTATGTCGAGCCGACCTGGAAACACTGCCGCGGTGGGCCATTCCACAGTCGAGTGGCACGTGGAAGGAAGATCCTACAAAACCGCACAGTAGTAGAGTGCCACGTATCCAGATAGTGAGGATGGAATTTCAGTCTGCTACGTACGTACTGTGTTGTCGGCAAAATTCAGTGGCAGGAGTCAGGTCAAGCAGTTCCCCAGAACACTCCCCGTGATAAATGCGATTTGATACCCACTATTCGATAACGAGTGGGGATCGAACTCAAAACCAATTACAAACAGACAGTGTCCCACTGTTATATTTAATTCAGTGATTCATTCAAAACAGCAGGGTATTATGAAAAAAATTATGTTCTCTTAATATTATAATTGCCTTTATTATATTATAGGTTTATAAATAAGTTAATTAATAAAATGTACGTAATTAAGCATTTTGTCATAGAAACTTCAACCAATTGTGATTACAAACACTTGTTTTGAATAATTATAATATTATTTGAAAATATTAACATGATACTAATATAAAGCCTGAATTGAAAAAAAGAAAACCTATCTGATGCCACGTCTATTAACATAAGTTTGTATTCTATGAACAATATGGAAGTACTGAGCTACCTAAAACTGAAATTCAGCTACAAATCAAAACGCACACGTGGTTTTTAGATAACAATGAATAATACCCCTTCCGTGGACTTTTACACTTTTCGCCACGAAATGTTACAAAATACAGAATGTGTGTGCTAATTTATATTAGATTTCATTTGTAAGTTGTTCTCTTCAGGCATATAGTACAGGTGGCGAGAATATTATAGTGATTAAACTCTCATTTCTGTAATTTTCTCCCATTTTTAGAGATATCCAATTCAAATACTTATTTATACAATAAACGTTTAATGAATTCAAATATTTAATGCCAATATTTTTCTCATTTTTTAAAGTATTATTAACACACTTAGGAAATTGAAAAACCTATTTCTCTTTCGAAAAACATATTTATGAAACGTATAAAAATTTGAAAGCAGCGCGATTTGAATCTGCGCCTTTTAGAAAGTGTCCAAGCGTTCTGACCGCTAAGCTATGCGTTCTACGTCCGGCTACGTCAAAATTCATATACACTTATTACAACTTACAACATTATATACTTATATTCAAATTGAAATACTTATTTTAAAGAATACTCTTTTTTCAAATAGACTTAGGTAAGCACTTTTGAATTATGGAATGAACTACACTGAGTGCTAAAGCTACCATCGCCTCGGAAAGCTGTTTTGCTAGAAAGATTTGCATCCACTATTATAAAACATAACTTAACGCCGCGATTTGTTGATTCAATTGATCAGGCGAAAGAAATATTCATGTACGAGTATAGTATAAAAACGAAAAAAATCTGTACCCATTATGATCAGGTCGACGGGTTTTAAGTACAAAACTATATACTTAACAATATAAAACGTATAAAAAAATTAAAGCAGCGAGTCTCTAACCGTCCACGTTTTCTAATTTTTTTTTATAATAAGTATGTAAAAAGCAATTTAAAAATAAAACACTCTAACAAGAAATTACAACAAATTTGAACCTGTGACATCCACTTATTAAAGCACACACAGCACACAACTATAGGGCATTAACAAACAATAGTTCAAACAATAACTAAACGAGTGGCTTTGAAAGGCAGCAACTATTGAACAAAGCATCAATTACAGCTCCAGTTAAACTAAGTAAGTTATACGTTAAGAGTCTATTTGATATAATATATAACAGATTCTATACGTTTGATTGTTTCTAGGTAATTTTGATATTTTTTTATTTGGAAAAAGTAGTTTAGTGAGCATATAATAAATGGTTTATTTTATTTTAATTAAATCTATATAAAATAAAATTAAATAGCGTCTGTAAACGCGATTGGTTGTGGGTTCGATTTCCACTTGGAATTATTTTATTTAAATTTTTATTTTTTTCTGTTCTTCTGTTTTAATTATTTCTTCGTTCTTGTACCGCTCTGACACTCAACGAGCAATGTCGCGATTTAAAGAACAGGACTCGACACTAGGTTTTTTTCACTACCCTGCGATGTGGAAATTGTGAAGCAGCTATAATTATTATAAACAGTGCCAAAACAAAAACAAATTAACGACACATATGCATTAAAATTACATACCTAAAGAAAATTTTTTAGAAATCATGTGAAAACTAATAAAAATTATAAATTTTCAAAATGGTTTTATGTTCAATAAGTGAATTACTTAGTGACTAGAATCCACAAGCATATTGTACTATAAATCGCGCCTATACTATTTATAGTATAGGCGCGATTAAACTTTCCCTTATTAAAGTAAAGATATTAAACTTTCCCTTATTAAATTCGAACTTACAACCACTGCGTTCAATTAAACCACTGAGTCAAATAATACCCTCATAAGTATTTAACTAAAGCTATAACATTAACAATTCACATTTTAGAAGAATTTAAAAACAAAATTGCACGAAAATACATAATATATCGTACACACACAAATTTTGAGTACAGTTTTGTATAACCCATACATTTTCGTTTATGTGTAATCAAATTTACCAAATGCGTACGAATTTCGTGTGAGTGAAATATGCATCAATTTGCCTGTAATTATTGTGTGCATTATTCAAACGTTATTACGAAATTGCTTCGTATCTAAGTACTTTGTAAGAGTATATTCATTAATTAAATTAAAAGTGACAAAAGACTTTGTTTTTCTATAATAATAAAAAGCTATTATTACTTAATCCACTAATAAATCCGATAAATCAAATATATTGAATATTCACTAAAATTATTTGGCGTTGGATGGAAAGAGGTAACTGTTAAGAATTTCTTCATTTTCATTACTCCGCTCTAGTGACAAGACAAAGGACAAAGTTAAGTTGTATCACTCAAGACGCAATACCACGGATTCGGACGGGAAGTAGAAAATAATTAAGAAACTGTCGCAGTGCACCACCATTGCACTTTATAGGTGTAGATTCAAATCCTTAGCCATCGCATACAAATAAACACGCCATAATTTCCACTTGCCAGCCTATCTGCTTAATAATAAATAGACTACATACTATAGAAAAACAGCAAAACTCTTATATTGTTTAAAACAATTTAAACAACTAATAAGGAAATAGTAAAAATGGGGTTCTAATAGTTTTAGGGGACAACAGACACAAGGGGGCAAGAGATTAAGGGGACAATTGGAATAAGCATATAACCTAAAATTCATATAGAGCTTATATAAAGCCTTACATGTAACGCATTGTACTGTCAAATTACTTGACTATTGTTTATTCTTCAAGTGTTGTTTGTACAATTGTGATCGACAACGCGGTTATTTGCTTTCAATTAATCCATTCTAGATTTGGATGTGGCAAATATTTAAAGTCTTCAGGTTCTGTGGTTAAAAAGTAATGGGAGTGAGTTCCATTCCCACTCGGGGGCGTGGTTATATTTTGATTATTTTAGTTTTTCCTGCTCTGGTGAAACAAAATAAGGCGTTAAGTTCCGCCACTCAACACGCAATGGAGTGTCTTGACAATAGTTACTTTGTGACTAACCCTGTTATGCGTGAAAAATCGTAAAGTTCAAAAAGTATTTAAACACCGACATAGTCGTATACAGAAAACTATATACTGAAATATATCTAGACAAATAAATAGACTGGCGTATTATTATGTATTTAAACGTAATCTTACAGTCATTTGCTATACTTAGATAATCTACTACCTTTATTTAGTAATGGGAGACCGTCATGTGTAATTTGCTTGTAATAATTGAACCTGCAACTATCTTGTAATGGGCTAATAATGTACTAATAGTTTCTATATAATAGTTCGATGCCACTCAGTTGAAATGATTACATATATATATTACAAATGTTATATATATATATAACATTTTCTCTCCCATGTGGTACCAATACCACAAAACTCGGGATGAACAATTAAAATGTTGTCGCGGGATGAAAAAAAATATTTTAATATATAAATATGCTTGCTTTTACGTAACTCGTGTATTTTATAGTTTTAGCCGAACGCCAAGGCTGGAGTGGCAAGGCTCTGTCTGATTTCCAATAACATGAAAATTAATTTATTAGATTCAGTATTGATACACCGTAGTAAATTAATTGGCAAATTTTGATATGAAACTATTTAAAATTTGGTAACGGTTTAATAGCGTATATTTTGGTATCCGAATATACATTTTAGAAAACCAGACATTTTAACCACTTTACAGAAGTCCATGATCAGAGGGAGACATAGTAAAATATATTTTCAAATATCAAAATGTAACTTATTAATCCGCTTGAAAGATTTTTATTTCAAAATGTGTTAAGATCGCGAAAGCCAAAGACCTGATTAAATGGCAAATTTCTAAATATATACAATTCCCACCGTACCAATGCAATTATCTCTCAATATTTTCCTTTTTAAAAACAAACAAAGTTGAGTTCCGCTTCAACATGCAATGTTCTCGAATTGTAACCAAAAGTGGAATAAAAGTGTTTTGAGATAAAGTGTTCTCTGAATACCTTGCAAAGTGGGCATAAGTGTGAAGCGGCTTTATTCTCATTTCTCACTAATTTTCTACTTAATTGGAGATGTAATTCTAGGTATATATTAGGTTTTCGTTGCACCTAAATGCAGCTAATCCATCAATACTTAATGGGTTTAGAACATATGAATCATCCTAGACACTTGGGACAAGACTATAATTGATTGTTTGAAATTGGGAGGTTGTTAGCTATATTATTGTGTTACCTTTACATGTGAGAAATATGCATGCAAATGCATATTGATTACTTTCTCCGTTGCAAAGTGTGAATTTTTTACAGAGGTAAACCAGCGTTAAAAATACAAATCAAAATTCTTTGTCAGTAATATAAATATTCCTTTTAATTTTACGTTGAATTTGTCTTGTATCAAACAAGATAGATGTTTCTAGTGGTTTTATTAGATTACTTATAATTATTTTTTAATTTTTTTTGCAGCTTCACTTTTTTTCCCGCATAGCATGGTCATAGAGAGCCCAGTGTCAAGACACTGCGTTCTCCATTTCATTCTCCACACATCAGGACATTGCGTTTTGAGTGGCTGATCTCAACGCCGTGTTTTGTCTTAGGTGCCAAAACGGAGAAATGAAAATATTTTTAATATAATCGTTCCCCGGAGTAGGCATCGACGAACCAATTAAAATAAAACCAGGCAGACGGTGTCCCACTACAATTTACAAAGGGATTCGTCTTATATGGACTTCACCACAGTGCTCTACGTTCTTTCTAAGGTTTTGTGTATTATGAATAAAATTACAGACCATTATAGCCTAGTGAAACGGTGATTCATAGAAACCTGATGGGTTCGATTTGCACTCGGAAATGTTCATTTTAAAATTAATTTTAGTTGCTCTGACTTTGACGTTTGAGTACCGCCACTGAACGGAGAACTGAGAACGGAGTGCCTTGACTCTAACTTCTTACGGACTTTACTGCTATACTGCATATATGACTTGCTAAAAATTGTAATAAAACAGAAAATATCTATCTAGATGGATATAATAAAAATATAACTGATCGCTGTCTGTACATGGAAGATATATGAAATAAAAAATACTATTGAGGGCATTTATCAATATAATAAAAGAACCAAAAAGTATTTTTTTATTTTTTTTTTTCGGTTTGTCTGCGCGTTTGTGCACGCTAATCTAAGAAACACATGCATAAAATGTTTTGTTTATTGTATTATAATAAACTTCCCTTAACATTTAGCGTTTGTATATTTCATTTCAATTAGCTCATTAATAAAAAAGTAACAACCACTTAAATAATAAATTAAAGCAAAGTTTGTGATTGAAAACGCGGCCGAAAAATCGAAACAGTTTAGTCGTATTGTTTACGCAGGCGAAGCCGCGAGCGGGTCACTAGTTAAATAAGGTAATATTGATTTATCTTAACATTTAAACCGACAACCACTATGTACACTAACTGTTCTATGCTAATTACTCACGTTTCAACTATGTCTTGGCGGCGTTCTATGTCGCATGGTCGAGAACGCTGAGCAATCTCGCTCTAGTAACGCAAGTTCCGCCTCAGGACGAGAGGTATACACGTCTTCATGAATTATTCTTTTTGCTTTTAGCTTATTGCGGGACTGTTGATTTTTTTCTCCCGTATAGCTCGGTAGGCAAAGAACTTAGTGTCAAGACACTACGTTCTCCGTTTTCCGCCCTAATTCTAAACATGGCATGTCGAGTGACGGAACTCGCGAACTAAGTTGTCACCAAAGCGACGAAATTAAAATAAAATCATTCACGCCTTTAACGTACTCTAAAACTTAAAAAAAGAAGCAAAATTACTCAATCAAAGGTAAATGGAAAAAACAACACGGACGCCGGTGATGCGTTTATATATATATATATATATATATATATATATATATATATATATATATAACCACAATCGTCACGTTTCACACTGCGCCGCATATACCATATATATCGCTCTAAAGTATTTTATTCAGTCGGAAAACGAAGAACGTAGTATCTAGACACTAGATTCTCTCTGGAAAAAACGTAAATAATTGTTGTTATTATTATAACAAAATTCAAACGAAAATAAAATATACTTTAGTTACCCGTATGACTCAAAACGTAAGCTAGCTTATAACTGGAAACGAATGAAATGTAAACACCTATTATGCTGGGCTAAAAGTGAAATAACTTTTTCACGTTTGTAATTTAGTTTATTACCGACTAACCTAGAATGTGCTATTATTAAGGCATTTCAAAGCCAAATCTTTGAAAGACTCAAAAGGCTTTGCTTTTTCAATTATAATTGTCAAATACGACGTTTTTGTTAGATAACAATTTACTAATGTGAAAATAGTAATATGAAGAAGAGCATACTATGAACGCAATTGTTGTGGGTTCGATCCCCATTCGAGGGGATTATTATATGTAAATTAATTATTTACATTTCCAGGTAATTAAGTCAAGGTGAAGATTTAAACTCCGCCACATAACCCCTAATGGCGTGGCATAAAATGGAGACTAGGCGTAGAAAGCTGAAATTTAACGTGCAGGTTTCTTAGGCAATATGGGTAGCATTAAGAGAGGCTTTTGCAAAATTCTCACGGGAACATTGAAAAACGAGATTGTACGTTTTATAGTACACGCAAACAAAATTGTGGGCTAAACTTGTTTCATTTCATTTGTTTTACAAGCTTTATCCCGCATATCGGGGTAGTCAGAGAGAAACTAGTGTCAAGACATTCCGCTCTGAAATTTCCGCCCAAAATCGTGACATTGCGTATTGAGTGGTGGATCTCACCGCCACGGTTTGTCTTAGATATAAGATAAAAGAAAGTACGAAGAAATTATAATATTTTACAAACATAATTATTCGCATTTGCAGTCAGATGCTGTCCCACTGCGACACGATGTCGTCTAAAACTTGTAATTATCAATTATAAAATAGAAAACTTGGATGAAAATAAAAATGTGAAGAAAAGCAAAACTCAAACTAGAAGTAAGTAAGCTGTAATTTAAAAACTATATAAAATCTCATTACACTTAATATCCTGAAGATGAAAAGAAAATAAGTTCAAATGAGCAACTCCGAAACTCAATAGCTAGCTAGTTTTTGTTTTACCATTTTGATATACTTAATCAAAAAATCTAATAACAAATTGCTCTTTGTTCAATATAACACTTTTGATATACTTTTTCTCATGCCTCACTCTAAGGTATATTTGAATTATTTTCATTTCTCTATACTCTATACTCAATACGCAATTACTCGAAAACGGAGAATTAAAACCTACAACTTAAACTACAAATGACCAAAGCAATTCAATAATCATATTCATACAAAAGTATAAAAAAAACAAACACAATAAATAAATAAACACTAAAATTGTTTTATCCGTTACAACCATGACAGTCTCAAAGTGAACAATCCATCAATGTCAGATTAACATACCTTTTATATATTTTGAGGGCGCCCCGACGTGCCTTAAACACAAAATTTGGGTTCAAACGTAATAATTACATATAATTGCCACTAATTTTGGCTTTGAGGAAGTCATTAAATATTTTGATACGAAAAAGGAAAGCAGTGACTTATCATTTTTGCCTAATAAGGTCTTACGTTGGGATGGTCGTATTTTTAATATGAGGTAATCTTATAACAACTAAATAGTATACTAGCGACCCGCTCGCGACTTTGCCTGCGTAAACTAAACGAAAAAACTGTAACATTATTTCGCCCGTCCGTATCATTTAAATCTTTGCTTAAATATTTTATAATTTAAATGATGTAACTTTTTTTTTATGAATAATATAAGTAAGCACTAAATGTTAAAGGAAGTTTACCATTGAGATTAGCATGCACTAACGTACAGATGAACAGACAAACAGAAAAGAAAATAAAAAATCATTATTTTGTGTTCCATTAAACAGATAAATCCCAATAATACATTTTTTCATATGTCTTCTATGTACAAACAGCGATCAGTTACATTTTTATTATATGTATACGAGTAGATAGGGGTAGTAGCCAGCTACTCATTTGGTCTCATTTTATTTGTCAATATTATTTAATTTATCTTCGAAATAACATAAAGGAGAGCAGAGTGTTATGACAGTAGGTTCTCTCTCACTACCCTTCTATGCAAGAAAAACGTGAAGCGTTAAAAAACAATTACAAAAAGAATTTACTGGTTGCAGGGGTTGTTTTAAAATACCCACGCTCAATATTTTCATAAGCAATAATCTTATTTAAAGAAGGTATATATTTCCGCCATATAATACAAAATACAGATAGACGGTCTAAAACGAAAGATTTACAATAATACCTATACAGAGTTCGTACAAGACCCACTGAGCGCAGTTCGGGAATAAATCTTGTTGCTTTATAAAATTTTCAATTTACTTATTTACGGATGTTCGAATCGAGGTAATACTATAAAGTTTCTTTGCTTTACGTTGTATAGAATTGTGTGATTTTCCAATTTTGTTATAGCTACTGTGAGGTAGAGGCTCAATTTTTTTATATGTACTTAAAAATATATTTTTTCTTCTGGAAACTTGTAAAGGTGATAAAACGTGTTTTGCCCACTTCTTGCCGTCTCATTAGCTTGTACATATTTACAACATGGACGATAATTTCGGTGTATAAAGATTTTCTTGCCAGGATCACCCGTTTATCGAGAAATTAATTAATATACATATAATGACATAATTAAATACAATCGAATCCACGGCCCTTGCATCTTGAATATCCACTACACTAAAAAACCAAAAAGAAATCAAGAAAAAAGAGAAAAAATAAAGAAGAGAAAAAGGCCGCATATACGAGTATATGATATTTCATTACATTTCCGACAGTCTTTTTCACAAATTTGCAAGCACAAGTTCACAAGATATTATATTCAAAAGAATATCTTTAGAACATATTGCGTTTTCAAGCATTTTATTATTGTAAGAACGTCTAATGTTTTAGTATTGGTTTGTATTACACTGAAACATTTCTATTGTTTTATTTAATTTCACATAATATCGCTTATTGCATTCTGAAATGTTGTTGGAGAAATTCATTTTTATATTCATACATATGAATTTTCTAGTTTAGAAATTGGATTGTAGATATTTATATGCAATGAGTGAACCGTTTTCCCTTAAGGCAGAGTCGGCAGAGAGAGCCTAGTGTTAAAGCACCCAGATCTTCACTTTTAACCCCATTTGATTGGCGGAATTCAACACTGCGTTTTGTTTTATCTGAATGAGATAATTAACATTATTTACAAACACTTCCCTGAGTGGGATCGAACCCACAACGAATATGTCCACAGGCAGACGCTGTCCCACTGCGCCACAATTTGAACGTTACTTGATACAAAAACGCTACAAAAGCGCTATGGCGCAGTGAGGCTTAATCTTGAACACACAACAGCTGTTGGTTCGATATCCACTCTGTGATATATTGAAATACCTCGAATTTCCGCCGTCTATTACGAAATATCTTTAAAATTTACAAACACTGAAAAAAATTGTGATTTATCATAAAACGAGTTTAAAACAAAAAAAAATTCTGCTTCACGCTCTTTTCCGTATAGCAGGGTAGTCAGAGAGAACCAAATGTCAAGACACTCCGTTCTCCAGTTCCGAAAATCTAGCTCGTTATATATTGCTCGTTGAGTGGCGGAACTCAACGCCGCGATTTGTCTTAGGTACCAGAGCATAGAAATGAAAATATTACAAATATAACAATACTTTGTTTAGTCTTAGTTACCTACAAAATTAAAAGTTTATTTATTTATTATTACTTGCAACTGTCGCTGTAATAGGGAACCTGAATTATAGCATAAAACACCAACACCTCAGAAATGGTAACGAAATAGACGGGACAGACTCCGCAGACAGGGCCGCTCACGCGGAAACCCCCCATGACCCACCCGTAGTTACGGGTGGCGATGACGACTACGGTCAGAGTGCCCAGCCCTGGAACCGTCACCCCTTTCCCCCAGGGGAAAGAGAAGAAAGCAGACGACATGGTAACGAAATACTATTAGCCGTCTATAAAGTTAATTAGTCCAAGATTTACAAGCAATAAAAATTGAAAGAAACTTGAAATTTACTTATTGGCCTTTATAATAGGCCTTAATAGGCCTTTGCTAAGAAAGAGCTTTAGTAAAACAACTGTTGTTATATAGAAATGGGTAAAAAAAATGTAAAAAAATGCAATAGCTTAGATTTGCAGTTTGTGAGTTCGAATACTTTTACACAAAAAATAATTTACACAAAGAATACTTTACACAAAAAAGAAAATTTGTGAAAATTTTAAATGCACTAGCTCAGACACTGTATAAAAGCTTTTGCAGGATTCGAAGCCAAGTTACGTTGAAAATCTTATACGTTTATAATAACTTATTTTTTGTTGTTAACATTTTCGTGTTATTGTGTGTTTCCTTTATAAATTTCTTCTATACAGCAATTATAAATAAATTATTTAAATTTCACCTCTCTGGTGACAAGAAAAAGCGCGGCGTTGATTTCTGCCACTCCACACGCAATATCTGGAATTTGGAAAGAAAGTGGAAAACAGAACAGTGTCTTGGTACTAGATTCTCTCTGTCAACCCTGATATGCGTGAAAAAGCGTGAAGCTGTTAAAAAAACAAAATTAATAAAATAAATATGCCACACACTACAATGGTTTTTATTCCTATACCATCATATAAACTTGTAATTTAAATCTACAGCCTGTCCATTCAATATTCTACTCGTTAAACAATATCAGTTAAACATACAGTTGAACACAAAAAAAACTCAATTGAAAATACACATAGTATTTGTAGACTGCTATTTGAAAACGTTTGGAGCTGACCTAATCGTCCGTCGGGCTTTTAGGGAAAGCGTTTTTGGTCGATTGATACAGATTGCATAATTGCCGCCTCGCCACCTTTCAAGAGCTTTGCTCGTCTAGCTTTAGTGCAAGATGTTCAAGATTTAGAACACTAGTTCTAAATAGTAGTATATTACAAATAGAAATATTGGTATGAATGCTATTTTATATATGTTTATTGCAGAAAGAACGCTACGTTTTATCTCAAAATAATATAATCATTCCCTCGAATGGAAATCGAACCCACAACCGTCATATGCTGTCCTACTGCGCCATTACGCCTCTAAATACTTTTAAATATACCAAGTGAGTCCACTGTGTGGGGATCAACCACAACCAAAGCATATACATCCTGACATTACCGCACTGCGCCTTAATGTCATCAAGCTATAGGTATTTATCACTTAAAAGTAAGAGGCTTTGTATTGCAACACACAATGTCTCTAATTCGGGCAGAAAGTAGAGAACGGAGTGTCTTGACACTAGGTGCTCTTAGACAACTCCCCTATACGGCAAAAATCTGATAAAGCTACGTAATTACAATCAAACGACAAAATAACCCACCCTTTTTTTAGTACATACGTAATTATAAGTGAAAAACGTATTCAGCCAAATCGACATGTAGTCCAAAAAGCTGGAACGCAAATGAACGCGTATTGGAAGTGAAAACAAATTTTAAATTTAAAACATATTAATTGCTATTCAAATGTCATTTGTATGATCAATATTTAGATTTGTTTTTTTTAGCTTTAGGTTTTTCCCGCACAAGACTTAAGGCATTTTAGTTCCAATTCCAGACAATGCGTGTTGATAGGCGGAACTGTATTTAAATCAATAATAACTCCAATATGGCTACTGATTATGGATTTAATACGCACTATAATTATTATATGTAAATTTATTATTTTCTTAATTGGGAAGTTAAGTGTTGGTTTGTTTCCGTCACTCAATATATTTGTACAATATCTCGAAATTAGGCAGAAAATGGTGAACGGAGTGCCTCAATACAAAATAAATAAATATAATTTGATATAATTCTATTTCTATTCTATTCTATTCTACTGAAATAAAATGATTATATTACCAATAAATAACTTCTGTCTTCGTTTTAGAGATCACTAGAATACTACTAGACAATTATACTACTTGAATTATAATTGTATAAAAAAATTGTAATAAATTTTATTTACATTTAGTACTAGTAAATTGTAATTTTTCCAAATCGTAACTTAAAACAAGGTATACATAAACATACTTGAAATGGCATCGAACTCACGACCACCGACCACCACACAGAGTACAAGAGGAGTCAAATATAAATAAAAGAAAATTTGCCTTTGATATATTTTCGGTTCAATCCACAGACAATTGTGTTCCAAATCACAACTAAACTACGCAAAATTGACTTCTTGTTCTATATCGGAATTTCCCAAAGGAATATTGTTCGAATAGTATCGGTTTGGAAATGTCCAGACAATACGTAGTGGATAATCTTAGGCAGACTATAGGATTATGAGACTTCAGTTGTTGCTTATGGAGAATAGCTTCTATATATACGTTCAATATAACTTAGCCTTATGGGCAGAGAGACAATCGTTTGGCAAGAGAGAATGCTATTTATTTAACATTTTTTTAAAGTGTTAATCGCACCTAGGATTTTGAAAAAGACATAATTAGAAAAAGTATAAAAGACTTCAATTTTTATATAAGTTGTACGTAGCTGGGCTTACAACTTATATACATACGTGAAATTCTTATATGCTATAAGAATTTCGACGTAGCTGGATTTAGAACGCATGTCTTAGCAGTCAGAGCGCTTGAACTATTTTCAAGAGGCGCGGATTCAAATCCCGCTGTGTTCAAATTTTTATACGTTTTCTAAATACATCGTCAACTGTAAGAACGATTGGCTGTGAGCTAAACTCATTAATTAAATGGGTGTAAATTAAATTCCCACTCGGATAAATGATTATACTTATTTTAAATAATTTAATACGGAGCAACAAGTATTAGAGGAATAAAGGCCATCGTGGTGCAGCGGGACAACGTTTGACTGTATTCACGTTTGATTTTGGGTTCGATTTCCGTTCGTGGGAATGATTATTATAATTTAATTATTTTCATTTATTCACTCTGGCAACAAGACAAAACGCGGTGTTGAGTTCGGTCACTCAACACGCAATAACACGGGTTCGGACGGAAAGTGAAGAATGGAGTGTCTTGACACTAGGCTAGAAAAAGCATAAAGCTGTAAAAATTTCTTCCAACGAGGATCGAACTCACAACTATCGCATTCACGATAAACTAGCTGATGCTTTCAACATAGCTGATGGCTTCTCATCTAAGATAATATTTCAAAACCCCAACATCGCATAATTACATCTCATTATAGTAATTAAAACTACCAAAGCGATATTCTTCAAAATTTCTTAACGCATGTTGCATAAATTAAATTCTTTACAAAACTTAAGCTCGGGAAGCGATGCAAAATACCTCAAAGAACCGAGATACCAAGGTTATTAGTTTAATATCAAGAAATATATATTTTTACATATGGGCCATCGTGGCGCAGTGGCACAGCGTCTGTAAACGGGACTGTTTGCGAGAACAATTACCCCTTGAAGGAATTATATTTATATTGTTTTCATCTCACCGCTTTAGTACCTAAGGCAAAGGGTGGCGTTAAGTCCCGCCACTCATCACGCAATGTGTCAATTTAAAAATGAAAGTGGAGAACGACGTGTTTCGAAAGTATGTTCTCTCGGACCCCGTTATGCAGGAAAAAAGTGTGGAGCTGCTAAAAAGATATAGATAATAGGTACTCAACTCAAACCAACGCAGCTGTATTAGATTCTTTTACTCTTAGATAAGATTCATTCTTCCAAGATATACTGACTGCGACAGAGACTATGTTCTAGTTTTAAGCTCAACTTCCAATATGGAATCGAAATGCCATCCACACCGTCTAGATACGTGACTACTGTGCGGTTTTGTAGAAACTTCCTTCCATGTGCTACTCAACTAAGGAATGGCGTATCAACGGTAGTGTTTCCAGTTAGATTCGACATGGGTGGACAGGGGTACCACCAGGGGTTGACCCAAACGCTCGTTGTCTATACAATATACATATATATATATATATATATATATATATATATATACTTATAATTTTACACGCGCAAGTGCGACTTTGGTCTATTTTCAAAGGCCAAACATATTCTAAATTTCCGAATTTGTATGTACAATTTTTTTTATCTTACAAAACCTTGCCTGTGTTACTTTTGAACCACGAATCACTTGATATGGCTTTAGATCAAAACAGAACGTTTTATTCAAGATATGAGAAATGTGCAATATAAATAAAATTCATAGAATCTTTTTGATTCAAAATCTCTAGATCTCTAGAGATTTGAAGTAACCTATTTGTATAGACATTGAAAATTTTAAACTATACTATTTTGTTAGAAAGTTGAAAACATATTGCAAATATAATCCTTAATTTACAAAGAGGACCTAACGTGTAACGAATTTGTTGATCAAGTGTCAAGACATTCCATTCTTCACTTTCCGACCCAAATCGAGACATTGCATATTGAGTAGCACAGCTTTATCTTTTAGAGCGGAGAAAAAAAACAATAGAAAAAATATATCTTTATTATTTGAACGAGCAATAAACAATATCCAATGTTTAGTGAAACAGAAACTATTCAGAGTACACTACATGATAGGAACAAAATCAAATTTCTAAAACGCTTTGATACAACGCGAAGGCGAATAGATTCGTTCAAATCAATTTTTAACAAAATGTACAATGGAATGGACAAATAGAAGGTTTGTGAAATAGCGTATGTAGTTGGAAATGGTTGGTTATTGAGAATATTAATTAAGTGATTTTTTACTAGGCTTTGTTCCTACTGCGATAAATACGAAGTATATATAATAGATACGAAGTATATATAATAGTGATTTTTTTTAAATATATTTATATATATACATATATATATATATATATATATATATATATATATATATATATATATATATAAAGTGCAAACAGGGATTAATGTCATTTTGACGCATTTGACTGACAAAACGTTTAAAATATTTAATTAAACTTAGTGAAATTATTCACAACAAATCAAGCATGCAGTGAGACGCTGTCCCATTACACCACGATGGTCTCAATGGTCATTCCCACTTGTCTGAATGATTATATTTAAATTATTTTCATTTCTTCGCTCTGGTATCTAAGACCAAGCGCAGCGTTGAGTTCTGCCACTCAATACGCAATGTCTCAATTTCAGTCGGAAAGTGGAGAATCCCTTCTCCATATGTTGAAAGAAACTACCCTTTTTCCGGAAAAAAGCGTGAAAAAGGGTGAAGCTGAGATTATAGACTGTAACCCGTAACTATGCTTATGTGGACTACAAAATGTAAGTCTTGTTGTTTCCGTTCCCGTAACTATTTCGAAATATCCCTAGTGTTTCTCTATAGTCCTTAATTAACATACTAAATTTCTACGCCTATAAGTTTTGGGCTGTGCATTGTCTGTCAGTCAGACAATTGTATAATTGTATATGCATGTATTAGAGGCCATTGTGGCGCAGTATGGCTGCGTCACGGTTGGTTGTGAATCCGATTTCCACACGAGGGAATAATTTATTTTTGAAAAGTATTTTCATTTCTTCGCTCTAGTAGCTAAGGCAAAGCGCTGCATTGAGTTACACCACTCAATACGCAATGTCTTGATTTCAGGCCAAAAGTGGAGAACACAATGTCTTGACAATAGGTTCTATCTGACTACCTGGTAATGTGGGAAAAAGCTGAAACAAAGACATGTTTATAGTGTAGATTTTAATCTTGTCTGTATACATTAAGTGGAGCTCCACAGCTTACAATCAGTTGTTTTTTGAAGTAAATAAAAATAATTTAAATATAATTAGTGTGGTATATATATTATAAGTAAAAATATAATTATAATTCCCAACCCAGTGGAAATCGAATCCACAACTTTTGTGATTACAGCCAGGAGCTGCCCCAGTGCCACACTGCCCATGTAATATAAGCTAAGCTTCGCAAATGAATATAAAATTTATATTATTTAACTTCTTAAACATAGTAGTAAAGAGCTTGTGATTTTGCGCAAATTTTAAAACTGTAATTTATAAAAGTTACCAAATATTCATCTTAGCGACCAGAGCCTTGGAAATAGCCAACAGCTTATGTCACGATTTATTAAAGTACTATCGGCTTACCTCTTTTTAGTTTTACATTATTAGTTTTTTTTTCAGCTTCACGCTTTGTCCCGCATAGCAGGTTAGTCAGAGAAAACCTAGTGTCAAGACACTCCGTTCTCCTTTTTCTGCCACTGCATTACTTTGCGCAAAAGCAAAATTGTAATCAATGAGGTAGTTGGAAATTTTACTGTAGGCCTCTTGTATTAATTTGTTGTATTACGATATGGCTTTTTATGGCGATAATTGGGAGGTTCAAATTGTTTTTATGTATTTATTTCGTTTAAAGTAACGTGTATTCGTAATCGTTTAAGAAACGATTGTTGCAAGAAGCGCAGGTTCGAATCCTGTTCCGAATCATGCTCAAATTATATAATAGGTTGAAGAAAAAACTTTTAAATGTGTGTAAATAACACTTAAAAAATATTAACTAAACATTTATATGTATTTATTTATGTACGACATTTAGTAAGAATATCCAGAAACAAATTTACAGCTTTACACTTTGTTGTAATCAAAAATAACCTAGTGTTCAGATGCTCCGTTCTCCACTCACGATTTTTCGTCAAGTACCAGAGCGGAGAAATAAGAAGTCGAACCCACACCCAATCGCTGCTCCTCCTCGATGCTGTCCTACTGCGCCACGGTGGATACCAGAAACAATGAAACAACAATAAGATAATAATCATATTAGTGTAAAAATGTGTCATGGTTATTGATGCCCACGAGCCTCAAAAGCGTTGTTACTAACAAATACACAAAATTAAAGTTGTAAATATATCAACACAATGTGTAACTGTATTAGACAAGGATTTGGGTTCGATCCCGTTCGATGGAATTTTCATGTTTAAATTATTTCCGTTTCACTGGTCTCATAAGATAAAATAAAGCATTTAGTAAAATAATATATATCTTCAATAAATTATTTTTTAGTAATTTATTTTATCAAATTTATAAATAAAACTAAGTTCACAAACATTTTGTAATAGATTTCTAGGACATGTCAGCTCAGTACGATTTAACCGCATCGAGGTCAGCGCAAGTTCCATTGAAACTAGTTTTGTTTTCATTTGTCTTTACAATTAAGCACATTAATTTACAGATAAAGTTTATATACTAGCTTCCCGAAAAAGAAAGGCTCTTGAAAAGGCTCTTGTATAAAACGAGAACCATACCATATTTGCCATGGTAGTCTCATAATTTATATATTTTTGTCAAAAACTACTATGAAAAATTATATTTTAGACCCCATAGTGACATATTTGTTAGGTGCTATAATTAGGTATACAAGGCCTAGTTGAGTCACAAAATGTTTACAGAAAAATACTAGGTATCCTATAAACGCAATGGTTGTGGGTCCATTTTCAATCGGGGGAATCCGCTCTTGTAAGACAAAGCGTTGCGTTGAATTTCTTTACTTAATATACAATGTCTTGAATTCGGACCGCAAATGGAAAGCGGAGTATTTTAACACTAGGTACGCTTTTTTTTACATTTTTTTTAAAGTGTTGATCCCAGACTTAGGAAATTGAAACAGACATATTTAGAAAACGTATACAAATTTGAACGCAGCGAGATTTGAACCTGCGACTCTTGAAAACTGTTGTTAACTGAACGCTAAGCCATACGTTCAGGCGTACTAGGTACTCTTTTTATGCAAAAAGCTAGTCTATTTCCACCGGCAACATCCCTGTAGCTCTTCTGGTGTTACATGGGGTCGTGGGCGGCGGTGATCACTTACCATCAGGTGATCCAAATGCTAGTTTGCCTTGTCAAAAAAAAAAAAAAAAAATACAAAAAATAGCGTGGGTCTGCTGATTTATTCAGATAAAGTGTGGCGTTACATTTCATCACTCCAAACATAATATCTCTAAAATGGGAGATTTCTCATCTCTCAATCTCGATCTCAATTTAAGGGAGTGTCATGCGGTGACATGACACTTCTCTCAACAACGTAGAGAGATTTTCTATGTCCAGCTCACATTATACAAGAGATGAGCGGATATGAATAATTACATTTTTCCCATATATAAATCACAGAATTTAAACAAACGAAAATTAGTTAATTTGTAATTTTATACTTCATCAGTAGTAAATTTGGCAATTAAGTTAAATTTTCCATAACTTAATATTTATAATTATGAGAAATTCCATGCAAAATATAGCTTTTCAAAATAAAATCGGCGGAATTATTGAAATATCCATGCTATTATATGTTCGAAATGTTGATTTTTGAACGCAATTAAAAATTAATTAAACCACGCTTCGAATCCTGAAGCCGTAGATTTGTAACAACGTAATAAGCTACTCTTTTATATAAAATTCTATATTTTCCACGTATTACAGACGTTTTACCTGATTAGTGGTTAATTTTGTGTAGGTTTTTTTTGTTTTGTTTACTTTATATTAAACAAGAACATACTAAAACAATTTTTTTGTTTTTGTTTTCTGACTATCTACCTATGATAATTGGTTTCTTACTCATAGCAATGTCTCTAAATTATGGTTCATATAATTAAATCTTCGTATTACATTCTTATTTATGTTTCTTGTTTGCTTAGAAATATAAACAAATTGAACGACGCTAAACGCCGTACATTCTTTAATGAAATTTAATAGAAAATTTGCAAAAGCGTTTTCTCCATTGAATTTAAATATGCAATTATTGAATACAGTGATAAACTTCGCAATTAAGACACGATACCTATATATAATCAAAACTCTTCTGTTGTGACTGACAGACAAAGTAAAGCCGAAATTACTGGTCGGGAAATGAAAATGAAATTTGGCGCTTAGCTTCCTTGGATAGTGTAGGGAAACACGAAGACTGCACATCCTGAAATTCCTATGGAAACGGAGAAAACGTATTTTTTTATTCCACTCAAACAGAGTCACGGGAAATACCTACTATAGATGTGATATAAGTGCACTTACGTTATTGCCACTTTACGCTCATTATAGAAATAATATGTACAAGTACCGCAACCGAAGCTCCGCTTATTATCTGGCCAAATTGGTAAAAGGTATTTTTTATAATTAAAAAATTTACCTGAATTTAATTGTAATCTGTATAAAAAAAACATTTTTAGAAATCGTATAAAAATTTGAACGCAGCCGGATTCAAACACGCGCCTCTAAAAAGCCGTCCAAGCGTTCTGACCACTAAGTCATGTATTCTACATCTGGCTACGTGGAAATTCTTATACGCTTGATATAGATTATGGATAATATATGTTATGTACGAGTATATAATAGGTTAGCGGTCAAACCGCTTGAACGGTTTTCAAGAGGCGCGGGTTCAAATCCCACTGCGTTTAAATGTTTATACGTTTTCTAAATATGTCTTTTTAAATTTACATTGTTCTATATTATGCGATATAAACCTATATTTAATTTTTTCTAAATATATATTATACTCAATTGTGTTCATTGACTGTCGTCTTAAATTACTGCAGAATTATATATGTATACATATATATACACACACCTTTATCCCCCAATATTGTGCTACTATACAATACTGAACCTATTGCCGGCTTCTGTCTGCAAAATGGAAAAGCCGATATAGCTGGGGCCACTAAGTGTGAACATTTATTCATCTCCTTAACGAATTTATTAAGAAAATGTTCATTTATTTTTAATTTTTTTTATATTATAGGTACTATTTGTAGTGAATCTTTGATACTAGATTACGTAAATGAAATACTATAGGAAATAGGAAATACTATAGGAAATAGGAAATCCGCTCGCGGATTCGCCCGCGTAAACTCCAGCTGTTTCGTATTTGCGACGGCCTTTTAATAAAATAATGATTATTCCTGCAAAAACTAAAAGAAAATGAAAAGTAAGTACCCTATGTTTATCACAAGACCCTCAAGTATCTCCATATAAAATTTCATCACAATCAGTGGAGCGGTTTGGCCGTGACGACGTCACAGACAGACAGACAGAGTTACTTTCGTATTTATAATATTAGTTGGGGTAATGTAATATCTAGGACACTGTCCTGTGACAGACTATTTTTATTTTTATTTTTTTCATCAATTTCATGTATTTTGTGAGATATACAAGGCAAAAGTAAGGAACTAGTCAGTCTCCATCTTCAGTCAGTATTAGATACATCATATACTAAGTATCAGAACTAAGCACTGCATTTTGTGTAACATGAGTATTATGGCCACATAATTGTTTTTTTTTATGGACTTTTCCTAAAGTGAGATTCGGCCCCACAGATATCAATGTAAAGTCAGAATGTCAATATTCATACATTAACAAACAACATTTTTATATATATAATTTTAGATTTAGAACAATTATAATCGTAGAACACAGATACTAGATTCTTTCTGTCTATATCGCATAGTTGAGACAAAAATAAAGCGTAAATTTATATACCAGCTCGCCTTTTCATAGCTCCACCATTGTGAAGATCAAATTTAATATATTTACTATGTGCCTATATTACAAGGACGGTTTTTTACAGATTTACCTCATTTACTACTCAGAAGAACATTTTTATTACGGTACAGTACTCGTGTACGGTATTATAAGCCTTTTGTTAATATATATTAACTCTGTTATTTTATCAGTTTGGCTAGCTAAAGAAATACTTATTTGAACGTAGCGGCACTCGAACCCACACCTTTCGGAAACCGTCCTAGCACTCTGACCGCTAAGTCATACGTTCTGTATTTGGCTAAGTCGATATTTTTGTATGTTTTCTAAAAATGTCTT
The DNA here is from genome assembly GCA_038994665.1 of Podotricha telesiphe. Lineage (NCBI taxonomy): Eukaryota > Metazoa > Arthropoda > Insecta > Lepidoptera > Nymphalidae > Podotricha > Podotricha telesiphe. The sequence goes on along the minus strand of JAOYRR010000411.1, from coordinate 235,247 downwards.
TAATATACTAAGTGTAATAAGAACACTTAATAAACAATATTATAAACGATACCATTGTACTAATTAGATTGATATGATTATATATTACACGATTATATGTTAAAACGATGTTGAGGCCATTGTGGTACAATGGGGCAGCATTCGACTACGTTTTGTGTAGTTCGATTATGTGGGTTGAATTTCCACTCAGGAAATGATTTAATTAGAATATTTCCATTTCTACGCCCCGGTAACTATAAAAAATAAAAAAGTGCGGTGTTTAGTAATAGTTTCCCTAGTATATATAAATATATGTATATATAGGTATATATACATATATTTATATAACTAATATATATATATACTAGAGACTAACTACTAGTCTTGATATTAAGAACCTTTTGTCCAAACACTCATTTTTCCGTTTCTCCATTCTAAGCCCTATTATAGAAATTCAATAATCTAGCACTGCTTTTAAAGATGAAACTCATTAAAAATAACACTCGTAATTTTACAATTTACATTTAATAAAATATATTTTCTGCTTGGTGATATCAATACAATCGTTTGAACTGGATAGAAGAGGTTACTTAAATACTACAAGAAGGCAAATCTTAAAAGAAACAATCCCCTCTAATCCAGAACTTAAGAACGCGCTCACGACATACGCCACTTTGCTTCCGCTCCACGTTTGATCTTATAATAAATTATTTTCAACCAGCATTATATAATCTATACCTGCATTAGGTAAATGCAAACGAAACAACATTTTATTTTTAGATTTGTACTTTAATAGATCTACAGGGGATTCTAATTTTGTAAAACTACGTCTCTGTCGTATTCAGGCTCTCCGCTGCCAACTCTAAACGAATTCGCTAAAGGAATTTCACAGTTTTTGCACATTTATACGAGTACAACAAATTGTGTTTTAATATACTTGAGTTAAGATTTTAGTTTATATTTTTTTGATGTTATTGTATGTCAACATTATGATGCAATTTAATTTAGTTTCTTGTTAGCATTTAGCATTCTCTTTCGCCAAACGATTGTTCGTAGAATGATCTTAGAGTAGCAGAAATTTGCAAAAATCTCTTTAAAGAGATGCTAACAACAAATATAAGTTGTAATATGCGTATAAGAATTTCGACGTAGCTGGATTTAGAACGCATGGCTTAGCGATTAGAAAGCTTGGACAGATTCGGAAAGGCGCAAGGTTCGAATCTTGTTGCGCTAAATTTTTTTATGTTTTTTAATTTAGTTTAACTTGAACGGATAGTTTTTTGATATTTTACTCGTTTAATGCAAAAAAATATTTGAATAACAATGTTAACCTCTAATTTAACCATTTAATGCAATGGTTACCCAGCGCGTATCTAAAATAGCCAAAAAAAGGAAATTATGTAATTAAAGGAAATTAATGCTCTTTCTGGATACTCTGAAACATATGGAATATGTGAGTCAGTAACACATCTTCTAATAATAATCTAAATAGAATTTTAGATTATTATTAGAAGATTTATCGTATTTTCATTTCAAGTAGGGATGTACCTAATAGGATCTTTTATTTCTTAAATAGTTCTTTAAGTGTTATTTTCTTTATACTTAAATGACTTCTTTTCATAGTGTCTTCTTCATTATACTTGTCATTGGCAATCGACAACAACGAAAAGTCAACTGGCATGACTAAAAACCAATTTAGCCAGTTGCACGCAAACACAGCCGTTCTCCGCAGTCGCACAAACATGTCCGGCGGGTAAGGCCTATAAGCTTTGTTACTTCTTTAGTTTAAAATTTTTACTGAGCCAATGGATTTTTACAAAATTTGTCCTAAATTTGAAACATTTTTGATTAATATGTAAAGAGACGTTTGTTTTAACACGGATAAAATTTCATTAAAAAGAGCTAAGTAGAAAAGCCCCAGTTTGTTTATCGCTTATACTTTGTACCGAATTTATGCGACGTAATAATGGATTTTGTGTAAAAAGCGATAATTATAAATTATCCGGTTCTGGATTTTTTTATATGATATAGTGTCAAGCTTTTTCCCGCTTAGCAGGGTTGTTGGAGAGAACCTAGTGTCAAGATACTCTGTTCTCCACTTCAGCCCGAAATCGAGACTTTACGTTATGTGGTGGGTTTGTCTTAGGTACCAGAGCGGAGAAATGTAAATAATTTTAATGTAATGCCCGGAGTGGGATCGAAAATACTAAACGTCTCAAACAAACAAAAACATATTTAAAAGTCTTAAATTAGGTTAAGTTCTAAAGAGATTTTTTCAGCTACACAATTTTGTCTCACACAGCAAATTATGCGGTGTCTAGTATTAAAATACTCTGCTCTCGGTTATTCGCCATAATTTAAAGACTACGAGTTGAGTGGCGGAACTCAACGCCGCGCTTCGTCTTAACAGATAAGGAGATATTTAGACTAGTGTCGCTAGTGGGACAGCGCCTGGAATCGATATTCTTGAATCCACTCTGTGCAATTGACCGAATGGTTATATGAAATTCTTTTTATTTCTTCACTTTAGTAAAGCTAAGCACGGCGCTGAGTAACTCCATTCAACACGCAAAGACTTGAGCGGGTAGTGGTGAAATGTTTTGACACTAGTTTCTCTCTGATTACACTGCTTGAAACCGTGTATATTTTTTAAATATGAGACAGAACGATACGTTTTATTTTTCCTACTAACGACCCGTTTGCGTCAAGTACTCATGTACTTTATTATGTATTTCATATTATTATGTATAGTCGTCTATAACTAAGTTCCACTTGAAACACGAAATTTGCTTAAATTTGCTGATATTTTAAATTGTGGTCACTTCTTATTTATTAATCGATTGAAATAAAACATACACTAAACTTTAAAGGAAGTTTGCCAAAATACAATAGACTAAACTGCATTTAATTAGGTTAAGCAATTTCTGAGATTAGCATTCACGAACGCACAGACAAACAGAAAAAAAATTTAAAATGAGTGTTTTGGGTTCTATTTCAATTGATAAATGCCCTCAATAATTTTCGTTACATATCTTCCATATACAGACAGCGATCACTTACGTTTTTATTATATGTACAAATTTAATTTCTTTGTGCCAGTGAAACAGTCTCAAAATCAAGCACTTAGTTCTTTTTTGCTTATTATTGGGATGGCAAAACAATATATTCAAAAACTGAACAGCATTACCACGTGTATGGGAAAATAATCTTAAGCTGTTCAAATCCTACAAACCTTTTATACTCGTATACTCCATTTTCCAATTTCCGCTCGCTTTTGAATCATTGGGTGTTATGTGGTGAAACTTAACGCTGCGTTTCGAATTAATACAAAAAATTAAATGGAACCCAATTATAAGTGTCATAATACATTATAAGTATATTAAAAACAGAAATTACGTTAATAAAAATATGTTTTGCAACTTTCTTCCAATATATTTCTATTCTGCAGTAAAGAGCTTGCGAACTTTATTACGATCGGACACTTAATTGATTTAAGATGTCCCACAATACCAATATATTATTATATGTTATTGTGAATTTATAAAAGTACTATGCAAAGTTAATGTGTATTCGTAAATAAATTCTACTTTAAATGTCATGATAGCTAAGTTAACACCACTGTGGTGCAAATTTGAGGTATTTTACTGTACATGAACTGTACATGTTATAGGTTCGAAATCCACAGCGTAACGTTGGTTTTAAATAAAAAAAAACATTAGTCAATAGTTAGTTAAAAGTCGTCGTGGCGCAGTGGGACATTGATTGACAGTAAATGCGATAATTGTGAGTTCGAGAGAATAATTATATTATATATAATTATATAGATATATATTAATATATACCTACCTTTTGTTACTGTAAGAGATACACTAATAGTAATGAGATCTGAGAATTAACTATGTTTGTGGTCTTTTTACCTGTTCTATTTCTTTTCTTTTGTGTATGTATACGGTAAAAATTTTTATCTATAAATATTTCGAACCTGAATTGTATATTCACCTTGACAACGAATAACGAAGTGTATTGACACTAGGTTTTCTCCGTTTCCCTGCTATACGAGAAAAAACGCAAAGCTTTTATTTTATTATATGTACCACTTATGTTAATTAGTCAAAGCAAATGCGAAGCATAATGAGGTTTTAACCGACTACTTTTGCTACGAGTGGATACTTTTGTAGTGTAATTGTTACACAAGTAGGTTTTATCTTTATAATTATATTATTATAAAATACTACTAAAATATATACATACTCTAAAAGAATAAAAAGAAATTAAAAATAATGATTATTATTAATCTAAAAAAGTGAAGAAGCTTGTGGCCGTCGTGGCGTAGTGGGACAGCCTGTGGCTGTAAATGCGATTGGTTTTGGAGGTTTTTTATATGGGTATTTTTACACGACGTTTTTTATATGGGTATTTTTTTTGTTATTTGCAAATTGGAAACTTGGTATTTTTGTTTATTTGTATAAAGGCTAACTAGTTTCTTTTATTTTCGTTTGAAATTGGTAGGTTGTTTTTCTATTCATCCTTTATTGCACACAATTTAAGAAATATGCACAAAAGGCGGTCTTAACGCTAGAAGCATTCTCTCCCAGCCAACCTTGTCGTGTGGGAAATCAACGTGCAGGTATGTGTGCTAAAGTACATATTAGAACTTATATAAATGATCAATACAGAAACACATACAATACAATATATACTATAATACATATAAATGCTAATAAAAAAAATATTAAGTTAATTTAAATAAAATACATAAACCTAAATATACAAATAAACAAATAATTATATATCAATTACGGCTGCACTTGGAGGGTTGAATTAAGCACGAATTCTTACTTATTAATTACTTTAATTAAAACCTTACAAATTAATCTATAATAATGTATTCGATATTAGAAACAAAAGTCTACGAAAAAAATACCTTTAACACCTCCGTTATAGCCCGACACTTTAAACTTAATAATCGGTTTTGGTCAGTCGCGTATCAGACAGAGAATTACTATATATAATAATCGTTAAATCGCCATAAACATTATGGGACTAATAAACATACCAACGTTAGTTAAATATTATTACATTACACAAATATTACCTTAAAATGAGCATCAAAAATTTACCCAATTTAACAGACAGCTGGACAAAGGTTTCATAATATTAGTATTACGACACTTTTGATTATAAAAAAGAAAGTTTTTTTTTATTCGTAAGAATAATCTAATTTGGAAAGTTTTCAAAGCTGTAAGCATTATCTGGTCAATATCGGTTCTAAACTTTTTTAAGATATTCAACTTTAATATTGAAGGGCGCCTAACTTTGGATGAGGCTTAAAATTTTGTCATCGAATTGAATCCAAGATTTCTCACGTCATTTTCTTTGTAATGACTAGATCTACATAAAAATGTAAGTGTATATTATATATAAAAAACCTGAATTCCTGTCTTCCTGTCCTGGCCTGAATTTGATATACTTTTACTGATTACTATACGTAGAGAAAAGAATGTAGATAGTGTCAGGACACTCCGCTCTTCACTCTCCGTCTGAATCTGAGATAATGCATCTTAAGTTGCGAAACTAAAGCCGCGGTTTGTGTTTAGGTACCAGAGCAGAAAAATAAAAATATTTTAAATATATTACGTACGTTCTTCGAGTAAGAATCGAACCCGTAACCATTCGCGTTTACATTCAGGCACTGGGACACTGTATTGAGTGGCAGACCTCATTGCGTGCTCTGTCTTCTTCACCAAAACGGAGAAAGAAAATAATTAAATTATGATAATTTTAACGATTGGGAACTAACTAAACCTAGAAACAATCGCCAATACAGTCGTCCGACTGTTCCCACTGCTCCCCGATAGCCTTTAAAACATTTAACTATTTCTTAATTATAATAAATTAACAAATTAATCTTGCTTTTATTGTGGTATCACGTTTCAAATTACTGGAACTTCCCCAATCTTTGCTAATGAATAGGGAATTCGTTTCAATAATCTTCAAAACTTATTTCGAGTATAATGGTAACCGCGTACGATTAATTGAGTTATTAATGAAATTTTTGAGGCTTGCTCCGAGTTATAATTTTACCAGTAAATGTTATATTAGAAGCCATATTGGCGCTGTGGGACAGCGACTGAGTATAGACGCGATTGGTTGTGAGTTCAATTTCCACAAGGAGGATTGATTATATTAAAAATAATGTTTTTTTCCTTGACCTGCTATTATTTGCTGTAAAATTTAAATGTGTCCCAAATCTGATAACAATGCAACAATTTCATAGAACCCGACGTTATTGCAATGATGACTAGGGTAACGAGCAAATCTAATAAATAAAATTCTTTCTGACTCCTGTAAATTAATAAAATGGAGAGAGTTTAATGATAAGTGACTCCATTTTTGTTTTTTTTTGTTCAATTACATAGCTCTAGATGACCCACTTACCAAACAATGGAACTAAACGCTGCATAGCGCCGTAAACTTATTAAACCCACAAGCATCGTCTGGACATGTTATGTACAAGTTACAATGTTCTTAATTTCCTGAACATTATTACGGAAATGGGAAAGAAAAATGAAGTTTTCTCGGAATGTAAAGATATAAATAGTGTATAGCAAGGTTAATACGAAATGGCGTAATATATCTTTAAAAAAATGTAATTTATTTTTATTATTTTCAGCTGCACGCTTTTTCCACCAAGTAGTCAAGACACTCCGGTCTCGACTTTCCCCAGAATTTGAAACATTTAGGGTTCAATGGCGAAACTGTACGCCGCGCGTTGTCTTAGGTACCACAGTGGAGAAATGGAAATAATTGGAATTTAAACGTTCGTCTGAACGGAGATCGAACCCACATCCAATCGCGTTAGCAGTCAGACGCTGTCTTACTGCGCCACAATGGCCATGGATGGTTTTGTAAGTTGCCCTAACTGAATAAATAATTTATAATAAATACGCCCAGTATTTTTCACCAATAACCTACATTCTTCTCAAGGTTAAAGTAATAATAACGTTTCAAAAACTACTTAGAAGTAAATTACCTAAAAAGTTGTGATAAGCAAGAAATTTTCTATAAAACTTCAGATTTTTTCTTATTGAATTTCAGTGGAAGGGTTGGAAGTAGGGATGTAGGTACTTTGTGACATGGGACATATAATAGGTAAATAGAATATGAAGTATGTTAGTTAAAACATATTAAAAGTCAATTTATTATTAAACTAGCTGTGCACGCGACTTTGTGCGCATGGAATTCTAAAGTAAAATAAGCCTAAGCTACTGCTTATTACTTATGAGATAATAAAATTGTAAAAAAAAATATATTTTTGTGTATGTACTTATACATTAAATAAAAAGCAGTTATTCAATTATTACAAACAGACACTCTAATTTTATTTAATTGTATTAATTTTTATTAATCATATCTTTGAATGTAGTTAGTTCGATCCCCACTCAGACGAATGATTATTGATATTTAAGTAATTTTCGTTTCTCCCCTCTGGTACCTAAGACAAAGCGCGGAGTTGAGTCTTTAAAGCAATAACTAGTTTAAGAGTTAACTAACTAAGGTGACCTTTCGGACATTGATGACGCAAATTAGCATGCAACATCTACATTTAAATTGCAGCTTCCCCCTTTTTTCCCGACTGCAGGGTAGTCAGAGAGAACCTAATGTCAAGACACTCCGTTCTTTACTTTCCATTCGAAATCGCGACATTGCGTGTTGAGTGCTACAACTAAAATCGCGCTTTATCTTTGTCAAAGCGCAGAAATAAAGGTATTTTTAGTATAATCATTCTCCCAAAAGGGAATCGCATCCACAACCAATCGCGTTTACAGTCATATGTTTTCCGACTGCGCCACCATAGCCTCTTAGGAAAAATTTGATCGTCTAAAACAAAATTGACTAAATCATTTTTTTGATTCTCACAAACATTGTATAAAATAAATAAATAGCCATGCGATTAATCATACCTTTGTTTAGTTCACATGGGTCTAAACTATATACGGACGGACTACACATGGATGCTAGAAGAAACAAACCTGGTCGGTTTCCAAGAAGCGCGGCTTCGACTCCCGCTACGTTAAATTTTTTATACGTCTTCTTAAAATGTTTTTTAATAAGTTTAAAGGCTAAACATTTTTTCCAAAACATAATTTGGCAAAATGACTTTTAATATCGCCATTTAAGCACTAGTGGTTCTAATAGAATGGAAGTTGTTTGAAGACCGGAAGTAGGTATATAAGCCTACAATGGTTTTTCTTTCATTTTCATACCGTAATTAATGCCGTCTATAAAGTTCTTGGTTAATATTCACCCTGGTCGTTATGCAAAATAATAATTCACCGACATCTCATGCATAATACATTGGGAAAATAATTAACAAGTTTTCTTCATTTCCTTGCGAAAGCTGAGCTCGCTGAGGTCTCGAGACGAGGCATAACGATTTGTTAACTTCGATATGCACTTACTCAGTTCTAAAAAAAATCTTTCCAACTTACTACTGAAAACTTACTAGTACAATTACTGTTGGGCTTGAAAATCGTCATAGTTGAATATAGATGTAGATATATTTTCACTAGAGTAAAGTCAAATGATTCTCTTTTTGTTTTATTTGTACTCTCTGAATTTTGGAGTGCCCGAAATTAAACTGGTATTGTTTAAGCTTATTAATAGTTTTCAAATTATTTTAGAACTAGCGATCGGCTCGCGGCTTCGCCTGCGTAAACTATATGGCTAAACTATTTAGTTTTTTTAGCCCGCACGCGTTCTCACACAAACTTTACTTAAATAGTTTTAACTTGTTTGTTTATGAAGCAATTGAAATGAAATAAGCTCTAAATGTAAAGGGAAACTTACCATAATACAATAGTCAAACTCGCATTTAAATCGGTTAAGCCGTTTCTTAGGTTAGCGTCCAGAAACCAACAAACAGAAAAGAAAATTAAAATAATTATTTTGGGTTCTATTATATTGATAAATGCCCCGAATAATATTTTTTTGATATATCTTCCATGTACAGACGGAGATCAGTTACATTTTTATTATAATGTATAGATTACCAGAAGCGATTAAAGTATCTAACTACCATATTAATTTATTGACTACAATGGTTCACTATTTTGGCTTTAATGGCTTGAACATAAGATACTTACTTGATATTTTGGTCAATTCACACGATGTCTTTATAACTTGTAGCCTATGTGTTATTCTGATGTATAAGCTATATTATTGTAAAGTTTCATTCAAATCCATTCAGTACTTTTTACGTGAAAGAGTAACAAACATCCTTACAATTCAACAATTATGAGACTTCGTTAGGTTTTCTTTAAGCTACGTTTAATTTTATCTCAATGAAGGAATGGAAAATATTTATGAATTCAAGCATTTTCCAAATTGAGATTTGAAGCTGTAACTGTCACGTGTAGTGAGGTCACTACTTGTTAATAAATTACAACATTCGTATATATCATTAGGTTTTTTTAAAAAAAAAAGCGAAAAATAATTTGAATATAGCAGGTTTCGAACCCATACCTCTTGGATGCTGTCCAAGCACTGTAACTGTGCATATTGAGCTATATTAAAATTCTTATAAGTTTGTTAAAACTTATTTTAGCTTTTAACAGTTCTTTTTTTAAACATTTTTAAAAATTAATACGTTGATATGAAAATAAAAAGCAACAAACGACTAAGCTATCCTTATCAAAGTATATTTTGACACCAATTTCAATGTCAAATCACGTTTTATCTCTTCGCCATAAAAAAAGCAAAATTTTTGTCATAAACTTGATTAGTATTGAAGATATTATTATTTTCTTTCACGACTTATTTTTATAAAACAATTTTGGTCACAGCTTCTGATTTCAGATACTTATCTAAAAAATGTACTTAAAATCTTTTCGTTAAAGATAAATTAAAATAATTTAAGTATAATCATTCCCCCAAATAAGAATCAAACCACAATCTCGTTTACAGTCAAATTCCGTCGAATGTACTACAATGGTCTCTAATATTAGTATATTAGTATGACTAATGTGTACCAATTAGTTAGTCGTTTTCGTGAGACTTTCCATGTTTGATAATTGTGTTGTAATGTAGACGTTGACATTAGAATTAATGGTTTCTCATAAACCTATGTTCTCTTTTGGAACTTTCCTAAAAATTGCTGGAATTGCTGGAATTTCCTGAAAATTGATGGAATTTTCCTCTTTATTTCATAGACTAGTTGATGCCTACAACTTTTTTAACATTTTTAAAGTGTTATTTACCCACTAAGGAAATTGTAAAAACATATAAAAAATTAAGAGGGATTCGAACCCGCGCTTCTTGAAAACCGTCCAAGCACTCTGACCGGTGCGTAAGAGAATTTCGACGTAGGAGGCATGGCTTAACGGCTTTTGTGTTGACTGAACTCAACACCACAATTTGTCGTATCCGAGCGGAAAAATTCAAATAATTTAAACATCGTTCAGCCAAGGGAGTCCAACTTATAGCCAATCGCGTCACGTCACAAATTCGATTTCTTTTACAAAAAAAATACCTGTTAACATTAAATCATTAAGAAGCAAGCACACAGAAAGAACTTTGCGACACAGTCCTCCGTTTTCTATTATCAGCCCACTTTTAAGATGGCGGAATTGTATATCGGTATCAAAGGCGAACATACTTTTCATAAAATTAAAAACAATCCTTCCGTTCTTCAAAATTTAATTTACAGTTATTTAAAATGCGCCATGACGCCTCCATTTGAAAATGATATATTTCCTAGACTGGGAATCGATCCCACAACCATCAGGTACAATCGGTTGCTTTGCAAATCCACCGCACGCACAGTGGTCACTTGTATTCAGTAATCATCACCAACGGTCCCATGTGACATATTTAGCGGGTTATTCCCTAAAACTTGGACACATGAAGCTTCAAACGAAACAAGGTTTGCATAAAAGATACTCTAATATAGCTTTCCGCGTTCATTTCAGGTGTATTTTTGACCGTAAATTTTATTTCGTTTTATGAAGTAACAAATTAATCCATTGTGGCGATGTGGCAGTGTTTTAATGTATACGTGGTTGTAAATACGATTCCTTATTAAAAAAAATATATATTAAAAAAGTATAATTAAAAAACCCTTTGGGTAGGCCTCTTCACCTGAGGGGGGAGGGTATCTAGAAAAAAAATAGTTTTAGTAGAAAGATTAAATATAGGTATATTTTGCATAATATAAAACAATGTAAATTTAAAAAAGACATATTTAGGAAACGTATAAAAATATGAACGCGGCGGGATATGAACCCGCGTCTCTTGAAAACCATTAAGCCATGCGTTCTACAACCAGCTACGTCGAAATTCTTATACGCTTATTACATCTTATATTTGTTATTAGCATCTTCAGCGCGGGCTCAAATCCCGCTGCGTTAAAATTTTTATACGTTTTCTAAATATGTCTTTTTCAATTTTCTAGATGTGCGATTTACACTTTAAAAAAATGCAAATTTAATTTAAACTTTATTTTACAATCTAATGTATTTTTTTTCTTTTTTATATCTTATAAGGCTTTTAATTTTATTTATTACTATTAAATAAAAAAAACGTTACATTATACTTTTGTCATATCAAAAAGGAGAATAGAAATAATTTAAATATAATTATTTTTCCAAGTCGGAACCGAACCACAACCATCGCATATATAGACGCTGTCCAACGCACAACAGTGGCGTCTAAATATTCATTTTTAAAATATTTAAATTCTAACTAGTATATAGTCTGTTAAATATTTATTTATAAAATATTTTAATTCTAACGGTCTAGTTAGACAAAGGGCTGCGTTGAATTGTATCACCCAAGAAGCAATGTATCTAAAATATACACGATTATTTAAAAACAGTTAAAGACACGGTATAATAAGCTGAGTAGGTACTCCTTGTTTTCGCCTTCAAACGGTGAATACATCATTTATATCACGTGGTATACGAACGTGTAATAAAATTTCATATATAATTTCAGACTTGCCACTTAAACAATGTAAAATCAAGATTAAAACCATATTGTTGAGAAAAGTATATTATTCTGTCCAGGAATATTATTCTGATGTTAATGTGTGGAATTAAATACTGTTGATGCAGGAACTTTCTTATTTAAAACTGTGCTGATGTATAACAGTGGCTTCCATACATTACATTGGGTTAGCTGATATTGCATTAGCGACCTTGTTTTTATGCACATACGCATCCCTTTCTTGCCGGCATTCGCGTTCGATCTCTACCGTACCGCGCGCTTGCATTATAGCTAATATAGAACTTCTTAGTTTTCTTCTTTCTTACGATCTCTTAGTTCTTATCTCTTAGGTATTCTTAGTTTTTTCCATAATAAATTGTCTATTTTTCCTTATATAATATTCTTGATTTACTGTTGCTTTGTTCGTTATTTATTCCTTTAAAATCATTTATTATATTATAATCAGTATTAATAAAAACTAAGTTAAATATAGGTGTGTGATATTTTCATATATATTACGGCCTAAAGACTTAAACGAATGTTTTTATTTAAATAATATATTTCTTTAAACGACGTTTCAATAAGTATTTTCTTTTCTAGACAAGTAAGTAGGGACGTGGAACTTAATCAGTTCTTCTGATTATTCCATAAAAAATACTCCAGTAATTGTATCAAAATTAACTAATATTCATATCTGTACGTTATGAAATGTATGTAATAAATAAAAATAAATTGAGTCCATCGTGGTGCAGTAAGACAACGACTAACTGTAAACGCGATTGCTTATGGGTTCGATCCCATTTGAGTTAATAATTAATATGATATTTATTTTTATTTATTTATTTCATTAAAATTGAGAATACAAGCAGAATTTAAAATAATTACATACACATATGAATAATACATTAGCCAACTAAGTTACCACTCATACACGAAACATGGAGAGAATAAAGAAAAGAAAAAGTATATAACAATATTATTGAGGGCATTAATAAATTTAATTATTATTATTGAATGCTACATGAAAATAAGTTATTTATATAAGATGTATGTTATAGTCTACACTTTTTTGTATAAATATTTAAATATTATTTAAATAATTTTTGCCATTCTGGTATGCATTGAGCTCCGTTACTCAACACGCAATATTTCGATATAGGTGGAAAGTCAGTCAGTTTCATGTCAATAGATTCTGCAGGGTGCAGAGCGCATGAAGCGGTTAAAAACTAAAACAAGGGCTTATGATAAAATTGAATTATTATTGCATTTAACAATAAGAAAACAATGTGTAATGTAGACTAGATATCATTATTTACTTACAAAACTGACAAGAAGTTTCCGTTGAATTGTTAAGCAATCTTGAACTATGTTGGAAGTTTCAAGATTGTTCTTTTCTTGAAGTTCGTGAAAAGATACAAAAAGATAAGATTGCTATTCAATTTAACTTTTTTTTGCGTTTAATTGTTTTTTAAATGTCCTTAGGTTTTAGTTTTAAACACATTTATTAATTTGTGAGGGAAATTCTTTAAACTATTTTTAAGAAACTTTTAAAATTTTACACAGTTAAAATTCATATGGAGGAGTGAAGAAAGATATTTATTACCTTACATAATAACACATTGAAACATCCATTGATTCAATAAAACAAATATTAAGCTAGCCAGTGTCCAATCGACAGTGTGTATTGATATCAATATACATAAGCTTTTATTTAAAATTACCTAAGAATATGTATTATTAACTTATTATCAAAGTACCAAGCTCTTCTTAATTAGTTATTTTAATTGTGCAACTTTGGCGTAACTTTTATATTGTAATATTTTTTAAACTACTGGGTCAAAAATGAAGTATAGTAATCAGTTTTAAAGCGGTATACTATGGTAATGGTAAAAAAAAATATTTTGACGTGGGCAGTTGGAGAAAACGTTGAACTGGATGTCAAAAGTAGATACTGTATAAAATATTCGAAACCAAACATAGAACACGTTCGACTAGGCCGTTCTTAGGAATGGCCAAAAGGGGAACGTGTTCACTTTTAGTTGGGAGGCGAGTTCGAATCCCGGTTGGAATTATTTTGTTTTTTTTTTCATATAGGCATAAATTAGAGGTTTCGTGATTAAATTATATGATTGAAAATAGCTTTTTGCATGTATTTTTAATTGTTTTTTTTATTTATTTGTTTATGGCCGCCTTTTGTTAATATGTCTTTATAACAATAAATATATTTTATTTACTAATGTTTTAATAAAAATAAAGTACAACGTAATAGATATCAGTATGGCACAGTAGGAAAGCATCTAAGAGCAGTGGTTGTGGGTTCGATGCCCACTCATAGGAGTTTAAATAATTTTCATTTTTCTGCTCTGCTGAGATAAAGTATGGCGTTGAGTTCCGTCTCACAACAGTCAAAACGAACGGCACGAATTTTGTCAAAATGTGGAAAATGGAGTTTTTACATTATATCTATCTGTCTAGATATCTATCTATTATTGTACCTGATTCCACGTATAACTTACGTTTTATTTTTCTCTCTTTTCCCATACATTAGACCCAGATCCATTAGCCTATAACCCGTATTTGTAAGTAATCCTTGTTAAATAATGGTCTCGTTTGACGCGGCTATGAACAAATAGCCTACAAGTGCGTGGGTTAGATACTGAGGGTAGCAAATTTTTAAGGATAGATTTTGAGTGGAATGGAAACACTTTGTAAGATGTAATTCTTTTAGATGAATCTTTTTTTTCAGTGACAGTGATTTAGTGTACGAATTTTATTTACGTATCTATATTTTCTTTAAGTGAGGAAATCCGTTATGGATATTCGCTACAGTGGGGACGCGGACGGGTTTTGTGGGACTCGGGAGCCGTCCGTATACCCACTGAAACCTTGCGGTGCTCCTTTTTGACGTCACAAGTAGGGACCACGTTTTTCGTGAACCCCGGCGCATTTCCTTAACAAATCTCTTTCTACAAAAGTGTATTTCAATCACATGGTACTGTGTAATAAGTATTTTATGATTTTTTGCTCTTCTTCTTTTCATTTATATGTGCTTGTGCCAAATTTCATATACTTAACGTATGAATATAATGATGTATAGTACCATATTTAATATACAGCCTGTATTTTTTTAACATTTGCACGCGTGTCCGGGTCTGATGACAATTCAATATTTTTATAGCGTAAGCCTGATTTCCTTGCCAGAGCCACCAGAATTACGAGAAAATACTTAAAGGCAAGTGTTTTGTAATATTTTTTTTTATATTTTGTTAATAAATCGATGACGCCTCTTAAATTAACTAGGTTTGGATTTCTAGTTAATTTAAGAGGCTCAAATACACAAACCAAAATTCAAATTCAGCTATCCAGAAGCTTGAAATGGTTCGTGTAATATTACACTGCTGCTGCGTCACCAGTTCGTTCCTTGAACTTCGCTGGACACTGAATGTTATTAGGTCTTTGATAGATAAATAAAATTTCAATCGTTGGTGAAAATTGAACCCGATAATTTTAGCTTAACCTTCATTAATAATCATTGAGCACTGAATCTATTGAAAAACAGCTCTAAGTAATAAAACAAATCGTCGATACAAATCCCTGACTAAGCTTAAATTCACCTGTAACATTTTGAACGTACGAAATTCACTAAATTTACTCTAAAATATGTTCAAATATCAATATATTTTGTGCTAAACGCATATTAATTACAGACTGTAATTCCTGCGACCAATCAGATTTAATCAAGATAAGTAGGCTTAAGCTGTGATAATCTACCATTAATTCTAATGTCAACATGCACATAATACATTAGAATAGCTGACAATCGATTATGTGAAATTTTACATTAATTAAAATACATTAATTAAAATGTTTAAAAAAAAATTCAGAAGTAAAATTTCTAAATGAAAGTAATAGCGAGAACTGTCATGGTGTATTTAAAATTGCACACAATGTTTTCATCATTTTTTTAAAGTGTTATTTACACACACTTTGGAAAATGAAAAACATTTTTTGAAAATGTATAAAAATTTGAATGCCTATAATAATTATTGGGTACGCAATTTTTTAAAACGTCTCTACGGAGATGCTAACAAAAAAAATAGTTTGTAATTAGCGCATAAGAATTTTCACGTAATCGGATTAGAACGCCTGGCTTAGCTGTCAGAACGCTTGGACGGTCACCAAGCGCGGGTTCAAATGCCACTGCGTTAAAATAATTATACGTTTTGCTAAACATGTATTTCATACATTGGCAATAAATTTAGAAAGTACTTTTTAACTATCTACCTATATTTCGGTTTTTTGTCAGCTTTACACTTTTTCCACAAAGCAGGGAGAAGCTAGTGTCGAGACACTTCTTTCTCCACTTGCCACCTGATTTCCAGACGTTGCGTGTTAGTGGCGGACCTCAACACCATGCTTTGTCTTGTACACCAGAGCGGAGAAATGTAAATAATTAAATCACGATCCCCCGAGTGCGAATGGAACCTAAAACGAACCGCGATTACCACCAGATGCTGCCTGACCGCGCTACAATACCCTTGGTACACGTCCATTTTAAATGAACATGTAGTAAAGACTAGTGTGACTTATCAAAAAAATGTATAAAATAAAATATATTTCAAATAACAGAATTTTAATTCAAAAATTATATCTTCGAGATGACTTTGTGTTCAGAAATTACTTAAGTAAAGAATGAATGTAAAAAAGAAAACTGTAAATTATTTTCTTTTAACATTAGGTTCATACTATGAAAATATCACCAAATTCTCAAGCAAATTGGAGGGCAAGAATCTAAGAAGTTAAATTGATATTTGTACATTGATAGGTTTATCCGTATCCGATTTTATTCTGAATAAGTCATATTCACTACAAAACGACGTTGCCTTAACCAAGGTCGTATTTAAAATAGACTATTGTTTTATTTCAGGTTTACTTATTAAAAAAAGGATATTACTTTCCTTTAATGTAAAATTTATTTGCTTTTATTTTGAATTGACGATATATGTTTGTTTTTTTATTTATTATAAAGATTTTATAGAATAACAGATTTTTTACCTTCATCATATATATATATATATGTCGTAGTCACAACCATCTACAAATATACATGTATGTGAAATAAACTGGTTATGTGCAACAAACTGCAAAAACGCAGAATTAAATTGTACGGGACGTGTTTTTTATTTCTAATTTACTTGGGTCGGTCAGTTTCATTTCCAAGCACTTTACGAATTTTAATTCGGTTCCACTTACCAGTGTTAATTTCATTGTAGTTTTATAAGACTTTTGTCAGCGATTATACAAGTTGCTGTAATATTAATTTTTCATTGTTCCAAAGTATTGCAGTAAACTAGCTTTTGTTCGTAGATTCATTTGAAATGTAGGTCAATACTTTTTTCTCTTGTTACTTGTTAGGCATTTAAATATACCATAGTCGTTAAATTGGCAAGCAGATTCACGCTCTATCTCGCATAGTATAACCTTTATTATGTGGACAGAATGAACCTTAAGGCACTACGTTCTCCGATTTTTACCCTGTTTGAAGACACTCTTACCAGACCAGAAATTTAAAATAATTTAAGTACAATCATTCCCCTGAGTAGAAATCAAACCCACAGCCAATCACGTTTACAGCCAAACGCTGAGCCTATATGATGATGGCTTCATTTGAAATCAAATTGGCAAGCTCTGAATCTACACGGTTATTTATTCACATCAAATAGAGGAATATTATTGACTAATTACATAAATGAAATGTGTATTCAAAATGATTCCTGAAGTCTTACAAAATGTATACCTCGTTTTCATACAATCAGTACAAGTTTATGAATCTGATTTAACATAAAACTATATTGATATTGTCAGTCTGCCGAGTTGTTAACAGTATGGAAGTGTATTTCAATGAAAAACGCGTGAAAATTAATTTTGTAATATGTAATTTAGAAAATATTTACTTATACAGCATCATGCTTTTTTCCGCATAGCAGGGTAGTCAGAGATAACTTAGTGTCAAAACACTCCGTTCATCACTTCCCGCCTCAAATCGAGACATTGCTTGTTGAATACTCAATTCCGCGTTCTGTCTTAGGTATCAGAGCAAACATGAAAACATTATAAATACAATTATTACCCCGAGTAGGAAACAAACCCACACTTATCGCGTTTACAGTCAGGACTTCACCTCGATGGATTTTTGTTTTTAATATTAAAATCGTTACCCTTAGCTTGAACGACAACAGGATATAATGTCACACTAACGCCTGTCTAATATCCTCGCTAACAATATATTACATTTAATGAAGTGTTTTACTTTAAATTTTTATAAGTACAAAGATGAAATCTTATTCATATACATCATAGTATATGTAAAATATTTGCATATCAACGCTATGGCAATATAAATCGCGTCGTTAAGCTCTGCCGCTTAGCATATAATATCTTGAATTTTGTGCGGACAATTGAATATTGACATTAAGTTCTCTCTAAGCGATCAAATATATTTATTTCCCCAAATTCGGGAAATTGAGTATTGTTAATATTAGAGTGGGAAAGTCAAAATAATATTAATAGTATTCCTCCGATTGAGTATTACTTTACCAAAATCTGTTTACCACATATAATTCCTTATATCATATTTAGAAAATGTATAATTTTATTAATACGTATTCTATATATGTCTTTAGCTTATATCATATTGTTGGCAGGGAATTCGGCCGGCACCCAGCCATATAAGAGGTTAACATACCGAACTGACAACCTCTGCGTGACAGTCATATGCTGCCACTGCACCATGACTGACTCACCTATATTAATATTATAAACGCGAAAGTTACTCTGTCTGTCTGAACCGATTGTGATGAAATTATACTTTAGGGTCTATTGAGATACTTTAGGGTCTTGGGATAAACATACGCTACTTCTTTCTCCTAATTATTTTAAATTTCCAATAATATCATTGTTTTACGAAAAGACCGCTGAAAATACGTAATAACTGTAGTTCAAGCGTACGAATCTACGAGCGGGTCGATGGTAAAAAGTATATTAATTAGTATATAGTAATTTCTTTTAAAGTCGAGGCTTACTGAAAAAATATTAAATTCGCCCTTCACGTCCACAACTAACAATACAAGTTTATAATTCCATTATGATTTTTTCTTTAGAAGTCTAACTAATCCACTTTGGTTGGAAGATGACGGTGGATAAGGAATTTTCTTTGTGCAAGCCTTTTTTGTATGTTTGAACCATTTTTTACTCGTTTATAATTAATTTATTATAAAATTTATGGCTTTTACGAATTTTTACAAAAAGTTGTATTTTTCAATAACATCAGCTACCAATTACGTTCAAATTCCTTTATACGTTAAATTGAAAAAAAAAGAAACAAAAATCTTCTTCTAAGCATTTGCAAATGCTCTGAATCTCGACCTAATATAAAAGAGTCAGTACATTACTGGCTTCCTAGAAAGGCATTATGAATAATTAACGACCTATCAATGTCTTAAGAAGCGATTGTGGCGCAGTGTGACAGCGTGACTGTATACGCGATGGTTGCGGATTCGATACCCACGCTTGGCAATGATTATATTTAAATTATTTGAATTTATCGCTCAGCTGAAAGAAAGCACGGTGTTGAGTTCCGCCACTCAACACGCAATGTGGCGAGCGGATAGTGAGGAACGGGATGTTTTAACATTGGGCCACTACATAGTACGGTAGGCAGAGAGACTGCCTACCATACTATGCGGGAAAAAGCGCGAAGCCTTATAAAGCAGGTAACCGAAGACTTCTTCAATTTTATTTAAAGCACGCTGTATAATTTTCCTGTAAGCCCGCTAATTCTGGCAAGGACATCAGGTTCACGCTGTGAAAATATTGTAGTTACCAGATCCGGACACGCGTGCAAATTTTCAAGTACATATATCGCAAGAAACCAAACTTCAAACCAACTTTTTAAATTCTTCTTACATTGATGTATAAATAAATAAATCTAATACAAATGTGTTAAGCGAATATATTATTTTAAAATAATATAAAACTTACGCCAAGTAATATACCATTTTAATATGCACTGTTTTTCGCCAATCATATCTTTTTATAAGTTTAATTTCAATTAAAGGTTACCTGTAAGATATCACTTCCAGAGAAAAGGCCGACTTTGCACGAATCTGTTCAAAGTGTCATTTCCTTCTTTTATTATTGAGCAATAAAGAGTTTTATTATTAGCTAGCTGTGATCGCCACTTCGTCCGTGTGGGATTCTAAAAGAAAAGGAGCGTAAATTCCTCTTTATTGTATCAGCCATCTCCAAGTCCTATCAAAATCGGTATAGCCATTCCAGAGATTACCCGAAACAAGCAGAGAGACAGACAAAAATTTAAAAAAAAGTTATTTTGATATACACCATCTATGATTCATTATCCATTGATGTATTTACCATGAATTTAACAAAAACTGGTTATTTTAATATTACAAACAGACAGTCTAAGTTTGTTTGTTGGTATAGATATAATTCACTGTAAATACATGTATATATATATATTTATATATATTTCTTCGAACACCACTCGTTTATTTGAAATCAGAAAAAAACATCCACTTTGCGGGAAACGCGACCGTCTCATAAATCACTGTACGACCCAGATTCGAACCCGCGCCCGTAAATACATCACCTGACAATTACTTGAGTTACTTAAATAAATCCTCTCTATTTCGGTTCCGTTAACTAAAATTTAGATTTATATAAAATGCTCTTGAGTTGAATTATAATTTAATAGTCGAATTTCTTTAGTAAAGACTGTATTTTTGTTGAAGCTCATCTTAAAGTGGTTATATATAGCTTATGAAAACTGTAATCACCTTAATATCTTCATGCTTTATTTCCTCATAGCAGGGTAGGCGGCAAGGACAGGGTAGAGAAGCGAAACTGGCCGCCGCGTTTTGTTACCAAAAGGGAGAAATTTAAAATACTTTGAATATCATCATTTCCCCGAATAGGGATCAAACCTGAACCTTACCATTGCGTTTAAAGTCAGACGCTATTCCATTGAGCTACTATGGCCTCAATATTATAAGGGCTATTAATATATTATTATTATTATAATATTAATATATTGTCCATAGAACAATTATATTCCTTATTGTAATTATAGAATCCTAAATTTTAATTTTTTGATCGATTTTTTTTTTATGAAGTAAGTAGTGAGACAGCGTTTGACTGCAAACGCGATTGGTTGTCGGTTCGATCCTCATTCGGAAGAACGATTATGTAATTTATTGTAATTTTCACGCTCTGGTACAAACAAGTCAAAGCGTGGCTTTGAGTTCCGCCACTCAATACACAATGACTCGATTTAATGGTGGAAAGTGAAGAAAAGACTGTCTTGACACTACGATATCTCGGAAATGAAAATGCGGAAAAATATCAATTAAAAAAAGAACATATGTAGGTGTGTATAATTATTAATTTCTAAAACTTATAAAATAATTATTTGAGGATGCCCGCCATGAACTGACACACAATTTGAAATTGTTTATGAAAACTTTTAGTTTACAAATAATGACATGACAATAATAAGACCATTATAATGAGACTGTCCATAATAAAGATGATAAACTATCCTCGTCAAGCAGTAATGTAACCATCTAATATGAAATAAGGGAAAGTTGACGGTTAGCCATCTTGGTGATACAGTCGTGGCATGTACTCGTATTTGTATATAATAATTTGCCTTGCAATAATAATGTGTTAAAATTGTAAGTGAATTTAAAAAAAAAATAAAAAAGTCATAGAGGTCTTCGGTCAGTTACTTTATAAAGCTTCACGTTTTATCTAGAATAGCAGGGTTCTATCTGACTACCTTGTGTCTAGACACTCCATTCTCCACTTTCCTCCCGAAATAGATATATTATATGTTGGATGGCGGAGCTCAATGCCGCACTTTGCCTTGTATAAATGAGTGGAGAAATCAATGTCCTTAAATTTTGATCATTCCACCGAGTACCACAACCAATCGCGATTACAGTGACGCGTTGTACCACTACGCCGAGATAGCCAACTTTAAATATATTTATTTACATATCATAATTTGTTTACTTACTTTTAATTTTTCTCTTATTAGATTTATTTGGTTTAGTTCTCTTTACGTTATTATTAATAAATTTTGTTTCTGTATTATCTTTATTTTTATATTCGTTTATTATGTAATACAGAAATAAGAGAATTAATAATATTTTTTGATGTGAATGAGTAACCATTCTGTATCAACAATGTACTAATGTAAGATTGTTATCTTATATATAAGGTAAAAACTGTCACTGTATGTATAACCAAGTTAGTTATGGGAAACACCTACATTTATTATAAACAACGTTGTCGCCCGTGACTTCGTTTTCATGGGCTTTATGGTTCTTGTAATGCCATTTTAAACATAAGTGCAATAAAGAATATATATACTTTTTCTCATATAGCAGGGTAGTCAGATAGAACCTAGTATCAAGTATGTAGTATACTGCACACCGCCCGAAATCGAGACAATGCATGTTGAAGGCGGAAATCAACGGTCTTAGGTACTGGTGCGGAGCGATGAAATAAAAATTATTTAAACTTTATGAATTCCCCGAGTGGCAATAGAATCCACAACCAATCATGATTATAGTCAGAAGCTCTGCCACTGCGCCACGATGGACTTGCTAAAGTATATGCCTACTGCACAACTAACTTCGCTCAAGAAATGAAGCCTCATTCAATTCAAGAGTTAAATGGTATTAAGAAGTTCATATAAAAGTTTGTTCTTTTAATGGATTACTTTAAAATTTTGTACAAATATGAATCATCTACGTAAAGTTACAAGTTAAAAGGTTATCTAAGATATGTTTCTAAAGTTTGACTACAATTCAGAAAGTATGAGAAAAAAAATATTATTTGACGCGTTTTACACAATTTTTGTTTCATTTTTCTGTTTTGTACTTTATGCTCGTTTTAGAGATATTGTAACCTAGCTCCGTACTTTTTTAAAATACACCAACACGCAAGGTTTCAAATTCAGACGTAAAGTGGAGAAGGGGGTGTCTTGACACTAGCTTTTCTCTCTTATATGGGAAAAATTGTGAAGCTGAAAAACTGAACGAAATGTAGTTTTAACGATTTTAGTTACTTACACAGTCCACAAGAAAATGGCTGTAATAGTTGTTACCACAGCAATCTTATATTTTATTGAAACATTGTTATGACGTAGCACAATTTTAAGTACGACTGGAAATACGGTTATATTATTGAAATTTAGTAGAAGCTTAATTATTAATTGCGATGACAATATCGTAGATTAATTTTAATAACGTCAATTATGTTATTGGCTTTATATTTAAATTTAATTAAAATAGGTAAAATATAACCGATTTATAATCGAAAATATATAATTTTCATCAAAAGGAGTTAAACGTTTTTTCCAGCAAATTTATAGATATTTTATTTATTTTTACTTTAAATTGTCTTTGTCTAAAATTGCAGATTCTACAAACATATAGTTCAAGACTCTAGTGAAATATCACTCCGCCCTCCTTATTTCCTTTTTTACTAACAAAATTTACACGTCAGAAATATAAATAACTTTAAGTGCAATCATGCCACGTCTTCAACCACAAATAAATGACAAAGAAAAGCTATTAGTACTATTGCTTAGAAGCCACCATAGCGCAGGCGAAACAGTGTAACCGCGATCAGTTGTCAATTCGGATCACATTCGGTGGGATGTTCATAATTTAATTATTATCATTTTCTCTACTCTGGTGAACAAGACCAAACCCTGCGTTGAGGTCCACCACTCATTAAGTTATATCAAGACAAGCTATTCGAAAAGGATGGAGCTGAAAATAAAAAGCTACATGATTGTGTCAGAGACAAGCTAGTGTCAAGAACGTGTCTATTTATTTGTCTAAATATCTTTTAGTATGTAATTTTTTACATACGACTGTGTCTGTGCTTACATATTTTTTGTACTTCACGCTTTTTGACGCATATTAGGGTAGTCACAAATAACCTAGTGTCAAGACACTCCATTGTCCACTTTCCTTTGTTGATGCGAAACTGAACGCTGCACTTTATCTTAGGTACCATAGCGGAGAAATGAAAATAAAATAAAAAGTTAAACTATTATGATAAGAAATTTACACTCACAAGAATTTTCTGTAAGACCGCTTATAGAGCCTTTATTATAAAATCGTTTGTCTATTATATAAAAACTATATCTTTCTAAAATTATAAAAGCTTGAGACTTAAAATGTCTTATATAAATTATGAACTTGCTGTCTTCACAGGCACTCTTAAACAGTAAGTGGCTATAAAATTTACTTTAGTAATGTACTAATGATCGTTAAAGTGTCTGTGCAATAGAGTGTTTATTAAATTAGGATCCAGTATACTGTATGAATAGGTAGCCCAGGTAAACTTATTACACACACATCTAGTATATTCAGGTATAGCAGTGCACCCGTTATGTAGATATACCAGGTGCATTGGCTATACTACCGTTGCAATCAGGTACACTTAGTGCACCTAACACACAATGCACCCAGTGGAAACAGTTCACATAGTATATTCTCAGAACAGCCTGTATAAGACAAGTGGATGATACCGGAGGGAAGGTCACATAAAAACCATGAACACCATGGCATGTATGAGGGGGTCAATGACAGTGAATGAGGTGAAAGAAATATGCAGCCATAGTGTTTGGCGCTCTTGGATTTCTGCTATGGATAAAGCGTGCAGCTAAAAAAAATACCCAATAAAGTTTGTACAGTACTTCCAATCTAACTATCATTTTTTTGAAACAGCTGGGCGTCCCGTTGTACGGCTGAGACGATATTTATTTTCTTTGAGAATCCGCTCCCCTCGATTTCGGAACATAGCGTGTGAAGTGGCAATTGCAATAATATACGAGTGCATTAACACGCCTTGTTTTGGTAGAATACAAAGGTAATACCCCATTCGGGGAAGCGATAATTTAGTATTACCGCTACTAGTAGAGTTAAAACTGTGACCATCGCGATCTTGAACCTATAACCACGAATTTTTATAACTTAAAGAGGATGATGTTGGTATCTCATCAACCAGACCGGACATATTCCTTTCTCGAAGCCTAAAAAATTCTGGTAGAACTTATAGTTGAAAGTAAACAAGCGCTTCGTACTTATCAATCAACTGAACTGACCTGACTGACTGAGGTATAAGTTTAAAGTTAATTTATTTGCATGCATGTAGCACTAGGTGCGAGAGGTATAATAGCAAAATCTTTCTATAATTTACTAAAATATCTCAGCATATCTAGAACTATCATAATTTGGTTTCTAGCACGAATTTCAAAGGTGGCATTATGTAAGTGCAGTGCAGTCTTTTTGAATTTAAAGGGATCCCTTGAGCTTACACTTGAGTTGCAAGTCCCAGGCACTGCCTCTATCTCCTCTTTCTGCAACGCAATGGGCACCTGCATGGTGAATCCAGGGAACCACTAAGGAATTTTTTCTCTTTTACAATCATTATTCGAATGGGATTTGAACCCTTGAACATATGGTACAGTCTGACTTGCACCAAATCGTTTGTCTTTCACTAAAACTTCTCCGATTGTCTTCTCTGTAATGTTATTAAAATTTCCATTCGCCTACATACAACTCACATCGTGTATCGTAATAAGTGTAGCATTTTGCGGCTTTCATCCTACTAGTGTCATAGCGGCGCCTGAATTACCGTCTATTTGGTTTGAATGCCTATTCCACTGCTATTCGCCTATTCAGGTTAGATTGTTTCATTTTCTTAATGCTGTACCAAATGTTTGTAAGCAATTCAATTAGTTTTGTATAATATTGATATTACAAGACGGTGTTCTTTAGATTTCATTGTATATAAGAAAAATTATTAATGAAATTCTTGAATAAATTGTAATTAAAGTAGCTGACGTTTTTTACCTAACAATCGTTTTAAATATTTTTATAATTTTAATGTATTATTCACACACTTAGGAAATTGAAAAACATTTTTAGAAAACGTATACATATTTGAACGCAACTGAATTGGAACCCGCGCCTCTTGGAAACCGTCCAAGCGCTCTGACAACTAAGCCATGCGTTTTACAATACGTTTGTTCGTTAAATATTTACTGTTCTAATTTTTATACGTTTTCTAAAAATGTTTTTATTAATAATGTTAAGGTTTTAAATAATTTACAATGTATGTATATTTGTTCGGGTGGAATCTTCTACACACTTTTCTACTTTGTATTGTTCACTAGCGACCTCTCGCGGCTTCGCCTTTGTAAACTACACGACTAAACTGTTAAACGTTTTTTCGCTCGCCTGTGTGATCACTAAAATTACAAACTTTGCTTAAATTAAAATGGTTACTACTTTTTTGTTTATGAACCGATTAAAGTGAAATAAATACTATATGTTAAGCATAGCATAGTATATTAAACGCAATACAATATTTAAAATTGCATTAAATTGAACAAGCAAATTAAACAAGCAAATAAATAAACAGAAAAAAATCATTGTTATGGGTTCTATTATATAGAATATCCTCTAATAACACTTTTTTTCATATATCTTCATTATATGTACAGACTTACATTATTATTATGTGTATAGATAGATGAATATAAACTATACATAGATTTATTTTTATTTTATCAAAATAAAACAAAAATCGCGATACATTTACCATTCCCTTCACAACCATCCATCTTCTTTAAATTGACTCAAGGGAGTAACAAGGTCAATTGTCTCATATAACCTATGTTGTTTACTTTATACTGAATAAGCCATTAAGTACATTGGTTGCGTGGGCAACGACGCTCAGTGCACCAATAGTTGTTGGTTCATGTCACGTTTTCCCGCATAGCGAGGTATTTAGTGAGAACCTAGGGCCTACCTAACCAAGACATTTTTCTCCACTTTGTGCCCGAAATCGAGACATTGATATATTTATTTAATCGTAAAATCGGTTTGTTACTATGATATATAAAGTGTGTATGTTTAAAGTTTATTTATAGACTTTTAAAATTTTATCCTTCCATTCGTTACCTGTTACCTGTTGATGCTTTTGATGCCCATTGACTTATATCACTTAATGCAAAAGTGTAAATTGTATTTTAAACCGACAAAAAAAACAGAGGAGGTTCTCAATTCGATACGTATATTTTTTTATATTATACCACGCATTACTTTTTACAGTGTAGACCAATCTCGCTGATTCTTTTTTAGAGTATACTCCGAACTTGGATATAAAAATTTGGAACACAAATTCTAATCCTAACGGTTGAAAAACAGGGAATAATTTTAATTTCACATACTTTTCAGTTTAATATTTTGTTTAAAAGTGAATATATAGTTAAATCATACAAATATACTTAATTATTATAATTTATAAATTTTGTTATATTAAATTAATGTATTTCGGAACTACTTTGACTATGCTTAATTAATTTGAAATATATCTCTGAAAAATCATTTTTATAAAACGTATAAAAATTGAAACGCAGCGGGATTCAAACGCGCGGCTGCAAAATGCCTAAAACTATAATCCATCTAAATTATAGATGCGTAAGTAACAGATAGAACTGTCTGTCTGTCTGTGGCGTGATCACGGCCAAACCGCTAAAGCGATTCTGATGATAAAAGCAATTTTATATAGAGATGCTTGAGGGTCTTGGGATAAACATAGGCTTCTGTTTTCTTCCTTTATTTCAGATTTCCTAGGAATTTAATGGTTTTACGACCAGGCCGCCGAGTATACGAAACAGCTATGGTTCACGCGGGCGAAGCCGCGAGCGGTTCAGTAGTTATAATATAAAGAAAAGCTATTTAAAATGAAGACAAATTTTATTTCATCATAGTGAAATTGTTGAAAATTACAACCATTGTTTACAAAATTAATGATAAATGAACGTTGAATGTAAAATATTGCTGCTCTTGGGACCCGACGAGTAACGACCCACCGAAATTGATTTTCTTATCTCATAACAAATACTGTGCTATTTCTGGAATCCAATTACAACTTACACCTTTAAAATATTAGAAATGCTTTATTTGATGTACATGAGTGCGCCATTCTGGCACAGTGAGTCTTCTTAACTCACAACGTCTCGAATTCGGGCGGAAAGTGGAGAACGGAGTGTCTTGACGTAAAGTTCTAATTTTCTTGCTATGCGGGTAAAATCGTGAAGCTGAACAAAAATGAGGATATTGTCAATCATAATTATATGCAGTGCATATGATATAAAAATATACTAAAAGCATATAACATAATTAAAAAAATTGAATTGAACTTGTTTCGTTTTCACTATGAAGCTTTTACTTTTGATATTTTTACAAATATACAGATTGCCTTTTTTCCTGTATCCCAGATCCAATAGTTACATTATATACAATACTACTATATATAATAATAATACAATATATACTACTTAAAATGACTGAATATAAATGAAGCGAAATTGATAGGTATTGAGGTACAACATGAGCTGCCGTTGATCGAAATATATCCCATATATAAATATGATCCTTTTAAATCTTATATTATTAGTGACACAAGCTTCTCCACCTTTTGACTTAAACTACAATGTCCTATTCACTTTACAAATCAGACCCACAATTCTTTTTTCATCTATATATGTATGAAAATTAGTCCCCATTTTGTTTGACCATACTTGCGAACGGCTTCATCCATATTTTAATAAGTTTCCCAATATTTTGCACAAAGTTTTTATGAGCAAAAATTAGAAAATTACGTAGAATCTTGAAAATTTTATGTATATACAATCATTATTCATTGTTAAGACAGAAACAACTGTTTGTGGCGAGTGACAAGTCAAGCTAGTATAGATATAAATTCAAAAGACATTTAAAGGCACAATATAATTTTAGTATAACCAAGTACCACACCCGCCCTAACTGCCCTGTGGAGGCGTCTAAACGGAAAATAGAAAAAAGGTCTAATAACAAATCTTTGCACCATAAAAGTAAATGTATTCTCGTTAATACGAACGCTTAAGTAAAATAAACCATTCTTTGAATTCTAGGTAGCACTCAGCCCATCTTTATTTCCGTAAAATTTTCCTAACTTTAGAAGCAATTTACCATCGTGGCGCACTGGGGCTATGTCTGTCTGTACATGCGAGAGTTGTGAGTTCGATCTCCATTCGGAGAAGTGACTCAGCTTCCCGCATAGCAAGGAAGCGTAAAAAAACCTTAAATAGAATTTGAGACATTGCGTATTGACTGGCGGAACTGCAAACCGCGCTTTGTGTTATCATCAGAGCAAAGAAAGGAAAATGTTTTAAATATATTTTTTACTTCAAATGGGAATGGAACCTACAGCAACTAGGTACGTAACCTACATAGTTAATGTGTCAAATCACGATGGAGAAATGATTATATTTAAATAATTTTTATAACGCTCTGCTAAGATTGCGAGGCTTTCAGTTTCGCCATTCAACACATACAAATTAAATTGAGAGTTTCGGGATACAACGTTCTCATTCCTACCCGCTGGAGAAGTGTGATACAACAAAAAAGGATATTTTTGTACTACAAAAAAAACAAACACTTTTTACGTGTTTATCACAGCATTAAAGCATCTAAAAACAACACTAGGAACATTTTAAAGAATACAGAACTGAAGTTCGCAAACCTTTTGTCATGGAAATTCTTAAATATTCATAGTTAAAAGTGCACTCAACTCAGTTCTTGATGGGTAAAATTATAGTTGTTTTAAAAATTCAAATGTAGTTTTCTTTATCATGTTTTAAATATAATATGGAAACTTTTAAAGTAAGTCCAAACGCAGTTAGTTTGATTCCCGGACGAAACATAATATGTTTAAAATCAATAATCAAACTTTTCTTTTCGATTATGTAATATACTGTTGGCCACTGGCCTCTACAGTGTCACTGGTTTTTATGGTAGGCAGATCTAGAGAAGCTCTGACCTTGGCTTGGAGACCTCGAGAGAAAACCATCAAGTTAGAACAATAGTGTAACAAGAGCGTATTTTGTGATGTTCGAGATTAAAAAAATATAATAAAAATATTGAGTTTCGCTCAACACGCAATGTCTCGATTTTGGGCGGAAAGTGAAGAACGGAGTGTCTTGACACTAAGCTCTCTCTGAGAGTACCCTGCTATGCGGCAAAAATCGTGATGCTGTATAACAAAATATATTTTATTATAAGCCTAAGTGCACGTTAATTAACTTCTAGAAGTAAGGTTAATCGACTTATTTATGGTTCTCTTTGACTAAGTTAGTGTGCAGAAAAAGCGTGAAATTTTACTATATTGTGCGTGCTTAATAATTGTGCTTATTTACAATAATATAATAGTTGTATCATATATCTCCAAAGAAATTCGTCTTTACGATATGTTTTAATTCGTGATAAGTGTTTTAGAGGATAGTATGTAAAGTTTGAATAACACTGTATTATATTTATATACTTATTCTTAGTCTATTGCAAACATGATGATTAAAAGCTTGATGTGCAATAGAAATAATATATAGATAAAATAAAATTAGAAACTAAAACTTACGCCCAGTTATGGCCCGGCCAATTAAGAAGCTTGAGCCACTGCTGGTATATTAGTGAGTCAGTCAGTCATAAAATAAAGGAATTATTTATCAATCTGTAATATAGAATATAATAAAAATATGTACAAATATTTATTTTTGAAATAACTTGAAACTGTGTCAAGCAAATAAGAATAATTGATTTTCATGAAAATCCAATATTCATAGATATCGCTTTGAGAATGTTAATTGTGTATGTGTTATATTGAAATAAATTCGAATTAATTAAGTTTAAGTAAAATAAACATTCATTCAAACTTTCTTTTTTAAATATTCTTAAATAATATTTTTGACTTACAAATATAATAATATTGCAATTAAACAATGAGTGAAGGTTCAAACCCGAATTATGTATGTATATACAAGTAGTATATACATTTCAAAACCAAAGAACTAAAAATATTTTGAAACTAATTTAACGATTAGAAAAAAGGATATTAATATGTTATTTTTTATTTGTTACAGAACACCTATGCGTCCAGTGGAGACTATCGTTCAGGAATGCAAGGAAACGAAGAAATGACCACTATAACAAAATGGCACACAAACGTTGGGAGACATGGCTGAGTATGGCTATCATATCCCTCGTAACGACCACAAGTGTTGCTGACTTTACAACGGAATGCCAAAGACCTTGTGACTGCAGGTGGCAGTCTGGTAACAAAGCCGCCATCTGCTCAAACTCCAGCTTGAAAGTCGTGCCTGCTAACTTAAGCAGTGATATACAAATATTGGATCTATCTAACAATAATTTACAACAGCTACCCCAAGAAGCCTTTAAGCGAGTAGGTCTTAGCAACTTAAAAAAGCTCTTCTTAAGAGACTGTAACATAAATACAGTTCATAAGGCGGCATTCATGACACTTGCCATTATGATCGAATTGGATCTGTCAAAAAATCGAATACGATATCTCCACGCAGACACGTTCAAAGGTACTGAGAAACTGAGATTAATAAACTTGAGCAACAACTTTATCGATAAGTTGGAGGACGGTCTATTCCGCAATTTGAAGTTCCTTCAAAAAGTTGAAGTAAGCAATAACAGGATAGTCAGGATCGGAACGAAGGCGTTTGTAAACTTACCGCAGTTAAAGATATTGAGAATAGATGGGAACAATTTGAGTCATATGAAACCGGAAACTTTGATGGCATTAAGAAACTTATCGGGTTTGGATTTACACAACAATCCTTGGAGATGCGATTGCAACTTACAAACGTTCAGAGATTGGGTGATCAGCCACAACTTGTACACGCCGCCGACGTCGTGCGCGGAGCCCGCGTCGGTACGCTCCAAACTTTGGAACGAATTAGACTCTTCAAACTTTGCCTGCCGGCCTACTATATTGGAGCCGGTACCGGACGCTACTATCAAAAGTTATGAGGAGAACGTGACTCTGATTTGCAAAGTCGTTGGAAATCCCAACCCGGAAGTTGTGTGGCGGTTCAATGGAAAGACAATTGAGTTGAGGTCTTTTGGTGAAATACGTTATATTATATCTGAAAATACCATGGACTTAATACGGTGGGTGAATTTGACAATACTTCATACAAGATATAGTGATAGAGGTAATTATACGTGTGTCGCTGAAAACCCTGGTGGTAGTGATGAGAAGACACTAACTCTTGTCCTCTCAAGGTACGGTGGGGCTGGTACAATAGCTGGTATGGACGCTGATTCCTTCGCCATATTAGTGGGCTGTTTGACATCAATAGTAATAATATTTGGCGCTGTGCTAGCCGTGTGCTATTTCACAACAACGAATGGTGAACTAAAAAGACTGATCAAAACTGACACTCGTTCCTCAAACGGTGAGGCGTTAATAGAGGGCTCAGTCACGTCTGAAGCCGAAAAAGGTTGTAAGACGGACGTTAATCCCGTAACTAAGCCGCCTAGAAAGTACGAGCCGCCGTCCCTCGCCACCGCTGCCACAGAAATGTTGGAGCTTAACAAGACCTTACTGGATAGTGACAATGTCTTAGGTAAGAATATTTTAAGTAATTTATATAAAAGTAACAAAAATAAGGTCCTAGTTTTCAATTATTTATGTTATTAACTATTAATTTCAATTTTCTTGTTTTGTTTTAACCCATAATTTGACAAAGGTAAAGTGAACACTAGTTGAAGCCACTAGCTTAAAATGTTTTCCTTTCTCCGTTCTGATACCTAAGACAAAGCGTGACGTTAGGTTCTGCCACTCAACACGCAATGTCTCAATTTCGGAAACTGGAGAACGGAGTGTGTTGACACTAGGTTCTCTCTGATAACCCTGCTATGCGGGAAAAAGTGTGAAGCTGACAAAAAAGTGAACTCAATCATAAGGTAAAGATATATTGTGTGCTTAACATATAAATAAATGTGAAATATATGTGTGTGTATATAAAAATTCATACATAACACAAAATTACAAAGTTTAGCAAAAACTCTATTTATATAACTATTTCTATTTATCCTCGGTAAGGGGACAAATGTTAAGTCGTAACCTTTCAAATTATTTTATTTCCGCCTCATTTTGACACCATCGTGGTCCATTTAAAAATGAAACGCGGTTGTTTGGTAACCGACTCCACTCGGGATATTAAAAACCGATTGTCCCGAGTGTAATCGATTTTAAAATGAATCACATTTTAATATTTTTAAAGTGTTATTTACTATTTAAAATGAGAAACAACTAAACGCTCTAGCCAATTTAACAGTTTACAAGAGGCGCCGCTTTTAAAATTACGTTACGTTCAAATTTCATGTTTTATTTAAATATATTAATTTCTTTAGTTCAAACAACTTTACTTAACTTAACACTTATTTTTCTCTGTATCTCAGAATAAAATAAGCAAAGTTTATGTGTTATAAATATTTAAAGACGAATGAAACGCCATTTTGACAAAACATTATTAATATAAAGCTTTGGAAAGTTCCACCCACATTACTACCACGCAACCTAGCATTAAGGACATTACATAGCAAACTTTACAAGGATTTTATTTCCGCCACACACTGATAATCTTTTCATATTTTCGTTCGTATTTTCCAATCGGAAAAACGGAGTCTTAAATATTTACCTTTCACTTTTCCTGGTTATTTCGCTACCCCCAACTTTTTATTTAATAAATAAACGCTCGGAATATATAATAAATTGTATTATTTCAAGTGATTTGTCGTAACGTGTCTGTTTAATATGGAATTCATATAAAAGTGTTTTTTTTGTAACGCTTCGCTTTTTCCATATAGTAGAGTAGTCAGAGAGAACCTAGTGTCAGAACACTCCGTTCTTCACATTACCTCCTAAATAGAGCTATTTGCGTGGTAAATGGTGGAACTCGATGGCGTGCATTGACTTATCAGAGCCAAGAAAAAAAAACTGACGTTTGGGATCGAACCCAAAACCAACGCTTCAGCGATATGTTGACCAATTGTGCTACGATGGTCTCAATTATTCATTTTATTTTTTAGAAATATTCCTTCATAAATAAGTTGCTCTTAGTAATTAAATTTCAAATAGTAATAATTTTAGTCATAACCTATATCATAATATGTCATAACTTATACTTATATTATATAATTGAAAAATTTGCTTGTTGAAAAAACTGTTTCTATACTATATAACTGTTTTTGGATAGTTTTTTTATCGAGGAAGCCTATATAGGCTATATAACATCACACTGCTATCAATATGAGCGGAGCAGCAATGAAAACTATCACAAAAACTGGAAAAATATTCCTCCTATGGCAGCTTCCGTTACGAACGCTGCTTAAACGGTTAAAGTTACTTCATTAATATAACAGTTAATGTAAAATCATGTATACCAGAATTATTACAATCTGAAAGTTTAAAAAAAAGTCCGCGACAGCATGTATCTATCATTTATGGTCAACCTTTCTATGGTAATGAAATTTCTTCTAAAATTATGCACTATTTGCGAAGATGTTTTTACAAACTTATTATTCTTAATTCTTTATTAAAATAAATACGTTTATTATTCATCACAAGCATTTAATTAGAAATAAAATCGCCCTTTACATCATTTAATTTCAATGAATATTTTAGATGATATCATAGTATTACTTAAGTAATGTTTTTGAAGAAATAGAATATAATTAATTTAGTATTTTTTTTCCTTAACAAGGGGGAAACTATTACATATACAATTTTATAACATTTCTCTGTCTGTCGTGTGTCTGCGTTTGTTTATATTAACATGGTATAATTTTAATGCAGCGCTTTACATAAAAAGCTCAATGTTAAGTTTCGAACGAAGTCGCGGGAATAGCTAGTACTCCATAATATGTAGATGTAAGTACGTCGTATGTCATATTCAGAAAAAAACATAATAAAAGGAGCTTTAATGGCAAAAGAAATGACCCAAATTGGTTCTTAACATTTAGGTATGAATAATTCAAGCTACTTAAAAAAAAGGGAATTTTTGGAAGTATATTTTTATTTCGTTGTGTATTTTTGATATATGTCTCGTATTTATGGGTTCACCCATATACCATATACCAATACCATAATTTCTTCTTTAAATTAAATAAAGACAGTAGAAATTATATAAAGACAGTGACGATTTTTTATATAAATGAAATATAAAGACGGTCTCGATCTTTTGCAGTTTCTTTCAGACATCTTAAGGCTTAGATGTGAAAGAAATGGAGAACTAATAAAACAATTCTACTCCAGTATAGCTAATATTTCTTTAAGTATGTATTTAATACTAGTAACTGTCAGCAGCTTTATTTGCATGGCCTTCTTATCAAAATACTCACCACGCTAAACAACTTTTTTTCTTCTATTTTTATTTTTTTTTATAAAAAGTAATTAAAATTCACTTTTAACTAGACCAATGTGACGATGGTTGTAGATTAGATGCTGATTCGGGTGAAACATGATATTTGAGTTGTTTTCATTTTCCTACTATGGTTTAGTCAAGGCGGTGTTAAATTCCGCCAGTGAAGTCGAGAA
This sequence comes from Podotricha telesiphe, assembly GCA_038994665.1. Lineage (NCBI taxonomy): Eukaryota > Metazoa > Arthropoda > Insecta > Lepidoptera > Nymphalidae > Podotricha > Podotricha telesiphe. The sequence goes on along the minus strand of JAOYRR010000411.1, from coordinate 199,724 downwards.
TTCCATTGGAAAAACGAACAATGGAGTGTCATGACACTAAGTTATCTCTACGTACTGCTATAAAGCATTTAACTCTAGAAAAAATTAAAATATCGTTTTGTTCTTGCTTTTCTATACGTTGGGTAACGTAAATCAAAACCGTATTTTATTAGAGTAATTTAGCTTCGATCACACAAATATATTACCTAGCACAGACTGACTGACGAACAGGGCTTATTTTTACATTTCTTGTTCTATAAATAAATGTTTTAAATTAACTTTTAACTACATTTTAACTGGCAATATCAAAACAAGGCTTAGCAAAATCCAGAGTACCCTCGCAAATTCTCTAACTCGGTATATTTAGAGTCAAGCCGAGTCGCGATTACGACAAGAGTGTTTCATTAAACCTATTAACACTTTAAGAAGCTCTTAAGTTTGTTTTAGCATAATTTTTACTCAACGTTTTAGTTTAAGGCGTAATATATAGGTTATTTTGTTCTGTTTTTTTTCTCTTATTTATATCTATTTATTCGTATTTATTTAGATTTGTATAGAACACACTAGTAGACTCGTTGACGAGTAACATTTGTGTTATCTTGGCAACGTGTAAATATGTATATAAGTCTTTGTGAAATTAATTTATTTGTACAGTATTATATTAAAAAAATTTATAAGTGTACTAGGCCCTTGTGACACAGTGGGACAGCGTTTGACTTTAAGCATGACCGGTTCGATTACCACTCGGCGGAATGATAATATTTTAAATATTTTTATTGTTTCACTTTGGTTACAAGAAAAACCGTGGCGTTAGCGGATGATGAATGACTAAGATGATAAGACCATAATAAGAGTATAAGAAAACGAATATTTTGCGAACGTGAATAAAAGAAAAGTGGCATACCAAAGTGCAGAAAGCTGATATATTTATTTATTTATTGGTGTCAGCCTCACGCTTTTTCCGGTATAGCAGGGAAGTCAAAGAGAACCTAGTCTCAAGACACACACCGTTCTCCACTTTCCTGCGTGTTGAACTCAACCCCGCGTTTTATTTTAGATACTACAGCGAAGAAATGAAAACAATTTAAATATAATCGTTCCCCCGAGTGGACATCAAACCCACAACTAATCCCGTTTACAGCCCGACGTTGCCCAATTACGCCACGATGGCCTCAATATCTATTTTGTATTTATATTTAAAAGTATTATTCACACACTGCGTAATATAGATAGAACATGTTTGGACGAATTCCAAGACAGAGGTTCAACTCTAATCCTGTTACACTCAAATTTTATACGTTTATTAGTAATAAGGAGGCCATCGTGTCGCGGGGGGACAGTGCCTGACTGTAAACGGGATGGGTTGTGGGTTTGATCCTCACTCGGGGCAATGATTGTATTTAAAAAGTATTTTTATTTTTTCGCTCTGATACTCAACACGCAATGTCTCAAATTTGGTCGGAAAGTGGAGAACGGAGTGTCTTGACACTAGGTTCTTTCCGACTACCCAGGTATGCGGTAAAAACCGTGAAGCTTTAGTACTGAATAAAGCATTCACTTATTTTTTTTTACTTGACCGCATTTTGCCTCCACTACCACCACCACCATAGTTTTTCACTTCCTGCCCAAGTTCAAGACCTGACGTGTTTAGTGAAAGAACTCAACGCCGCGTATTGTCTTCTTCGCCAGACGGAAGAAATGAAAATGAATAAGTTATCATTGCTCCAAGTGTAAATCGAACGCACAACCAATCATGATTACATTCAGACGTTATCCCACTGCCAAACGATAACCTCAATTTTTCGACATTCGAAAAGCTAAAAACAATATCGAAAACTTGGCACAAATTCTTTTGCCCGTAAGTTTAATTTTGGCTCAAAGGAGCGCAACCCCGTTAATTTTTATAGCAGAAGGCACGACAACGGTTCAAGAATGTTTCATGAAAATAGTATACTGTCGGTTCTTGTAATTTATGAGGGAGGTCTCGTGCAAATACTACTATAGTTAGAAGTTGAAAATAATGGAGACCCTGCATCAGGCATCGCCTTTCATTGTTATTTTGACTCTTAAATTAGTTTATGTGAACATGATAGGTTTCTTTTTTAGAAAACGATGTCCGTTTTTTTTATTGTATTACTAATTAATCTGAATCAACTCGAGAAAAGAAAGAGAATTTTTACTGAAATATCACTTTTCTCCGCTTATTGCTCAAAAAATATTTCATATGGGTTAGCTAACGATAACACATACATAATATGTATTAATCCATTAATCTGTTCAATCAAGATTGAAGAATCAAGAATACTCCAGATATTTCCCGAAAGAAGATTCCACATCCATTATGAAGAAATAGTCATATATACCCTGCTGGTAGAAAAAGTGAAGCTATGTAGTATCAAAACTCCACGTTCCATATAGAAGCAGCGTATTACCAGACAAAAGATATGGGAAAATAAACAAATTTCATTATTCCTAAATACAGATCGAACCCACATACGTCCCTAGTACAGCCACTGTCCCACTGCGCTACGACAGTGTCAATTTTATATTCTATAGATAGCCATTACATATATACAAATAACATAGTTTCAGCTTCTAGGTAAAATTTTATATATAAATTATATTGGTAGTGTAGTGGTGATGGTGATAACAAAATGGCAAAAGTTAACCTGATAGGTGTTCTTCTAGCGATGTCCAACAGAGTGACATATTACACATCATTCATTTTATCTGGTAGTTACATATTTCTTTCAGCTACATATTTATATAGAAAGAACTGTACTGTAATATAAGGTAACTGATATTATCATTTCAACAAAAAAAACCACTAAAATGTAATGTGTGTAAAACTCGCACGTTTTTTATTGCAATGCAATATTGTTTTTTTTTTCAAACCATTTATCGGATAGGTAGTTTGTAATTTGCTATTTTATGTTTATTAGTTTTCCAAGCAATTTTAAAATTGTAATTTTCTTTTGCAGCTTCGAGTGAGGAACGTAAAAGGCAAAACATCGAGTTACCCAAAATATCCAAAGAAATACTCTTAGATCGTATGCCTCAAGATTCTCAGGCATATCCTCCAGATTTATTATCGTTTCCTTTCCAACCTACCACCCAGATATCTCCAGCAAATGGGGCAACCAGCCAAGAAAGATTTAAGGAAAGTCCAAAATCACCGACATACAGTGTATCTTCCATAAATTCAGCACTATACAGCCGATTAAATAATTCTAGTTATCAAGAAATGCCACTTGTCATAACTAAAGGTTACGTAACTTTACCTAGAAGGCCTAGACTGAGTTATCCAGAAAACACATTAAGACAACAGCCATTTTCAAATTTAAATGGTGTTATTCCATACTATGACAATTTTAACAACTTCAAGTTATTTGGGAACGGTGGAAATTATTACAGTTTGAATAAGAGCGAAATGGATTTGGGTCCAATTAACAAATTAGGTTTCGTGGACGTCTGTGATGATATAGAATCCGCACCTTCACCAGCACCTGGCACACCTCACGCTACAATTCCAAGAAATAGTCTAAGTTCCCCAAATATCCACAACCAACTTTTAATGCTACAGGCCATGTCAAATAAACATATCCTGAAGTCATCAGAACACAGGCCTTTGAAAGTGACTTTGACAGAAAATGAAAGTCTTCTAAAGACGCGAGATTCTAAAGGTTATAGTGTAAATGTCGCAAGCACTTTAGGTAATACACGAACGATATCTAATCCGACACCGAAAACGAGAAAACGTACTGATGTTAAAGAAACATTTTTAGATGCAATCGATAATGCAACTCAAGTTTGAACTTTTATTGCAGTAGATAACTGATAAGTCAAGTTTTATAGTTAAATTTTAACTGTTTATGTTAATTTTTATTGTTTAAGTTAGATTTAAGTTAATTTTATAGGATAAGTTCTAACCGATCCCGTATTTTGCATATTAAATTGTAAGTTAATTTAAATCAATTGCTTTGTTTGTTTAATTCATTATTTACCTTTAGTAAGTTCAGTTTCAAAATGCACTATATTTCCATATTATTGATTGGATACTGGATCGGATAAAAATTGTTCGAATCCTGTGTATGTGAGCAGATTTGATTTAGTAATAACTTAAATTTTTCTCATTTAAATCAAAAATATTAATGAAAATATTGGAAAATTAAATTTTTTTTATGTATAAACAATAATTTTGAGCATATAAGTCTCAGAATTTTGGTGTAATATTTTTTTTTTATTGTATGGTATTTCAATTTTAAAGCTCTTTCCCTTTCTATAGCAGGATAACCAGAGAGAACACTAACGCTCTCCACTAAATTGAATTGAATTTTAAGTGTGTTAATAACGTTTTAAGATATTATAAAATATGAATTGATATGAATATCTTATTTTTTGTATAACAGTTTAAATTATTTGTTTCTATAAAACCATATCTTTTCTATGTCCCAAATATGACAAATAAAAATTTTAACTTAGAACTTGACATTAGATGACATCTAAATAAACTTTGCTAGTGAAATATGTCCAAGTTGATAATGGATATTATTAAGAAAATTGTAAATTATTATTAATATTGTATTTAAATGTTAACCAACAAATTATGATTCTAATATTGGTGCTTTTGAATAATAATAAATTGCAGTATAGTACCCTGTGCTTTGTTTCTCTTTACATATTGAGTGCAAAGATAATAATGATTTAGCTACATCTAATATCTAATAATTCTCATGGTTTAGCTCCACCTCGATTTTTGACATAGTAGTAGCTGGCGCGTAACAAGGCGGAACTCAACGCCGCGCTGTCTTGATGATAATAATAAAGTTATACTAAGTTTTGATTATTTACTTGTCTAAGCCGTAAAAAGTCTATAAAAAATAGCTAAGTATTTAAAAAGCCAAAAAACTCATACTATTATAAGAATATTATATATAATAATGCCTATTTTTTTAAGAAAATGGTAATTTATTTTCAAAAACAACTAAAAATATTTGAAAACTGTATCAAATAACGATTCTAAAGTAGAACAATTATAGATGTGGTTGACTGCACGCGATGGTTGTAATATAACCTGAGAACATCTTAAAGTATAAAAATTTAAATATTATATATATATTGTGTGTTGAATATCGAAACTCAACTTGTCTTATAAGTGTGACAAAATGAAAATGATTTAAATTAAATCATGCTTTGAGTGGAGTTCGAACCCTTAGCCATCGCGAATACAGCCAGGCACCGCGTCACGACGGTTTAACTATTTATGGAATACCTTTTAAAACATTTGGAAAGTTTGCATAAAAGAACACTTAAAGCAACTAGAGGTAGATCAGTGTCAGCTTTAAGTATTAAGGAATTGCGATTAAAACCGTCTCGTAAAATTAAAAGCGCTATATAAACTCGAGAAGCTATCGCGGCACAGTGACACAGCGTTGATTTGTAAACGTGATTGGTAGTGGCTTCGATTCCCATTTGGAGCAATGATTATATTTATATGTTTTTTGTTTCTCCACTCTGGCAAGTGAAAACACGAAGTTGATTTCCACTACTCAACACTCAATGTATTGAAATCGGTCTATTCATTGTGAAGCTACAAAAAATTTTAAACTTGACCCAGTCACGATATTCATTCAGACTGTGTTAGTTCAGGCAGTAAGTTGGAAACAATATTTTTTTTGTTATATATCTAGATGTGGCTAGATCATGAAATTAGAAAAAGTGTAACGATTTTCTAATCTAGAACCTTAATGTATAGAAAATTTAAATCGAATAATTTAATAATGTTTAAATTAATCGCTTTTACATAAATATTTAAGTGAATTATATATTATGTTGTAAATGTACAATATGTAAATAATTGGAGGTCAATATAGCGTTGTATAGTTAGTCCAGTTATTTTGGCTATGTGTAATATACACTTATGTTTAAAATAAATAGAATATATTATAATGTGTTTTGTATTATAATAAATTATTTGATTTTTTTGGAATTGTATAGTTTTAGTAATATTTATCCGATATAACCAATAAATTTCACACAGTAAGGTAAAAGCCGGATAGTTGTCCCACATTTAAAAAAAAATTATTATAACAAACAAAAAAGGAACTTAATAAGTTAATAATGCAACATGCACGTCAAAACACGGGTTTTTGATCTAATATATTTAACCTAGTTTTGAGAACATAAATAATAGTGATTTTGAGTAAATCCTGTTTTAATTGATAGAAAACGTTTAACAAGAAATATCCATAGATTCGATTATTATAAAAAAGATCTAAGATCTTAGCCTCGTGCTAGGGAAAGCACACCACAATATTTTTTGAAATCCAAACAAACATATCACTTTAAATAATTAGTCTTTATTATTTAATTTATATATATCTTTATTAAGTACTAATCATTAAAATATTAAGACCGATGCTTTTACAATTGATAAACGAAGGGCTTTTCTCAAAACTATTTTAGGACTTCTTTCAAGAAAGAATTTTATACAACGTCCAGCCATCTATCTTGGTTTAATTGTTATCATTGTGCTTAAATGTCAACGATACGGCAACTAGTACTTCCTTTACGATTTGGTGTCTCCAAGCTTCAACACACGAGCCACTATTATTTTTTTTGTATTTTCCTTAAAGTAAAAAAAAACAACTGGCTAATTAAATTCTATCTCGACATACCATCACAAAGACACAATTATGGATACAAACTGCAATAATATTGATTAATATCTTCCTCTAACTTATGGCGTTCAGCAACACATGTGATTAGCGTTTATACTTGCGAGGCTTGCTAATGTTATAACCTAGATTCTAGAACCTAGAACTACAGACGAGTGTTGGTCCTCAGGCACCTAAGTTAAGGTTTCAATCTCTTTTAATACAGATACTTGCCCATTTATTTGGAAAATATATAACAACTATTCAGCAATAAAAAGTAATAAATATTTTAATATATAGTATAATAGTGCTAACAAACAAGTGTAACAAGAAAAAAAGTGAAGTGGAATTTACCATCTTTAATCAAAATATTCAATAAAAAACTTACCAATGTAAGATAAACGGCTGTCGAAGATTCACCATTTCAACATTTTCGCTTCATCCGACGAAATGCGTGCGTCTTTGCTGACGATTTTAATGACAGCAAGGTCCTTACAATCATTGTGAAGTGCTACTAATGTACCTAACATAGTATATTAAAAACTGGAGCAACTAACCCATGGGGCAACTATCCGGGTTTATCCTATAACTAACCCTACCTAACCTAACCCTAACTGTATACCTAAAATATCTACCTATATACCTAAAAATAACCTACCTGTTATAAAAAATATACCATATAACTGTTAATGTAACTAAATATATAAAATAACTGCTTTATTCATCATTTATAATCATACTGTATAAAATGACGTCATGTTGACCTCTTTAGACTGTAAGAGGTGAGAATTGTAAATTGGCGTGTTGAGTTGGATGGACCAATAGAGTGGAATGAGATGTAAAATAAATACTGTTTTAAATATTAATAATGTTTTAATACCCTTTTTCTTTTATTTTATATACTAAACAAAACACTAAAAAAAATTTCTGAACGCTAAATAGATTTGTCAAAGAAGATAGAGCCCACCACATTTTCTTTCCTAATTTTCTTTTTTTTTTATACCTTAGCTAGTCTATTGTGTATTTTATATTTTTAAAGCACCTTCCACACACTTAGAATATAAAACAAAACACATTGTAAAACAAAAACACTTGAAAACTGTCCTAGATAGGGTCAGCGAAGGCGCGGGTAGAAGTCCCGATACGTTTATTATGTCTATTATGATTTTGCATCAGGTGTACCAAACTTCAAACTTAAATATTCCCTATATATTTCCCAGACTTATTAGCTATACAGTCAAGTGCCAGACAGTCAAAGAATATAACGAGCGACAACTAGTTCTTATAAATAAATCAATTCACTAACCATGTGCCATCCTGTAGTTATCACGGCCTAAGATAACCAACAAATGTTATTAGGTAAAAAACGTAAAAATAGCTTTAATTTATTTAAAACGCCTTTATTAGTAGAACTAATTTATCGTCAAAATGTCAAGGATTTAGTTCTAAAATCTAGAAATAATAAACGTCAGAACAGCAGTGTAATATATAACAAAAGTTTAAGTGTTTTAGCGTAATTACGTATTATTTCGTCTACCCCAAAAGTTTTATAGCGCTAATTACTTAATAATTAAGAAAAAATGGGACAATATTTTGAAATACAAGGACGCAGTAATTATTTTAATTGAATTTGGCCATCGAGATGGATATATGTATGTATATACATATAATAAGCAAGGCACTCAGAGAGGATCTAGCGTTAAGACACTCCGTTCTCCATTTTCCGCCCGAATTTGAGATAAACGTGGGTGAGGAGTGTATATATATACTTAGTCAGGCTATAAAGGCATGTTATAATTAGATCTCTCATTGCACCAGGACCGCTTTGTATAAAGTAGTCTTCGTATATTTTCAAGTATCACTTGACTATCAAGGATATATTTTTTAAGGATTCGTAACATTGAAATACATATGTACCTTTAAAAGGAGTCGTGTTCACAGTAGTATTGGGTTTATATTTAGAGACTGAAATTTAGCACAGTTAAAAAAACAGGCAAGGAACGTTTATATTTGAATTATTGAACTTGGCTCATTAGCAACGCTGCGCCTGCTGCGTTATGTTGCGCCATTGTAAGCACAAAATCTGTAAAATGAGCGAAAATTAGAAAAGGGAGAGTTGATCCTTGACATCTTCTCTATCAGATGCGAAAGTGTGTAAAAACCATTAAAAAAAAAGAAACTAACTACCAATGTTTATCAAGGAATAGTCTTGTACATTCCTACTATACTACAAGTGCCTTGATTTCACGTAAAATACAATTTTCTACGAAAAGGTAAATAAGTACATTTCGACACTCCCAAAGTAAAAGGTTGAAGTAAGAACTTGATGATTTGGGTTCAGTAATTCAATTTCGCTCCATTATGTCCACTTTTCTAGTGGTATGGAATTAAAAGTTCTGTGACATTTATATACGAGAAGGTTAGTGAAGTTTACTTAATTTTACCCTTGATTATATGTTTTTGTTTAGTTGCTATTGTGGCGCAGTGGAACAGCGTTCGACTGCAAACTCGATGATGGTGGTTCAATCCCCACTCGTGGGAATGATTGGTATTAATTTTTTCCCGTTCTGGTCAGTCAAAGTTTGATGTGTAGTTTATTTTCTCATATAAAGTAAGATGTCAAAAATGGGTAAGAGGTGTTCTTAATAATAAATTGCCTTTGCCATATGCGTGAAAACAAAAATGCTAAGCTAATTTGTGGTTTTTAAATTTAATAAACATATGTGTTTATAGTAGTTTTGTTTTTCAAAAATATATAATAGATTTAATTCTTGTTTTCTATTAGTATTTAATGATTTTATCCGAATTTTTCTTTTATCGATTACTTCTCTAGAATTACATTTGGAAATATATATTTTTTAAATTAATGTAACTGGGAAAAGACTCCACTACCATCATTAGCTACACTAGGAAATTATTAACGACTTCAATAACTTAATTACTTTAAAAATGTAAAAAGTAGTCGTTTTTTTCATTTTGAATTTATAGTAATCTTCTTTTATCTTTAGAATAAGAACAATATTATGAAAAAAATTGGTCTTAATTATTTATTTTTAAATGCATGGCATGCATGTATGAAATATATATTATCTATACTATAACAAAACAGTAAAAAAGTAGTAACATTAAATATAAAAAAAATTAAATAATTAATAATTAATTAATTAATTAACGAAAAAATAACTCAGGGAGTGTAAAAACAGTAACTGAATTCGAATCAATGAGTATGTTACAGTACGGATTTGAATGAATCTTTTCTGTTGTATAGCTATACAAGAGAAAAGATTCATTCAAGCTTTAGGATTAAAACTTTTAATCCTGGGCAGATATAAACAATTTCGATTTAATATTTAATCATTATAGACCAGCTAAACTATATATAATACAATATATATAAGAAATAAAAAAAAGCCGCCATAACAAAAAAAAATTTTGCGTAATGAGCATTTTCCATTGACAATTAAAGATTATAACAATCTGATTAAGGACCATGATATAAGTAAATACGGCGTTAGTAAAAGTCGTTAAGTAAGGAGTGGGCAGTTTACGTAGAGAAATAAAAATTATGGAACAATTACTAACTAGTTTTAAATATATACATATATTTAAATTGTTCTATTCAATTCAATTTCTCCTATTATTAACTAAAAGGTCACAGGTTCAAATCCTTATCGTAGAATAATCTTTCTCTGTCCACGGGCCAACCCACTTACCGTCAACTCATCATTCTGCTTTTTTGTCTCCTTTATTCAATAAAAACCTTTGAAATATTTAAACAACACTCTGGAATATTTAAAGTAACTTAAACCATTAAATTTTTTTTAAAAAATAAAAAAGTATATACAACCGCCATATTTTATAATACTTTCTCATAATAGCACTCACTGAGATGTCAAAAGATGAAAGTTTTTCCAGCTACTTTGGCCTGAACAAAGTTGAATATATCGACGCCTTAAGTTTTGAAGTGTATCGAATCTTGTTTTGTATAAAAACTCAACCTTCGGTCAAAGTATAAGTATATTAATATTCTTTAAAATATTATTTATGGTCATAATTTTTTTAAATAGAGGACTTAGTGATAATAGTCTCAACAGCTCATTCAAAAACATATGGTGTTAGGTGGCGTAAGTAAACGCCATGCGTCATTTCATCGAGATACGAATGTATTGTTACAGGACAGCAAATGTTAATTGATATCTATATTAATACAAACAGATGAAGCAAAACACTTTGAACCCCTTTTTAAGTTAATTATGTTTATATTAAGAAGACATACAACAAGCTACTATTTGTCATAATAAAGTATTAATATAATTACACACTCTACCACGTGGTTGACATTTATGTATGAAACAATATACACGGTGCTATGACAACTCGTATTTTACGCATCGACTAGGACACTAGTACTATTAAATTGTTACGAGACTGTTAAATATTGTAACAAATTACATTAAATTAAGAAATTAAAGAATTCCCTACACAATAAATATTATAGTTTAAGAAACAAGTCCTAAAAAAATTATTAATTTTATGCCAAAAATGCCTTATATAATTTTAGAAAATAGACCTTATACTTCATACTTTTCACACTACTTGACCAATTTCTACCAAACTCCGCAAAAATCAGCGCAAAGAAACTGGCTTTCTAATGAAAAAATCACAGCGAAAGCGGTCAATTTGTTTGAGAGCTACGATGCCATAGATAGACACACACACGGAGACATCGGCGTCAAACTTATAACCCAATTTTTGCGTCGGGGTTAAAAATAGAAGCAGAAAGAATATAGATATTTGTGGAAATCACAAAATATACCTTCAAAAATAATTATAGTTTAAGAAACAAGTCTTCTTCAAATTCGTCAACTTTGAAATTTTATTTTTCAGTTTTACGCTTTTTCCCGAAGTTAGAGAGAACCTAGTGTCAAGACACTGCGTTGGCTACTTTCCGCCAAAACTCAAGATATTGCGCGTTGAATGGCGGAACTCAACGCCGTGCTTTGTTTTGGAAAAAACTGAAAAATGGAAAATACTTTATTCCCCCTCATAGGAATCAGACCCACAACCTATCGTGCTTGCAGTCAGATGCTGTCCCACTGCATTGACCAACTCAACAATTTTTTTATACATCTATATACATAAAGCTCTTAAAGTGAGACTGACTAACAGACAACGTATATCTCAAACTTATTAGTTTCGTATTCGAAACCGAAAAGCCGAAACTAAAGACAAAATTTGCCACGTGTTTTCGTGTTAATTTCGCGTGTATGAGACTACTTATAAAGGATTTCTCGGAATTCCCACGAGTACAAAAAAAATGGCACATTTCATTTAAAGTCCAGGTAAATAAAGTTGCTAGACATAACATGTATACATATAAGTAAGACATTATTACAAAGAGCTTCCGGCTTAATCACATTTTCACCTGAAAACTGGATAAAACGGCCACAAACACAATTAACGAACCCAAACGTTCTTGGTGTTTACCAAATGATTTACTAAATAAACGCTGTCTAAATTAAGAATATTTTTTTTCTTTCTAGAATTCGATTTCTTTTAAAATGAAACCTTAGACTACTAAATAGTTTTTTTTAACCTAACGTATAGCAGAGTATAATGTTCTTACATTAAAATTAAGTTTTCAAGACTAGGTTCTTACCTAGTCTTGAAAACTTAATATTCCCCTGTTTTGTATTTTGCTGTATATTAGAGACATTACTGGCGGAACTGAACGCCGAATGTAAAAAGATTTATACTATGACGTGACTATGCGCTCCGCTAGCTAGTAGTTGGTATAACGGGCAGTAACAAATATGATAGTAATTTATATTTCATATAATATTTTAATTAAAGAATCCAGGTATTTTTTAATGTACATAGCTTATATGTTAATAACAGAAAACCTTAAAAACTTGCAACGATAGTTTCTAGTCAGCCACTATCTTGCATACATATATATATTTATATATTTATTGGAATTTAGTCAATAATTTCTGTAGGAAGGCGTTAATGACTAGAACACAGTTTTAAACTAGAGTAGTTATTATCGAACTGTATTTAATGTTAGTAAAGAATTCTTATGATTTTTTTTTTTGAACCATTATGGTATTTGAACGATTTATATTGCTTTATTTAATAATGGTAACATGTACCATATCGATTATCCTTTTTTTTTAATTGAGTATTATGCTGTTGGCCATAGTGGCCTCTTAAGCGTTACAGGCTTTTGGGGGAGGCTGAGCTAAAAGTCCTTGGCTTGGAGACCTCGAGAGGAAACTATCAAATTAGTTCCACGGTGTCGCAAGGATGCCACAGGTGAGACTCGCACCTCGACTTGCGGCACCATTTGTTGTGGGACTTTACTTCGCTCATTCCGAGCTAGGCCTACTGGCTTTAACATATCCAACACAATTATTTAATTGACCAGATGGGAATAAATATAAAATTAAAATGATTTATTAAAAAAATCTCGAGTCAGATTTCAATCCCAACCCATCATACATAACCCAGTTACCGCCAGCAGCATCATTATCTATTTTTTAACTTAACCCAGTATTTTGTGCAGTGTACAGAACGCAGTCGCTGTAGTTTTTATTTAAAAACAACGAATGAATTCAATTGTTTTTTGTATACAGCACACAAACACCTGTTGATATGTCGAAAAATAAAACAAAACATTTGTTTTACCGACGCATATAGCCTATGCCTTATACCTATATATATATATAATAAAACATAGTTATGGTTCAGTAAGAATGTATAGCACTGTATTAGACAGTTGTGGTTTAAATCTTAAAAGCAGCAAGCAAAAAGTAACGTTTTCCAATTTCTGCATGAATTAAAAACATTGCTTGTTGAGAGGCAAAACTCAACGCCGCGCTTTGTTTTAACATATCAGGGAATCGGAAATAAATTAAATATATTAGTTTTCTCTAGAGCAGTCGAATCCATTAACCCGCCGGTTACAGTCTGCACTGCAATGGCCTGATACCCTAAATTGCATTAACAAAGCTAACCGAAAAATTATTTTGTACCTAACTTAATCTGAACTGAAGCGCATATTTGGGTTCAATTATAAATATTTGAAATTTAAATATGGGAGCGTGAGTCGCAAAAGTTATGTTAAAATGTATACGACAGTAAGCTGAAGCCTGCAGGCTGTCTAACGGGCTCTTTTACACCGTTATAGGCATTTCAAATTCCTTTCATCTTCATACATAATGATGTTTAGTCAGGAAAACAGTGGTAAATCACTCCATCCTTATTATTTTCTTATAGCTTTAGGCTTTATCCACGTAGCAGGGATAGAGAAAGCTTGAAATCGCGGTATTGCGTGTTGAGGCCATCGTAGCGTAGTGGGTCAGGGTCTGGAGGGTGGACTGTTGATTATGGACTGTTGATTATGGGTTCGATCCCCACTCGGAGGAATGATATATTTAAATAATGTGGATAGAAAAGTATGAAATTTAACAATTTAAATTGTAAGAGAAAAACTGTACAAAGATTTCTTTTATATTAATGCATTATAAATATATTATTTTTATAAAATAAATATTACACCCACTACTATGTGTTTCACATAAACTTTTGTACAAAATATTACATATAGGCAACAACACAAAGATTGCAAAGATATCGTGTAATTTGGTGGAAAGTATATAGGTGTGATCTTCTAGGTTATCTTTCTTTATATTGTTGAAATGAGAGAGATACTTAGAAATTGAAAACAAAACATTCTTAAGCAAAAATAAATTTTCTTTACATTTGAAAGCAGTCTTTATATTTGATATATTAATTTACCCTCACTTTTTATAGTAGTATTTATAAAAAGTGAGGGTAAATTAAGATATATGTTGGAAAGCAGTTGTGATCGAGCATTAAATGTGTAAGAATCAATTCGGTAATTTAGTCCATATTTACTCTAACATACTACAAATTGGCTATTGAGGGACTAATCCAAGTTTGTATATACGTGTTTTAAGTTTCAAGATTGTCTAGATGTTACAAAAGTAGTATCTAAAACGTTTTTAGGAAGTACGCTTCCGTTCGATCACCGCTCACAAGAATGGAGTATTTACATAAGTCGTTTCAAACAATATTGTACGGCCAACAATATTAGTGACGAAAATGATAAAGCAAGAGTGAAACGTTGAGCTTTATTACTGACTTATTTAGCGGAGGACACATATCCAATAGTAAAACATTTAGCCTTCCTCATAGATTTAGAAAATATAGAATATATTATTATTGCAAAAGCTCAGCAATCATTTTGAGTCTAAAAAAATATTTTTTAAGATGTATTGCCCTTTGATTTCCATCGTAGAGTAGTGGGACTGTATCTGATTGTATTTGCTATGTGTGTATTGTTGTGTTGTATTTGCTATGTATGTTGTAAGTGGCTTTAATCCTGATCCTGGCTGAGAAAATGGAAATATATCAAGTATATTTCCATTTTCTCAGCCCAGTTAGTTAAAATATGATAGAAATGGATTATCTTGACACTAGTTTCTCTCAGTTTTAACTATGATGTGATTATATGTGGCAAAGCGAGAGTATATTTATTTGAATAAAATATAAATATATTTAATTATACCCTTTTAAATGTTTGCATTTCTTTGAAAACATAATTAGCTTGTATGTTAAACATACTCAAGGAAAAACAAACATTTAAAGACCTTAGATTAACTCGGAAATTTCATACATTGAATTATGAATTATGAAATTATGTAAGAACATATTTTAAATAACTATCTTTAATGCAGGCCTTTACTACAGTAATAAAACAATGAATTAAGTACATAAACAAATCTATAAATATAATAAAAATGTAACTAATCTCTGTATGTGTATGGAAGGTGTGTAAAAAAAAATATTATTGGGGGTATTTATCAATGTAATAGAACATAACTAACAATTTTAAATATAATTTTTTGTTTGTCTGTGCGTTTGTGCACGCTAATCTCATAAACGGATTAACCAATTTAAATGTATATAATATTGTATTGTGGTAAGCTTCCATTACCATTTAGTGTTTATTTCATTTCAATCGGTTCATAATTAAAAAGTAACATCCATATAAATTATAAATTTAAACAAAGTTTACGATTAAAGTAAGAACGCGGACGGGCAAAAAAGCTAAATAGTTTAGTCGTTTAGTTTACGAAGCCACGAGTAGCTAGTAAACTAATAAGTCGTACATAAGACTATTCTTACTATTAACCCCTGGTATATTCACAATCCTAACTTGTTGTAATACAATTAGTAAATATGATTTTTTTTATTACAAATTGAGTACATAATGATATGACATTGGATTCTCTCCGTCGAAAATATTTTTAGCAAATTGAACGAATCGGTTTCGAACCTGCGCCTTTTCAAAACTGTCCAAGCTGTCTGACTAAGCCATACGTTCAATCCAGTAAATAAAATTTTATTATAACATATTTACTAGTAAATATCGATGGAAAATTAATACCGAACAATTTATATGCCATATTAATATAAATACGTTATACATGCTTGGAAACTAATGAAAAATTATGAAACCAAGTGAATGCCGATAAATATAATAATCATATGTGTATTTAGTATTTTGTGCATAATAAATACATAATTTAGTAACTTATGTTAGTAAATAATTTTAAATTACCTATATTATATGTAAAATTTAGCTTTTATACTTATCACATAAAATGCGCCACTTCAAATCTAAGGTCAAAATTTTTGCATGAAATAAGAAATTTCGTGTCAAATGTTAAATGGTTGTGGGTTCTATTCACAATTAGGGAAATGATTAAATTTATATTTAATTTATGTAAGTAGCTGTAGAGATCCTTGTATCAAGACACTCCTTTCTCCACTTTCCGCCTGGATTCTAGACACTGCTTGTAGAGAGAAATGAAAATAATTAAATTATGATTATTCAGCAAGTGGAAATCGAACCCAAAATCAGTCTCGGTTGCAGTCAGATGCTGTCACACTGCGCAATAATAGCCTAAAAAAATTAATAATTAATGAAATAAATATTTCTAAAATTAATAATTTGAAAGTAAACCGGTGTATACGAAAGCCAAATCAACGAACCGACATTGGCACGAAAGTTTAAAACCGATTAAGAGTCCTTCTGAACGAGTGTACAGCGTTATATTTATGTATGTATATAGTGATATAATTATAAATGTATAAAAAATTTATAGATTTTATTATCATTGGAAACAAAATTTTTTATCAAAATCTAAAATATTTTTATATATTAAAATGTTTCATTTCTCCGCTATAGTAACTTTTTCTTTAGCCTCACACTTTTCCTCGAAAATTAAAATAAATCAAAGAGAACTTAGACTCGAAACACTCTGTTATGTATTTATATGTATAATCGACAAATCGTGCCTTGAGTGGCGGATCTCAACGCCATACTATGTCGTACCGCGTACACGAATGGAGAAACAACAAAAACAATACAAGGCCATAAAACATCACCTACTTAAAAAGACGAGAACATAATAGCAATTAATTTCATAAGTATGTAGGTCATGTATTTATGTTTCACATGTATTTATATATATGTATGAGTAATTTTTCCACCACTTAACCGTTTATCATTATTATAACAGCTACTTTTCGGCCTAAAGGTTGTCTGGAAGGTTGCTACTTAGCCATAAGACCACCTTTTGTATTCCTTTTTGTTAATGTGCAAATAAAGTAATAAAAACCCCGAGTGGGAATCGAACCCACTGCCATTACGTTTACAGTCAAACAATGTCCCATTACACCACAAAAACGTCAAACAACTTTCATATTTATTTAAATATCAAAGGTACCACAAGGCAATGCCATCAAACTTCATAAAGCTTATTCAGATCTACACGAACTTTACAAACTAATAAATTTGTTGGGACCTATTAACATACACCTCGACTTACTTCAACTTATTTCTTGAATTGATTTAAAAGGAAAAGCAAAACTAGGCATTTTTTTCGGCTTTGTCCTTAAATTTATTTATGTCAAATTGGTACAGTGGCAAAATGATTTCATTGTACTGCAGTGCACATTCTATTTTACTACTGCTTATATTAAAAAACTGACTTGTTAAAAACTGTTTGACTGGACGTGATAGTTCACGTTTCATCGAAAATCAAACTTCAAATTAAATAATTGAATTTAATTGTAATATGAATGATATTGTCTGTGTGTCTTGCACTTTAACATTGTGTGGACATTTTTGTTTATTCCATTGTGTAATTGTTAGAAATAAGTTCTTAAGAGTCTTTTTTGTATCATTTGCGCAGGTTTGTGCAATGGTCAGAGTCAAGCCAAAATATTAATTTGCCTTTTAAATGTTAATAAATAAATAATCATAATAAACCATCACCCTATGACGCCGCACAATGTGCAGCCCCTCCCTTCCTCCTCTTCCAGTGACCCGACATAGATACCTCCCGAAGTGTCCACGCCCCTTGAGGACTTGTGTGGACAGAAGGTTAGGACTCTATGGTGCCTCGCTAATCACTACCAAACTGCCTTAATGATACTCAGGTTATCAAATGGTGTTGCCAGCCAGGACTCCCACGTTTTTTCTTCTTCTTCTACGGCTACTCGCGCCTCCTCAGGTGACATAATTATAGCCTAATTTTATTTCTGTTATTACAATATATAAAACTAGGTTACTCAACACCCTTTTTAAAATTTTGACGCAACATTTTAAATTCAATTATCTTGATTTTGCTTTGTAATACGTTTAAGTGTTATTTTGATACTACAGAGTGTAAACTTATTTAAAATGAAAATAAAAAAATCTAATAAATCTATTTTCTTTCATATTTGTAGCCACCATGTGGCGCTTGACAAAAATCTGACGTTTAGGCGGCGTTAAGTTCCGACTCCAAATAATTGCTCTTACAGACAGTTTGCCATTACTTTCAAATACATTACATACCCTGTAATGTATTCACTGGTTAATATAAAAAAAATCTAACTCATGTCCCATATTAAAGAACATACAATCGTCTAAAATACATTCTAAGAAAATTATTTCCAAATAATTTACCGTATACACTTGTACTCATAGTGAACGTATAACAAAACTATGACAACGTTTTAAAAGGGATATTTTGGCTCGAATTCAAGTTTTCTTAAAGAATTTCACAAATATCTGTCGTGTGGAAGATATGATGCATTTTTGTATGAGATAGTAGTAACTTATGTAGGTCTCGATAGTCCAGTGGCCATCTTGAAGGGTTACAGTTTATAGTAGCATATTCTGGGGTCAAATTCCTGAAAAATAAATAGTAATTAATTTTCCTTTATACTATGTAATACCATTCAGTATACCATATAACTTGCCAAAAAAACTAACTAAGGAACATTAACTTCACGCTTAGCATTAGTTGTAGATACAAATTTCACTTACGAAAAAAGGCAGTAGTGGGCAGTTTCTTAGTCAATGAGGTCGTTGAGGTGCAGTGTAACAGCGTCTGACTGTTAACGTGATTGGTTGTGGGTTCGATTCCCACTCGGAGCAATGATTATATTTAAATGATTTTCATTGCTCTGGTCCTTTAATTAGAGAAAATTCGCAATGCTCTACTTTGGGCGAAAACTAGAGAACGGCTTGTCTTGACACCCTACTATGAGGGAAAAACGTAAAGCTGCAAATATATAAATACACATATAGTGTACTAGCTTTGCCCGCGACTTCGTCCGCGTTAAATACTAAAATAACAGAACATCAGCTATCTGCCCCTGAAAGTCCTGTCCTGGCAAAAAATGTCGTTATACTGATCGAACTCTTCTAGGATATCTGGGATGATCTGAGTTCGATCAGTTTAAAAAAACTATTATATTTTATAGCATTATTTTTAGTTTAGTGTTGTATGTGAAATTGTAAAGATAGTACGCTTTCTAAACGCGACGTTTGTAGATCCAAATTTTACTTGCAGAAATATTTCTTATTTATGTCATACACGATGCGTTATTAATAATACAGTTTAATTGTTACCGATTGATTGATTAAGAAATCGCAAGGCATTGGTTCGATACCCATTTGCAGGACAAAAAAAATATTAGGCGTTCTAATGTGTGTATTTAAAGTATATATTGTCGATTGGGTGGTGACATGAGTTCTTTGGTCAAATTGAAAAATGAGATATTTACGGATGTGAATAGATCTAAGCCATAAAATGTCAATTTACGATAATCCTACTAATATTATAGCTAGCCGCTAGCTGTTTTTTTTTAAAAGCCAGCTGAAAAAATAAAAATAATTTAATGTCATAATGTTAGTTTTTTTCTTACGCTACGCTAATATAAGCTACTCGAAATACTAATCCTGCGCAGACGAAGTCGCGGGTATCAGCTAGACATGATGTCCTGACGGGACAACCTACAATTTAAATAAAACCGAAGAAATTCGTAATAATTTACAGGTAAATAACCTAATTACTTAATTAAAATTATAATGAAGTAGGTATCTTTTTGTATCTACGTGTAACTCCTAACCAAAAAAAAACCTGCCACTAACTAACCCTGGACCTATATTACTTTTAGTATAATGCGTTTTTAACAAATCGCATTCGTTATAATTAACAGGTAAGTAACCTATCTACATAATTAAAATGAAGTCTCTTATTATACACGTGTAAATCCTAACCAAACAAAAACCTGCCAATAACTAAACCTGGACGAATAACTAATTACTAAAGCGATATAGCTTTAAGTACAATGGCTTTTTAACAAATTGCTAATGCTTGAAAATTCGCAAAACAGACACAACCATCAATGACGTCTGCCCTCACGCGTCTATCCGCGTTCGGGTCGCGGTCGCGCACTCAGCGATGAGCGACTTCTTCCCCCACCTCACCCGCCGTGCGTCGGCCACGCCGTAGTATAGCGCACTCGGTTAAAATAATATTTGTCCGAACGAAACCCGTGAAAGACATTATATCTACTTTAAATACCAGAAGCGATTAAAGTATCTAATTACCATTATAATTTATTGACTACAATGGTTCACTATTTTGGTTTTAATGGCTTGAACATAAGATACTTACTTGATATTTTAGTCAATTCACACAATGTCTTTATAACCTGTAGCCTATGTGTTATTCTGATGTATAAGCTATATTATTGTAAAGTTTCATTCAAATCCATTCAGTACTTTTTACGTGAAAGAGTAACAAACATCCTTACAAACTTTCGCGTTTATAATATTAGTAGGATACATACATTTATTCATATTATATATAAATATATCTATCTATTTAGATATAAAGTTTGCGACAATTCATATTATATATAAATATATCTATCTATTTAGATATAAAGTTTGCGACTACGAGGGAAACGAGAAGCACAAAAACTGTACTTGTAACTTAGAAATAAGTTAGTGGATATAAAAAGAATATCTTCTGTTCATATCTTTTAATTTCCATATCTCACCAAGTGATTTTTTTACTTCCCATCTGTTGCGGAAATTTTACAACAAAAACATTTCAAGCTTTATGCAGAACACATTGTAAAGCGCATCGTTATAAAATAACTATCTTGTAAAGCTTTGGCACTTCCCGTCACTTTGTTAGCATAGAAGTTGTTATTCGTATAATAAATAACTTAAATTAAATAGAAACGTCATCTCTCACCCCTAAGGCAGTGAGGCAGTTTTTGTATGTAAACTGTGGTTTTAGGTTCAAACCGCACTTCAGGATATTATATAGGATTATATAAAAAAATTGCTTTATTTTGCTTGTGTAGTAAAACAACGTGTAATTGAGAGTAGTGGTATTATGGAATAGCCTAGAGTCAAAATTTTTTATACTCCAGATACCGTCCGATTCTGAGACATGAAAATAATTTTAATTTACGTATTCTCTCGAGTAGAAATCACACCTATACAGTAATATAATAATAAAATATTATTTGATAATCTTTTCTGAGGCAACTAGGCGCAATAGACAGCACCATCTGTAAAACTGATTGGTTGGTCTTTTCGATTCTTACTGCGTAAGAGTAATGATTAAATTATATTTAAATTATTTTACATATCTCCACTCGAAAACAAAGTGCGGGGTTGAGTTACGCAACTCAACACGCAAACGATTCCTGACGGTTCTTTCCAATTCTTAATTTTCTATTTCCTACACCTTAAGGTTGCCTGGAAGAAATCGCTACCTTAGCGATAAGGCCGCCTATTGTACACGATACGAGTATTCTTGTACTTTGTGTAACTGTTTTCTTTTTTTTCTTTTAGCATGTTTTTTTTTATTTAACTTCTTTTCTGTTTTTATTTCAATTTTTGTGGATCTACAATAAAGAGTTTTATTATTATTATTCTTTTAGTACTCTGCTGTGTGGAAAAAAGCTATAGAAAACATTATCAATATCAAGAAACATATCTCAAACTCGATATTTAAAATGTAAAAGTGTACTCAACTAGTATATGGTGACATGTTTTGACAGGTGTATCGTTTAAACGTTTCGTCGTATCACTTTGCATATTTTGAGACTCGTTTGAAATATACTTTTCGAGACGTATTTCTTTGAAGTTAGATTTAGCTTTTAAGGTGTGGGAACGATATTTTCGCTTCGGTACTTTGAAGTTTGCGTTTATCTTGCTGCCTGTGGTAAGGTTATATCAGTCTAGGTTACAGGTTCATAATATTCTAATGTTTTGTCTTTAGTAATTTCCACTTTCCATCCGAAATTCTTTTGTGTGTTGAGTGGCGAAACTCAACACCGCGCTTTGCATTAGGTACCAGAGCGAAAAAGTGATCATTCACCTGAGTGGGAATCGAACCCACAACCAATCACGCTTGCAATCAGATGTAGTCGCAAGTGCCACGATAGACTCAACTGGCTTTTCCTAATCTTTTTAGATAAAATTCAGTTATAAGTTAGTTAAACAGTTATAAGTTAGTTACGCAGTTATAAGTTAAGTTAGTAAGTACGAATGGATGAGTGGTGGGGGTGACAAAAACAACATTTGATACGTATTTATCATTTGATAGTTTTTATTCATACAAAATGTGTAAGTTACAATTTTCCTAAAACTGCAACTTTATTATTTACAATTTCTACTACTCGCTCCACATATATATTGTTTTTTAATAATTAAATACGCCACATATATGAACTCTCTAAAAGTCTTTAGAAAACGTAAAAAAAATTAAAAAGCGCTCTGACCGCTAAGCCATGTGTTCAGAGCGATTGGACGGTTACCAAGAGGCGAGAGTTCCAATCTCGCTGCGTGTAATTTTTTATACATTTTCTTAAGTTTTCTAAAAATATGTTTAACAATTTCCTAAGTGTCTAATTAACACTTTAATCCTCTAAAAGTTTTGTTTTTTCATACACTAAGTTATTTTTCCTACCATACATATAGGCTTAACAGAAGATACCTAACCAGCAAAATAGTTACAGATATTTCACGTTACGAAAACCTCGATAAGGGCAGATGTCGTCACAATTATTTCTAATTTCACCCACTCAAAAGTGTAGGAAATCGTCCCAAACTCAATAAGGGTCGGTATATATATATATATATATATATAAATAGAACGACCCTTATTGGTTCTTTGGGACCTCAAGTAATTGCAACCAAATTAAAACCAAATGGCAACATGACCTATTATCTTTTGTTTAAGAATTAGAAGATTTTTATTTGAATCTTATACTTGTTCCATAAAAGCAACCTTCTTAGTAGTATTTTTACTGAAATAAATTGTTTATTTGATTATAGAAAACAACTCTGTAACTTTTTCTATATCTAACTCCAAATTCGTATACATTCTTTTCTAGCGCAATATAAATATAATAGCTGTATACAATTTTAACATCTCATACTATTATATTTCATATGATATATAAAACGGTATACATATGTAGTTATGTATAGGTATTAGATTCCTGCACTCCATAAGTGCCTTCGTGGCGCAATTGCTTTCGGCTTTCGGTTCAATCCACACGGGTTTTTTACTTTTTTAAATATTCTTTTATCTTGTTTGTTCAAGGTGGGAATCGTTAAGTCCATTTATTTCATTATCGCAGACGACAGCTAGATTCAAGTTATTTTGTTTATAAATAACTATATTTGATATATATTATGCATAGCTTAAAGTAATGTATATAAGCCTCCGTAGCGCAATGCTTAGCGTGTTCGGCTGTTAACTGAAAGGTTGGTGGTTCGCTCTGGTGAACAAGACAAAACGCGGCGTTGAGGCCCGCTACTCAACACAATGTCTCAAATTGGGGCGGAAAATGAAGACCGGAATATCTTGACACTGGATCTTTGACTACGAAAAAACGTGATTTGATGCTAAAATAATTAAACCTAGCCTTCTACTGTAATATCATTTCAAATATTATTATAAAGAAAATCTTGTATTATATAAATTGCATTTAAACCGTAAATTGCTTTTGCTTAAAGCTTTAGGGATTCGTTAAATCAAGAGGAATAAAATTCTGCATTTTACTACACTTCATTCCCTCAAGAATCATAAAGTCGGCTTGTATTAAATAGCTTCCTTACTTTTATAAAAGATAAGTGTTAACTGCCGCGTGCTTGAAAGAGTCTAACTCATTTCTTATGATTTAAAATTATAAAATATTATGACTTAGTGTTACCATTTTTTAAAGTGTTAATCACACACACACACACACTTAGGAAATTGAAAAACGTATTTAGAAAACGTATAAAAGTTGGTTCAACGCATGGCTTAGCGGTGAGAGCGCTTGAACGGTTTTCAAGAGGCGCGGCTTCGAATCCAGCTGCTTTATTTACATTTTTACAAACTAGGTTAAGGCAAGTTGAGGCTAATAAAAGACAGACAAGATGCAGTTTATAAATGTATGATTAATGAATAGACTTAACATTTAATAAAAATAAATATTTTCTTAAGCAAGATGGAAAGCTATTGTGGCTCAGTTTGACTATAAACGCGATTGGTTGTTGATTCTATTCCAAAAGAGGGAATAGTTTTATTTAAATTATTTTCATAATGCCGCTCTGGTGACAAGACAAATGACATCCGTTACTCAGCGCCTAATGTCTCGGCTTCGGGTAGAAAGTGGAGAACGGAGTGTCTTGACACTAGGTTCTCTATGAAAACCCTGCTATGCGGGAAAAAGGGTGAAACTGAAAAAAAAGGGTCGGAACCCACAATCCTTGTATCGGACTGGCCTCAACTGAACGATGGTAGCTCATTAATATTAATGATTATAATACGTTAGTAATCGCTTTTGTCCGGAATAAATTATTGTAACCAATTCCAATTTTAATAATTGATGTGATATTAATAAGCCTTGGCTTAATTTTTTAATTTAATTCAATTCATCATACAAATGTCATAACGAAATTATTTACAGTAGTTTAATTATTATCTAAATTTATTACTATACCGGCTAGTGGGCGAAGTGGGACAGCGTCTCGCTATAAACGCAATGGTTTGTTCGATCTTAACTAAAAACACTATATTTAATAATAATAATACTTCATTACACACAAAGATTACATATTATTTACACAGCACATTAAAATACTAGTGCAATGGCGGCCTTATCGATAAAAGTAATTTCTTCCAGGCAAACGAACAATAATGGATATATTACATGAGACCGCAGTGAGGTGCACAAATTATTGATAAATATTGACTAATATTAAATGAATACATAAATGTATATATATGAGAAAACAAATATATATATACAACTTTAATACATACATTACGATTGGGACCAATTGGTCTGGATATTATATATGTCGTATTGTTAGTAGCAGCTCATTCTAAAGTTTTATTGAATTAACAGTAAATGAATGAGCATAGTATTTCATACGCCATAAAGGTATTTCAAGAATATATTTTTTACGGGAACGGAGGTGTGGAGAGTATTCGACCCTAAGAACTTAAACCGTTGTTGAAGGTACGATGGAGTAGCAGGATAAAGGATGGGGGTATGAGGCTTTATTTTCCTAATTTGGTAAGACAAAGGAGGTCTTGAACCCGGCGAAAAGTGGAGAACGGAGTGTCTTGAGTGGTCAAGAAAGAGTACTTAGGTTCTCCTTAGGTTATTTCTAACTATAGACTGCTATGCGGAAAAAAAAGCTGTAGTAAGTCTATATATATTAATAAACCAACTGATTTTCGGTGCAAACGCGGATCGTTGATAAATCGACCTGTTCATTAATTCATCATCGTTAATTAAAAGCTATCATTTATTTGTATTTTAGTATATTTATTTACATGGTTACGTCAAATTTTACACTTCAATACATATTTACATAGAATTGGTTATAGTTTTACTGGAAAAGGACCCGCTCTCCACTCGTGAAGAACGAAGTGTCATGACACTAGGTTCTCTCTGACTACCCTGTTATGCGTGAAAAAGCGTGGCATGCAATGCATTGTCTGTTAAGAAAAATTGAGCATATCGCTTTAAAAATTGAGTTGCAAGATGCAAGAGAAAAATCTTACAATTTTCAACGCACTCCAATTATCTTCACGTGTATCAATCTATTTATCTATCAACGAATCAATATAAGGAAACCTTTCAACGTGCAATTGACCGCTTTTTGCGACAAGGATTCGCTGTCGCGTTTCGGCAAACTTTTTGCTATCGGATTTGTTTAAAAGCACGTTGTACACGTGTATTTATCTAATATGTATATAATTCATACCTTGAATAATATGATATTAAGCGTGTTTCTTATAGTTTGTTATTAAATCTAATTTGTTATTACTAGTACTAACATAAGAATTAAAAAGGACGCAAGGAAATCTATACAGTTTTTTTATAGATATAAAAAGACACATAAGGACAGAATACTGTCTTTTTAATTATATTTTCCTGTAACGATGCTTAAAATTCAGAAGGTAAAGAAAACCAGCTTTACATTTTATCTTATATAACCAGAAAAGTATAGAAAACCTAGTATTAAAACACTCCTTTGTCACCCAATTTTGACATTACGACATTTAGACATTACTTGTATAGATTTACAAATGTCCACATACGTTTTCCATATGTTATATATCTATGTATTTATTATAGTAACACAATTGGTTCATTAATTAAAACATCGAAGGTACATTAGGACATTAAATAAATATCGACTAAAATAAGTGATATGTGATATTTTTTATGTAAACAGCAATACAATATATTAATAGATATGATCAAAAATGTTGGTGGTTTTTAACTAGATTTTAATTACTTGTCTGTATTTTCATATAAGGCCACCGTGGCGAATTCAGACGCTGTCACAGACAGCGTCTGAATTTAAACCCGATTGATTGTTGGTTCGATTGGGGAATGATTATTAAACATTTGCTATAGTAGCTAAGACAAAAAGCGGCTTTGAGTACCGCCACTATACACTCAATGGCCCAGATTCGGACGGAAACTGGAGAACGGAGTGTCTTGAGACTAGGTTCTCTCTGTATACGGTCTTATACGGGAAAAATGCTCGTAACTGTATAAATGATACCCTTGTCCTCCTTCTGTGCCTCTTCATGCTTTGTGCGTGACCTTACTTCAAGATAAGTACCTATATGAATTGTTTATTATGACAGCAAGAAGCCTCCGTGGCGCAATGGTTAGCGCGTTCGGCTGTTAACCGAAAGGTTGGTGGTTCGAGCCCACCCGGGGGCAATTTATTTTCGTTAAAATAACAATCAAAGCATTTTATTCTTTATTATTTTTGGTCAAGGTAGGACCTATTAAGACCTATTTGACGGAGTAGCGTGCAACAGCTAGTTTTGAATAATTTTGTCATTATAGCAACTTATAATTTAAATAAATTAGGTTAATTTACAGAGTTTACAAATGCCTCCATTGCGCAATGGTTAGCGCGTTCGGCTGTTAGCCGAAAGGTTAGAATCAGGAATCAGGAATTGAAATTAGATGACTGAAGATGCTCGATGATGCTCGCGGCTTCGCCTGCGTAAAGTACATGTTCTTACTTAAATCACAAACATTGAATCAATTTATAATTTAAATGGTTGTAACTTCTTTGTGTATGAACCGATTAAAATGAAATAACCACTAAACGTTAAAGAAAGTGTACTACAACACAATGCTTACAATTATATTTAAATCGGTGAAGCCGTATTTGAGATTAGCGTGCACAAACAAACAGACAAACAGAAAAGAAAACAAAAATTCAATTAGTGTTTTGGGTTCTATTATATTGATAAATACCCCATATATTTTTTTTCATCCATGTACAGACAGCGATCAGTGACATTTTTATTATATGTATAGATATTAAAAACTATACTAAAAATTTTACATAGCAAATAATAAAGTAGCATAATAATTACAACTCTACGATCTTCAAGACAAGCACTTAAAAGTTTATACTTTGTATTGCTCTAAGTTTTCTGAATCTAAAGCAGATTTTTACAATGCTTGCGTTATTTAAAACAACGATTAAAAGTGTGAATTTTACTTTACTAAATCACTTCGATTAAGATATATTTTGCAATTCGAAAATATAGTTTAGAAAATTCTACGTTTTGAACACTTAAAGTAGTCCGTGATCACACTCGCAGGTAGACTAAGATAGGATTTGTGTCAGTTGATACAATTATTATAGCAAACTACCGCCATCGTTCACGTAATTACCACGAGTACTGACCTGCATTCTTGGAGAATGAGCTGACTCTGGTGTGGTGGGCTTTAGACTTCAAAGTGTTTAGAAGTGGGTTCTAGGGTCAAAGTTTCCAACCTTATCTATTGAAATCACCCCGTTCTCCGCTTTCCGTCTATATAAACACTATAATGTGGGTAAAAGGAGCGCCGCACTGTATCTAACGAGATCGAGATGATATCTATATACATATACAAAACTCTTCTGATACTCCCTGAGTGACTGACAGGCAATTAACAGCCGGAACTAGAGGATATTAAAAATAAAAATTTGGCGTCTCAGGGAAGAATACGATAAGATTTAACGAGATTATTGATTGAGAAACGGAATTTTACGTTTTGTAGTCGAAAATATGCAAGATTTAGAGGCTGAGGCCGTCGTGGCGCAGTGGGACTGCATTTCACTATTATCGAGATATGTGTGGGTTCGATCTGCTATGAGGAATATGGTATATAGATGTAAATAACATAAAAAGGGTCATAAAGTTCACGCAAACGAAGTTGCAGGCGACTACTAGTTGCTTATGTTTCTATGCTATATAACCTTTAATGTGATTATGAATACATCATAAAAATATCCTACAGATTTTTTTAATTTTTTAATCATTTTCCTATATTTATTTTGTGTTCATTAACTTATTTTCATTATGTTATACATACATTTAATACGAATATATAACTCCATTGGCGCAATCGGCTAGCGCGTTCGGCTGTAGCGCGAAGGTTGGTGGTTTCAAGCCCGCAGGGGCGACTTGTTTTTGTTAAAATAAAATATCAATTAAGGTATTTTATTATTTATTATTTTTGTTCAAGGTAAGAACCATTAAGCCTATGTGACGGAGTCGCGAGCAAAAGCTAGTTTTAAATAATTTTGTCGTTATAGCTACCTATAATTTAAATGTACTAGGCATAATTTATAGAATTAGCAAATGCCTCCGTGGCGCAATGGTTAGCGCGTTCGGCTGTTAACCGAAAGGTTGGTGGTTCGAGCCCACCCGGGGGCGAAATGTTATTTTGTAAAAAACAATAAGAAAAATTAAAATTATATTATCTAAATTGGCTGTTTTATACAATAAATATTTTGCAGAAATGTTTCCTGGAATACAAATTCAGCGCTAGCCGATTACCACAGCGATGTATATAACACTTTAAAATGCTTGCCATGCCATACCGTGGCTCTCCTTTTCCTGAGTCCACTTTATATCTGAGAGATTTTTTACAAATAATTCTGCTGAACCTATTTTATTGCGAACAATAATTTTGAGAATGATTTTTGAAATTAAATATATTTTAAACATTTTTAAAGTGTAATTCACACGCTTAGGATATATTTTTTTTAGAAAACGTATAACAATTTTGCTAACAACAAAAATAATATTTATTGTATTAGATGTAACAAAATAGTGTAATAAAGGTATATATAAGACGACGTAGCCAGATGTAAGAAGACTCATGGCTTACTTGAGATCGGAAACACTTGGCCTATTTTTATGTTTTCTTTAAAATATTTTTTCATGTTGCAGTTTCTTCTTCATTGAAACTATATATACTTTCTTCTTTATTGAAACTATATAAACTATATATACTTTGTAGTTTACAATTTTATTTAAACAAAGTTTACAAGAATCTCACAATTAATAATTTTTTTTTAAATGACACATACATTATAAAACGCTGTAAAGTTCCTATCAAGTTTGCGTCGCTACGTAATTATCAATTATAAAGTTTTAAATGCTTGTCGTTATATCATTTCTTTCCATTTTAGTAAGAAGGTTGTATCGTAATACGTCCTTGATGCACTATACAGGCTTTGCCATAGTAACGTGTATGCCACTTATACAGAAGTGTGTTGATTTATACTATTAATTTGATATCAATTTCAACTATGCCAATCTGAAAATTTTCATAAAAAGAGATGCAAAAATGTTTCCTTTACGTATTCCTAATTTAATGATTACATTACAGCTTCACTCTTGCCGCATTTATGTATATATATATATATATATAATATAAAATCATTGTTCGTACAAATAATCTTTAGGTAGGAAATATTTAAAATCTCGCTTCAGATATGCGGAGTTGTGGAGGGAGAGTCACGTATGGCATGGCAAGAATTGATCTTTCTAAGGCACGCTGATAGATGTTCTTGCAAACATGTAAAGTATTTTAAAGTGTTATATACACGCCTCCGTGGTGCAATCGGCTAGTGCCGGCGGCTGTTATTCGAAAGGTTGCTGGTTCAAGCCCACCCGGGGGCGTTCTTTTTAATAAAAAATAGTCAATAAATAGAGTTCCTCTATATTTTTGTTTTTGCAATACCACGCGTTTTGCTAAAACCTAGTGTTTAATATGAGATATTCCAATACCCACTTTCCACTATTAGATACATTATTATATAAAATGTGATATGTGTTGAATGGCGGAAATTGAAAGTGAATTTTGTTTTCAATTTTTAAAGTGAAAAGTGTTCACTAAATTTAATTTACCGTCAGCATTAATCATATTTAATAGCAAAAAATATTGTATTTATATTTTTTCTATATTATTTATTTGGCATTATAAGTTTTGATGAGCTATTTAATATATGTTATATCCTATAAGCTTATGAACGTACCACTAGCCTCGTTAAGTGTAATTTACATTAGATTTTGTCAATACTTATCGTGTGCACATTTGGATTTTAATGTATGTAAATAAAGAACATTTTTAAAAACTAATTGAATTTAATGAAAAGAAAAGAATCGGATAAAGAAAACTCAGTGCTTCCTTATTTATCTTTTTTAAATATTTTTCTTAACAATAACAATAAAGAAGAACTTCAATAATATCGATATTGCGACAACGCGTCTTAACACCTTTAAAACGATTTTCCAATCACTAACATAACATGTAACTAAAACATCTAAAACTATGTCCAGCTCGTCATTTTGTTTACATATATGTTTTATACCTCTGTATATGTTTTAGTTTCATTTTCTATATATGTTTTAATTTATAGTCAGCTATGGTATCCCCTCTATATAAGTGAGAGCACCAATAAAGATAATTTGTTTAATACTCTGTATTAATGCTTTTTATGAAATACTTGTTGTATTTTTGTTAGTTTACCTCAATATAGTTTGTTTATTAAATAAACACATATGTATATATATTGGAATTTTGTCTATATGTATACGATAGATATAGTTGCTGGCATTAGTTTCCGGTTAGCAAAATTTCAGTAGTAGTTGAATTAAAGCCAGAAACTAGTCTTGACAAAAAGATAAGAGTTATAGCAAATACTATATCGCACCCTGGAAGGCTTGAACCAGCAACCTATCGATTAAGAGTCGGGTAACAGCCTATTGCGTCACTGAGGCTCATATCAATGTTATAAATTACGCCTTGGTTATTTATTTATTTACACTTTATTGTACACCATGAATGTAAGAAAAAGAAAAGACAAAACTATAACTACAAATGTGAAGCATAAAAGGTATCGGTTATATTAGTGTATTTTAAGTACAGCTCTAACAACAAAATTATTTGAAACCAGGGAATAAAATGCGTTGATTAATATTTTTTTTCACCAAAATGCATGACGCCCCCGGGTGGGCTCGAACCACCAACCTTTCGGTTAACAGCCGAACGCGCTAACCATTGCGCCACGGAGGCTTATATAAATACACAAAAATTATGGGTAACTTATTTAAAAATTGTAATAACTATTATTTTTAATCTCTATGGTGGAACTAATCTTAATCCGTATCCCGTGTCGAAGAGTTACTTCGATTGCTGATCAAACTTACAACCGTCACATGTAAGTGCCTCAGTTAATTTAAAAAAAAATTAAATTAAAATAGTTATTAAATAAAGAAAATCAAATCATACATAAACAAAATATACGTTGACAACTATTAATTTAGACGTTATAACAGATTTTAACAACGTTATATCCATTGCCTTGTTCATGTAAAGCGTTTGTAATTTATTATGTTATGTAGCGCTCCATCAAACTGAAAGAAATCGAGGGAAAACCTATATGTCAATGAAATAGCTGTATTTTGTCTCTATTTTCGAGTCTCGAGTAAGACTTTTTAGTAATATAATAGGAAATCGTTTTATATTTGACTTGTTCTTTTTATATGTACCGCCATTTTTTATCGACGTGGATATTATTTTTGATGACGCCATGCCATAAGGCACAGTAGTAGTTGATCCATTGACGTGATTATCATAGATTCGAAATCAATTTGGGTAAAAGTAATATAAATTAAGTTAGGCATAATAAAGAAGGGGTGGAATATGGAAAAGTTAGAGACTATTCATCAAAAAAAACTTATTCGTAGAAAACGTATAAAAATTTGAACGCAGCATAATTTTTTTGAAAAAACGTATTTCTCAAAATGATAAAATATGTTTTTCAATTTCCTAAGTGTGTTAAAAACACTTTAAAAAAATGTTAAAAAAACTATATAGTTTTTTCTGATATTGTTAGAGTAGGGGTAACTCGTTATATTGAAACTGTTTGCATTCGAGTTGAAATCTCGCATTAAGTATTTCGTTTTAAACTATATATATGTTATCAAAACTACTCGTATATATTTTTTTAAAAAAATATCTTAAAAAAAAAAACAAAACATTTTATAAATCATGACGCGGGTTCGTATTCCTCTATGTTCAAATTCTGATACGTATTATTATAAGTATATTTTTTAATTTTCAATAATCTTTATTTCTTTTCACAATGCTTAGTCTTCATAAATATAACACAAAATATGTCACACAATGGCGGAGAGAAAACAACCTTTTGTGAGAGACTAGTTTCCGTACTGGGTTAATACCTACCTGATTTACAGATCGCAAAGCACAATCACTTATATATTAGTAAAATGAATAGAATAGAACACATCTAACAATTAAAAACATCTAACAATAAAAAACAAAAAACTGTGTGCGTGTGTGTATAATGCCGAGTTCTCGGAGGATGGACTTGGTAGTATTGAATTCACCTCAAGTATTCATCTCCAGCATCAAATCTCGAAAGCGTAAAAATATATGTTGGCACATCAATGTAAAAATCGATATCCCGCAGGACTTCGTTAAAAATATATTACGTTTCATAAATGAGCTTCAATTTCGAATAAAATACCGTAAGGAATTCAGTAGAGTCGCGCTGTCTTAATATGTCACTCTCGTATTTCGTTTACGCCTAAATTGATGTACTTGATTATATCAGCCATTAATGAAATGTGGAAATTATGTGGCTATTTTTTATCCGTAACTCTTAAGTGGATCCCAAGGGGTAACTAAAATAACTGAATGTGATTGATTGTAAATTCGATTAAATTTTATTCGATTATATTTAAATTAGTTTCATTTCTCCGCTTGGTAAGGTCCATTGCGTCTTTGAGTTCCGTCACTCAACACGCAATATCTCGAATTTAGACGGAAAGCGAGGGATGTGTTCAAGTTTGGTTCTCTGGCTCCCTATCTATTCGGTAAAAAGTTACAATTTTTTTTTTTAAAATAACTTCTCGCTTTTTCCCGCATAAGTTCCCGCGCGGTAAACTATATAATATTATATCATTAGAAATTATGTAAAATCTAAAAGTTAAATTATTACACAAAAATGAGATCGACACATCAACAGTTATATGTAACTGTAATTTTTGTAAAGAAAATCTGCCAAAAATCTTGACAGTTTAAGAAATGGCAGAAATTATAAAAAAGGAACCCTTAATAATCTTCTCTCTCTTCTTGGATCTTTGGTTTTTGCGATATTTACACATTTTGATATTAAACTATTTAGGTTTGATAAACCGCATATTCTCGGTAGGGAAAACAGAAATACAAAAATATTGTAATTTCAATAGAGAAGACGGTTGGAAACTTTCTTTCACCTTCCTGACACAATCCTGAGAACTTTGAAGTCTCAAACCTACCACACCAAAGAGCAAGATACAGCCAACCAATTCTGCAAGAATAAAAAGCAGTACGCGAGGCATCTATGAAATCGTTGGCCGTAGTTTGATATAATAATTGTATCAAGTGACGGACGATAGTCACCTTAGTCTACCTGTAACCACGGACTACTGTAAAGTATTCGAAACGTTGGGTTTTCTTAAATGTATTTTCGAACACTAATATATTTCGAACACTATACGCGTGAAATCAAGTTAAAAATAGCTGTTTTAGATGTTTTTTTTCTACCTAAGAAACATACGTATATATGTGGGATGAAAATTCAATACACTAATTATAACTATATACATTTTAAAGGAAAAAAGAAAACATTGTATTCTTTTCCTAAAAAGCTTCGCCCCCGGGTGGGCTCGAACCACCAACCTTTCGGTTAACAGCCGAACGCGCTAACCATTGCGCCACGGAGGCTCATATGCACATATTAAATTGATAATTTTAACATACTTTAAAAATTATATATCAATGAGCCTTTTGTTAATATATATATATATTTTTAATTTGAAATTCTCTTTAGAATACACTGTACACCATTAGTTTTTTCAACTTTACGCTTTTTCCCGTACAGTAGCATAGACAAGTGTAGTACTATATTTTTATATTAATATCGTCTAGTTAGACAAAGCGCTACGTAAAATTCTGAATTTCGAATTCATGTGAAAAGGAGAGAGTGAAGTGTTTTTATATTAAGTTCTCTCCGCTTACTTGAGAAAACGCTTAAGCTGTGTTTTTACATAATGATAAACCAGCCTTTTCTTTAGCAAAATCGGTAAAATCACCTACTTTATACACGTTTTACACGTGGTATAACAAATCTAAGTTGACCGCATTCAAAATTTATTCCATGAAATATTAAACAGGGGTCGCCCTAAGAAATATTAGCTTATTCCTGAAAATAGACGCTACGATGGGCTTATATGTCATACCTACCTTTTAATATATATATATATATATATATATATATATATATATATATATATAGTGTCAAGACATTTCGTTTTCAACATTCCACCCGAATCCGAAACATTGCATGTTGAGTGGCGGAACTGAACGCCGCGATTTACCTTTTCACCAGAGAAGAAATACAATAACTATTCCATTAGGGAGAGTAATTTAAGCTCATACTTATTTAACCTACTCGGGAATCAAACCCACAACCATCATGAATACATTAAAACACTGTCCCACAGTATCACGATGGCTTAATAAACAAAACGTGATAAAAATCGACTAATAAAAACTAATTAAATATAATAAAATTTCCGTTAGCTATTAAATAACTGAATACTGTGTCAATATTCAATACAAATATTAAATAGCTTGAACAAGTGTTTTAAAATGGATTGTAATAAAGTTGGTGCAAATATTTGCGTGCAAATATATACGTGCCTATATAGGCATGTAATAGAAATGATAATCGATTGATTCAAAGGCTTTTACATTGAGATTGTTTGAATTGTTAATATGTTCATAATATACCTATCGAAAATACAGAAGATTTTGAATAAAAAAAAATATTCTCTTGAAACTTTTATACGTTTTTCAATTATCCCTTGTCAGTACCAAGCTTCCAAAATAAATTCAAAACACAACGTATCCCTAAATGAACATGTACAAAACTAAAATAAATAAAATTAACTTACTTCCACTATAAAGTTACCCTTTGTCCCCAATACATATCTCTAGAGAGATAGTGTCAATCCATCATATCATGTGCCAGTACGACCTCCCTGTCGAACCTTAATGAATCAATGGGTTAGAAATGATAGGCGTTTGTATATGGCTTTGCTTGACTTGAATTTTTTAAGTGAAAGTTTCAAGAACTCGGAGCATCTTCACATAAACTAAATGTATAAACTAGATTTATTTTGATAGTTTTAATTTAAACATTCAAATTTTTATACCAAAATTCTAAGTTATAAGTTTTCACTTCTATCTTCTATCGACCGTCTCTTAGACTGTTATTTTCATGGTTTTGTTTTTTAAAGGAAGA
The DNA here is from genome assembly GCA_038994665.1 of Podotricha telesiphe. Classification (NCBI taxonomy): domain Eukaryota; kingdom Metazoa; phylum Arthropoda; class Insecta; order Lepidoptera; family Nymphalidae; genus Podotricha; species Podotricha telesiphe. The sequence goes on along the minus strand of JAOYRR010000411.1, from coordinate 163,496 downwards.
GGAGAAACGAAACATTATTACTGTTAGTGTTACAACATATAATATATCGAAAAAGACATATTTAGCTTCCTAAGACATATTTCATATATGTGCGAATAACACTTTAAAAAAAATGTTAAAAATATAATATATTATTGTAAGTGCAATTTTTCATTGAGACAATATGAGTGGTATTTCAATTGGAATTTTAATAAGTTCACACTTTGTCTCATCGCTTTTCGGAAACGGAATTCGAGATATTATCTGTTGAGTGCCGGAACATAGCCGCGCCTTGTGTTGCTAGGTTGAAAAAATGATTGAGTGAAGAATGTTCTCGAGTGGGGATTGAACCCACAGCCATCGCAGCCATCGCATCACAGGTTACAGTCGCTAGCCCACTATGTCACGATCGCCTCTATATCAGATTTTGGAACTCGGCACTGTGAATTTTGCCTTGACATTCTAATAAAATTATGGTCTTAGATCTCCTGTCTGCGAATATATATAAATTACAACAATTCCTTGCTCTAGTAAAACAACGCGCAGTGTTTAGTTCCGTCACTCAACAAGCAATATCTCTTTAAAGTAATTTTAAGCCAATACAAATACTGTCATATCCATTGTTTTAAATGAATAAGGAAAATATTATTAAGGAAATTATTGAAATTATTGAAAGTATTTATTATATTAATATAATTATAACTGGCATTTCGTTTTCATTGAAATGAAACGAGAAATGAATATCCTGGGGCATTGTTTGATTTCCAATTCTTAATAGACTATCGTTTTGTCAACAGCTTCGAGGTAAAAATGTACTGGCATATTATTTTTTAAGAAACAAACTTCATTAATAGCTGTTTCATAATATTAAGAAGCCTTATAAATTAGTTGGATCTTTCCTAGAGAGATCTCTTCTTTTCTGGTTGTGGGTTCGATCTCAATCGGGGCAGTGATTATAGCTTTCTGAAAAATATATATATATATATATATATATATATATATATATATATATATATATATATATAATTTGGCTATGGAAGCTGTATCATGAAGCTGTACTGTGAAACTTCCTGTATATTGACCTTTCTTCAATGTACATAAAACAAAGTTCAGTCGCTTTTTTAAGCATTTTAAGTAATTTTATATTTGTTCTTGTGATTTTAAGTATTTTCACAATTATTTAACATAGTGTTAGTATAGTATATAGTATACTCAAAATGATTTGTTTTATTATAGATGTAAAGATTATTAAAATAAAGGTCGGCAGCACTGTAAAACAAGAAATAGGGGGGGTAGAAAGGTATTGAAAGGTATTAGATGGATGGACGATACGATACATTTTGTTAAAAAAGTAATAAATTGGTAATAAATATTTGAATTGTGTTTGATTTACGATTAACAAAGATTATTATAATACTACTAATATCTAAAGCTAAAATTTGGCATAGAGGTGCCATGGGGAGTGTAGGGGAGGAATAAAAGAGGATTTTTCGATGTTAATACATTTTATGTCCACGCAAACGAAACTGTGGGCTGTGACTACTTTCGTATAACTTTACTAATTGAAAACTGATATGAACTTTAGATTTGACGCAAACTAGACATTTTTAAAACTACACTAGGATTATTATAATTGTACATATTATTCGATTACATATTAAGACGCAATATCCTATTTTTTTATTTATGGCTTTTAAATAAATGATTGTTTTTAGCAATCAATCTCACATGATAAAGTATTATTGGGATCCGAAACTAAACACTATATATTAGAGAACAAAGATTGCGTAAAGACAACGACCGTAAAAACTGTTCACGACAAAGTTTTTTCTTTTAAATTACTAAATGTATTGGAAATTATTTTTTAACTGCAAATATACATCACAATTGTGTTGCAATAAGATCATTTGTCATATTCAAGATTGCTGTATATGCCAATATATATACATATACTTGTTTTGCAGCGTGTTGAGTGGTGGAACTCAACGCTGTCCTTTGTCTTAGAAACCAGAGCGGAGAAATTATATTTTAAGTGTAATGGAAATTGAACCCACAACCAGTAGTGTTAACAATCAGACACTGTCCCTATACATATTTTCTCTATAAAAACACTTAAAAAGACGATATAAATATTCATATCTAATATTGTCACCAAATATTATATTATTTTCGACCAATCCCTTATCCTTTACATGTAATAAATATACGTCTCATATCTTGAACCCTAAGAATCCTTAGGCATTTTCAAATTGATAACAAAGGCACTTCGACCAATCCCTATGAGGCTTATATACGTATAAAAATATCAAAAATAATTTTTACACGTGTTACATCGATAATTTGGGTGTAAAAGGAGTGTATTGGGTGTAAAAGCATTAACCTATGTTTAACTTAGTATAGACATGACATTGCCATTAAATTCTATTTTTTTTTCTTCCTTTTTTTGTATTTAACGTGACAGTAATATCTTAGTGTCAAGTTACTCCGATATCTACTTCTCTTTGTGATCATTCTTGACATCACTATGTTTTTGGTTGTGTCTCCAACGCCGAGATGTATCAGTCTAGAAAGTGGGAGAATTTTTTTTTTTTTTTTAATTTTAAGGAAGACTTTGGCTCAAGCCCGTGTTAATACGTTCAAGATGGCATCATTCTCTTACGCCTCTTGAATATACTTACGCTGGCCATAAATACTGTTATAATTAAATATAAACAAAATATTACTTTTGCATAGCATTATAAAGATCACCGAATAGATGTGATTTAATTACATGAAGTGCGTATGGTGCCAAATTCAAATTTTCTGCTTTGAGGAAAGAGCTTGAAGCTACTGGGTCTCTATTCCTACTTAGAAAAATTATTTTAATTCAATTATTTTAATTTCACCATTTCGATGAATGATACAAAGCGCGGTGTTGAGTTGCACCACTCAACGCGCGATTCCGGGTGACAAAGCCAACTAGTCTATCCACCTAGCCTAATAAGATCTTTGGTTTTCGAAATTTCTACATATTTTATCGCATATATTATTGGTATTCGAAAATATATTTTCAGAAACCCGGCGTTTCGAACACTTAACATTAGTCGGTAGTCACAGGTAGACTGAGTACCTTGCCTGTTAGATGAGTCGGGGGGTAAGTTCGTGGAGCTGCATAAAATATATTTAACTCCATAAGTTCCGTCAGAGTAAATTAAAATTCAAAAGAAACAAAGGATTTGTTTTTCAAGTTAATGAAGAAAGTAATTTTGAATCATTTTATCGCATCTACGAGCGTCAAGTTGACCTATTTCTTAGTTTAACGGGTAAATAAAACACTACTTACATTCTTGTACGATTTATTTAAAGCAAAGGAATGGTTAATGTTTTGAATAAGTGACATTTGGGATTTACTGTGCATACAAATTTGTAGACGGTGCATAGTGACTGAGCGGAGATGCGTCTAAGTTAATGTTGGAAATTGAATTTTCTTTGATCTTTTTGGATAAAGAGCGGCGTTGAATTACGGTATCTAGCATAAGTTAGTGTAATAATGTTTTCTCTACCAACCCATACAGGACATTCATAGGAACCCATATATGAGTTATATGAGTTATGAGTTTAGAATAATTAAATTAATATATAAATACATTTTTTTAAATACAATTACACATTAAATTAATAAAATAAATATTACACACGCTCCCATGTGCAAGTTAAACGTGAATGTATAATAAAGTAACCAATACGTTGCTGTGGCATCAAGTATTTTACGCGTCACCGAGCCTATAATTATCTATTAATGAAACCGCAATAACTCATCCAAATTTACTTACATAAGTACATATTTACTCACTTAAATCACGAACTTTGCTTAAATTTGTAATTTAAAAGGTTGTATTTTTATTTATTTATTTACTGAATAAAATAAACACTGAATGTTAAGGGAAGTTTGCCAAAATACAATAGTCAACTAAATTTTAATCGGTTAAGCCGTTTCTGAGATTATATTGCACAAACGCACAGACACACAGAATTAATTGTTTTCCATTCTATTATATTGATAAAAATGCCTCCAATAATATATTTTTATACAAATCGCCCATTTACAGATAACGATCAGTTTTATTTCTATTATATGTATAGAGTATAGATTTTCATTTTTCCACTCTACCAAAGCGCGAGGTACGGCAAAAGGCATCAAGCTAACCAAAAATTTGAACCCCATGTTGCACAGTAACTCATACCTTTACCATATATCTTACTACCCACAAACTCCCAAGACACTTGAGGATTTACATTAACATACGTTTTCAGTACATAATACAGCGTACAACAAATCCCATCTTGACATATTACATTACTGTTTATTCAAGAGAAAATCTCTGAATGACATTTATTCTATTTAAAGCTCAGCGTGTACAAAACAGATTGTGTTGATACTTGTAGCGGTATCGGTGGCTGAGAATCTTTTGAAGATCAACTACGTTGAAAATTTGCACATAGCTCTATATTTGTATCGAAAAAATTGGAGAAAAAGTTAAGAAAGTACCAGATGAAGTACCTACATCAGCGAAATTATTGCCAGCCTTGAGGGTGAAGGTGTCTATAATCGGTGTTTGTAAACCCTAAAATCAGAAGGGAGCTTATTCAACAATATTCCTGAACGTGGAAACAACCTTGAATTACGCACGTTGTATGCTAATCATGTATGATGATACGATGGTAAAAGAAGATGGGGGTGACTGCTCAAATAATTCCTTGGGTAATTCTATTGTATAGAAGGTGATATATTATTGAAAAATATATATTTAGAAAATGTATATTAAATTGAACGCAGCGGGATTTAAACCCGCGCCTCTTCAAAACCGTTCAAGCGCTCTGACCGCTGAGCCATGTGTTCTGGTGAACGCAGCGTGATCAAATTTTATACGTTTTCTAAATATATGTTTTTCAATTTCTTAAGTGTGTGAAAAACAGTTTAAAATAAAATTTGAAAAGTGATATATTATCATTATTATACCTATATCGGTATAAAAGTATAGACGATTCGTTCAAACATAAACTTTAGGTTATAAATAAAAAAGTAATCCTTAAAAACAAGACAGTGGTGGCCAGCAATAAACAAAAAAATATTTTTATCAAATTTGTAACAATAAGCATTTTACACCAAACCGACAAAGACCTATAATTTGTATAATATGATATTTTTTAGAAAAATCCTAGTGTCAAGACACTCCGTTCCCCACTTTCCGCTTGAATTCGAGACATTGCGTGTTGAGTTGTGCACTTCAATGTCGCGCTTTGCCTTGTTCACCAGAGCGGAGAAGTGTAAATAATAAAAGTATAATAGTAATAACACTGTAATCGCGATTGGTTATGGGTTCGATTGCCTGTTGGAGGTACTCCTCCAACACTGTCCCACTGCGCCACCATGGTCTCAAGTAAGTAATTATATATGTCGCATCTATGAAAATAGGAAAAGAAACTTATATTAATAATATTAATATGAAAATCTACATTTTGAATAAAAACTTTTCCACAAAATTTGACCGACAATTCTTATACAAATTTCGTCTAAACGAATTATGAGAGACGGAGGGCTTTCGAATTATTGACTTTACGATTTTAATATTATCATTTCTCGTAACAGACAGATGGGATTGACGAAACGAAAAAGTTTAATTGGTTGAAGTATCTATATCAAAAAAACTAATTTCAAATCAACCTCTTATATTTTAATTAAGAATTAATTGAACGCTATAATATGTGCAATAAGAACCGTGTTATTCACACCATGATGATGATATCAAATATACGATCCTCTTTTAGGAAAATTTAAGATTTTATTCAAATTATTGCCACTTCTTCAGTCTGATAAGTTAAAACACGGTGTTCAGTTCCGCTACTTAACTTTCGAATCCCGCTGCGTTTAAAAAGTTTCCTGTAAATGTTTCTTTTTTTATAATTTAAATGTTTTACTATTTGTGTATTTTTTTTTTGTTATAAAATATCTCTAAGGCAGCGTGTTGATGAAATAAGGCTTTTACTTACTTACTAACTCACTAAGTACCTTGATTGATTATTGAAAGCACAGTGTCAAGATCATATACAAAGAGCAACCTCCGCACAACATATATTAAGGGCTATGATGACAGTAGAAAGGCGTGAGATTGAAATTTGACATAGGACAATACTGACACATTAGTTTGTTTATCTTCCCTATTATTTTATAACAATAAGCGCTATTTCTATCATGAATTTGTTTTATTTTAAAACATATTATACAAATCAGGCCATAGTGGCGCAGTGGGATAGCGTGGGTTCGATTCCCACTCGAATGAATAATCATAATTTCTATTTTATTCATTGTAACGAGATAAAGCGCAGTATTAAGTTCCGCCACCCAACAAACAATGTCGGGTGGAAAGTGGAGAACGGAATGCCTTGACAGTAGGTTCTTTATGACTACCCTGCTACACGCCAAAGTGTAAAGCTGTGTAATATTAGTTTTATACTAATTACACCTTAAATTATATTTATTTTTTGATTATTTATTAAGAATGATATAAATTTTATTTCATTTATTAAAAAAAAACTTACATCTTTTATAGAATAAGTGGAATGAAAATTAAATTTTCAACAATATAAATCTTTACGGCAGATGCTGTGAAATTGGCTGTCTCGACTAATTGAATAATAGCCGGGTTTGGTATCAAGTTACATACAGTGTGATACGTTGTGACGTTACTTAAGACGCCTAGGGAGTATATTTTATAAATTAAGTAGTCCCTCACTACAATGTAACTTGTGAATAATGTGTATTGTTTAATTAAAGGATAAGGCTAAGTTAATATATTTATTTATTTATTGATATATTGTTTATTATATACAAATTACAAATATGCGGAAATGCTGGGCTTAACGTTAAATACCATTGTATACGTTCCAACCTGTTATATGAAAAATAAATGTGTATGCAAAACATTACTGTACATTTGAACTTTTTTCATTTTTATTTCAGACAAAACATAACACGGCGTTGAGTTCTGTTAACTCTCAACTCAACACAGAGTGCCCGGAATGGGCAGAAAGTGGACAACGGTGAGTGTTGACACTAGGACAAACAAAAAAAAATTATTTACAAAGTTTTTACAGATATTCGTATTAAGAACAAGATTGTTTTATTCTTATCAGAAATTAACTAATTGGTCGTTGCTATGCAACGTCTGTTACATAATAAATTGAATGAGGATCGTACCCACAACCACTCACGCTAGCAGACATGATAACATCTGTCCCACTGTGTGGCCTCGCTTCATTTAAACCTTCAGGTTTGCATGAAGTGAGGCCACATTTACTCATACGCAAATCGAACCAGCTAACTCCTAAGCTACATATATTGTACAAAGCGTAATATTGATTAGTATAGATTAAACCGCTAATACTCCAATTACCAACCATTTACTATTCCATTATGCACGTCTGATTCGCTTATAATGACATTAAATTGTAATGACTGGTTCGTGTCGTCGCCTTGATCGTATTAGCGAATATGTTATTTAATTCGTTTAGTTTTGTATGGAAATGGACAGTCAGTCAGTGATTATTAAATATTTTAAAATAAATGGGGCTGTCATGGCGAAGTGAGATATCGTCTGAATATAAACGCGATTGGTTGTGGGTTCGATTCCTATTCGACGGAATGATTATATTTAAAATATTTTCATTTCTCCGCTCTGATGCCTACAACTAAGCGCAGAATCCACCATTCAATACGCTGAATGAATGAGAGGAAGAGAGAATGGAGTCCGGATTCCGAAGTTCTTCTGCTTTAAGGAAAAACCTTGAAGCTGCCTTTTTTTTAGTAAATATATTATTTAATTTCATAAAAATAGAATTAACACTTGAACTATAACATAAAATTGTTTGACTCTTTACTAAGTAATTATTTTATTGGGGCCGATATTCTCAAACGATTTAATTAAGCAGTTAATTTGCGACCTTTTTTGGCTTCGGCTTAAATATTATAATTGTCTAGAATTATTTACAAGACACGACGCTTGAAGAAGAGACTATGCCTGGCTTTCTTTTATACATTTTAACTTTTTTAAAGTGTTATTCACACACTTCTAAAAATATTTATATGTTAAATATATATGTTTTGTGTAGATCTTTTTTCTATATAATAATTATGAAGTAGCCAAAGATAAGTTAGTTCATTGTTACGTTGATCGTGATTTCAAATATCGGTCACTCGGAGGTATTTTTTTTAGGCTTTTCAAGCTTTTCCCCGCATAACAGGTAGCAAGAGAAACCAACTAGTGTCAAGACACTTCGTTCTCCAACTTCTGCCCGATTTCGAGACATTGCAAATTGAGTGGTGGTGAAGCTCAACGCAGCGATTTATCAGAATTGCTGGTATTATTTTAGAGTGATATGGAGCAGGAATATGGAGATATTTTAATTTAGATATAAAATAAAAATATTGCTTTCCAATACAATAAGGAAAAAGTAAATATACAGCCTTTGTATCTCACATGATAATTCATCATGTATATTTATAAGTTCTATCAGCATTAGAAAAAACTTCTCTCTCAGATTTTCCCGTAAAAAGCTTATTGTGGTTTTATACAAATTTGACGAAAATACTTTTTTGTTTAATTGCCGGCAACCAATGTCTTACTTTAAGGGATTCTTTTTATGTATAACCTACAGTTTATGCCAACCATTCAATCTGAGACTGTTGAAAAGGCGGACGTCCGGTAGATACAATAGCCCAGTTCTCAGTCCAACCACAGTCAATTCTATTCCATAGCCTGAGTTTATTGTTCCATACTTTCCATAGTTCCTACGCATTAGCCGGTGAATATCTCTGGTTACTCAGAGATGAACCCCGGTTGATGTGTCACAGTAAAATAGATTGCGATCTCTAAGGGATGTCTACGTGTTCGACCTGTATCCCCAAGTCGCCAGTGTGTGCGTTCTAAAGGACCGGGTTCTTCTGAATCCAAGAGCTTTTTCAAGAGATACATAATAATAAGCTCCCTAAAATCCAACCTTATGTCCTAGCTGATCATATTGCTAACGTAGGCGGTAACGTGTACAATTTTATTCCAGGGAACAAGGCAAAGGTGACCCCCTAATATGGAGACTTGTAATAGTAAGACACATATAAGGCCGCTTCCCGGGGATTAGCTCCGGGGTGCACCTGGAGACGATGCTGGGACCCTCAGCATGCGATCCATCGGCGGTAGGGAATTGAACAGGCGGGTTTCAAACAACGAAAATGTTACAGCCGATCCGACATATAGACTGACAGACTTGACAAACATTAGTAGAACAGTTACTCCGGCAGGATGCTTCGCAGGAGGCACAAGTCAGAAAATCTGTGACCACTAAAGCTGGTAAACTCAGAGTACATATGCAAGGGACAGAAGCAATTAACCTATTTATCATGTGCACATATTATTACATTGACTATATAGAGACTGACACAACTATGTACTGTATAAAACTTCTTGAAAATTTTGTTTAAAAGTATCCTCATACAAATGTTTCTGCACAAAGGATTTTGCGGATCAAAGCCATGTAATTCTGATAATTTAACTTTTATCTGACGAAATTATCAAAAAATTTAAAATAGTAATATCTTAAATATCTAGTAGTGAAGAGAGTATTTGTTCATTACAAAATTCACTTATCTCACATACATCCAGGAAGGAAATAAGCCAGTTTGCATAGGATTCAAACGGTAATGATGATAAAGGAACTGGGTAAGTTTTTAACTGATTGACAGCTGATTTTGAATTAGACTCTCAAGAGCTTTAGACAAAAAAAAACAAGAATAGAAATAGGACATAAATCAGAGTAATATACAGGATTATTTTTTTTTGGGTTTGATTCTCATTTGAGAGAATGGTTTTATTTGTATTGAATCATTTTTTTCTCCGGTATGACAAAGAACGGCGTTGAACCCAAAAAAGAGAAGTTCCGGCATTCAATGCAATGCCTCGAATTCTGGTGAAATGCTGAGAACGGAGTGTCTCTAGGTCCTTTTTGCCAAAAGAGAAAAGCGTAAAGCTGAAAAAAATTACAATGAACTGATGTGGAAGACTAAGAGACATAAAATCCTCCTTTTTTGTTCTTTCAGGTATTTCATTATTATATGAAAAGACTGAAAATATGAAACAACAATACTTCACGGGGGCGAAGCCCCGAGCGCTAATATTTAATAAATAGTATTCTCTCTTGCCAAACGACTGTTCGTAGAACAATCTTTGGTTAGCAGATTAGCAGCTTTGGATAGCAAAAATCTCTCTACGCAGATGCTAACAACAAAAATAGTTGTAATAAGCGTAAAAGAATTTCGAAACAGACGGGTGTAGAACGCATGGCTTAGCGGTCAGCGCGCTTAGATGGTTTGCAAAAGGCGCTGATTTGAATTCTGCTGCCTAAAAATATTTATACATTTTCATAAAATGATTTTCTACCACCAATCTTGGTTAAGACCAAGCACTAGAGTAAGCTCTAGTGAGAATCGAACCCAAAACCATTCGCGGTTACAGTCAGACGCTGTTCCAGGGGCTTTATATCATTTTAAGATAATTAAAAATATACCTTGAAAATGTAATTTACAGCACTACTTATATATGTGTTAACTAATTTCCCTATTATCAAAGTTCACGAAATGTTCGAGGATATCTTAATTACAATAAATTTATAAGTTAGTCCGAGAGCAGATCTCAAGATTAAGAGCCAGCATCGCGATAAATTGCTTTATTTTGTTAATTAGTAAATAAAGTATAAGTTAAAGCATGTTTTTATATTACCTGCATTTTTTCTACACTTCTCTTATATTCAGGGCATTATAAAGAAAATAAAATGAGAAATATGAGAATAAAATTAAAAAACTACCTTATACTAGCTTATACAATAGTACGTTATTTTAATAAAAATAAAATTGGGGCCATTTTGGTGCAGTGGGACAGTGTCTGACTATAAACACAATGATTGTGGGTTCGATCCTCACTCTATGAATTAATTATATTTAAATTATCTTCATTTCATGGCTCTGTTAGGTTAATTTCAATACAGTTTTGCATTCGAACGGAAAGCGGAGAACGGAGTGTCTTGACACTAGGTTCTCTCTGTCTATTCTGCTATGCGGCATGAAGGTTTATTTGTCCTTGTATTTGTACGAAAATCAATAAAATAAATATACCTTTTAAGAGCTGCTACACATTTTTTTATGTTACGCATTCACAAGCAGATGCTGACGTCACGGTAGCCTTATTAAATCGTTTGGTACATTTCTCCACAATTAAACATTTACTAAACGTAAAGTAAGAGGCGTCAGCTAGCACATTAATAACGATATACCATGTGTACTTAAAACACTCGTCTTAGTCCAGGCCTAGTCAATATTTCACTCCCAACTCGAGTGTAGAGCAAGCTTCGCGCAGCAAACATGAACAGACGGCTCTAAGAGTGGAATGTATATAGAAAGGTCAACGGTCAACGCTGCTCTCTATTTTAACTAATTTCAGGGACGCTGTGTGTGGCGTTAAGTAACGACGCATAGCATACTATAATTCGTAACTTAACGCCACACTCTGTCTAACTAATATTTGCATAAGCGGAGCCCAGTGATATTTCTTCTTATTTCTTTTATTTCATCTTATTTAAAAAAAAAACGGAAACATGCAAAATATATTAAAAAAACAAATTAATAAGTGAAATGTCTGTTAGTAAGAATATTAATTTTGTCACGATTTTCACGGGACGGTGACAAGAAGCGCGGCATCGTGTCCTGTTAGGTTTAAATTGTTATACGAGTTTAAATATTTTTCTATCCTAGTGTATTAATATCACATTGAAAACTATTAAAACATTACTCAAACAACATATTGTAAACAAACACTGTACTGTATTCTATAATTAATACTATTTATCGTAAGTGTAAGTGAATTGCAAAATTCTCTAATAAACAAATAAAAAGCAAAAAGATAACTTAAAGATAAAAAAATCTAACCAATTTGATTCTACATTCGTATAGTCGTGCCATTTCTATAACATTTTGTTCTAAACAACTCGCTACTGTGTTTACTCAGTGCTGTTGTGAGTATTCCTGTTTGTTCGCTTTTGATAGTTATGGCGATAGAAAAATATATTTTATTTATAATATTAGTCACTGTAAAAGTTAGATAGATTTTTCCTAGTACCTGCCCGGAACTTCGTTTGCACTTAATGACTTTTATTAAGGAGGTATTTCATTATATCATATAGTAGAGCGAATCTGTCAGGTATCGGTCCACTCTGCATATTGGAAGTTGCTCACCGTCATTTCAAATAAAATAAAATAAAAAAAATCACAAAGAATTACAAAAGAAATTACCAGAAAAGGACATGGCCTACAAAAGCCGTGAAGTCTAACAATATTAAAACAAAAAAAAAAGTCCTGCCTAACTTAAAAAGCTATACAACAATAAGGATTTCATTTAGATCTGCGCGTAAAAACATTTACTTTTGCAGTTTTTTTTACAGTATAGAAGATTATTTAAAAATGGATTCAGATGCTTGCTTCAATTACAATATTTTACGCACTTATATAATATAGGCACGGATTTGCAGAAACCATTATGGGCTGACGACCTGAAGAAGGTTACCGGGATTGGATGGATGCACATCAAAGGCAGTTTTGATTATGGAAGACTGAGTGTCTTGACACTAGGTGCTCTCTGCTTACCCTAATATGTGGAAAAAGGATGAGAGTGAAAGATGTTGATATTTTTTATATAAAATCATACACAGAAAGTTTTTAAGCATGAGGCATTATTTTTTCTCATTGATCTAATTATTTTTTCAGCTTCACAGTCTTGAAATTTTCAGAGAGAACCTATTGTCAAGACACAGTGTTTAGACATTACGAGTTCTGTGGCGGAACTCACCGCTGCGCTTTGTCGTACCATAGCGGAGACATAAAAATAATTTAAATGATCAATTCAATGACTGAAAAACAAATTCCAATAAGTTAAGCATTTTAGAAGAGCGATTTTGAAAATTTGAACGCAACGGAATTCGAATGTAGAACGCATAGCTAAGCGGCCAAAGCCCTTGACGGTTTCAAGACGGCTTCGAAGAGGCGCTGATTCAAATCCCGGTGGGCAAAATATTTTGTTTTATAAAAAAAAAAGATTTGTATATCAAATTACAATTTACAGTCACGAGGCACGATAGCTTAAATTTTGAATCATATTCACATGTTTTCTTTACAACTACAATGTTTTTTATTAGTTAGGGCATCCTTTTGTCGAGATCTATTTGCTGTATTTATCATTTACTATCCTGTGTTCTCTTAGCAACCCATGGAATGAGAAAATGAATGGATTTACTTACTGCTCTATAGCACACTACAAAGTTATGGTTTTAATATTCATCCTTATATTAATTAATAGAAAGATTTAATTACGATTTTTTATAAACGAAAGTCTCAAGTCAGAAGTGTTTAATAATTCCATCTAACTGTCATTTATCAAGAAAATGAGGTTGTGAAAACTTAACAGGGTACAAATGAAAAATAATTTTGATACTTCGCCAGGGGCAGAGTTTCCACTGTAATTATAAACAACCCTTTTAGGAAGCTATGAATTTTCGAGATAGCTCAAGATCATTTCATAAAGTTTTAAGCGACTGCAAATGTTGCGTAAGTTTAAAGTTGAGTTTTAAAAATTATTTATGTATAAATAGTTTTAAAAGGTAGTAGATTTTGAGTATTTTAAAACGTTGCAGTTTTAATTTTTATATTAAAACAAGTAACGTGAGTAATGAGTGCTTAAGTTTGATATGCATCAGAATATTTTCGGATGCATTTACACAGTTTTTATTATTTGACAGTGTCTGATTCTAAATGCAATGGTTGTGGGTTCAATATCCACTTGGGGGAATGATTATTTTTAAATTATTTTCATATCTTCGCAATGGTGACAAGACAAAGCGCGGTGTTGCATTCAGCCACTCATCGCGCAATGTTTTGAATTTGGGTGGAAAGTCATCATGCTAAGAGTTGTTTTAATTTTAAGTTAAATTCACTCATTCAAATTCCACGGCATGGCATACGACGGTTTCAATATAGAATTAGAAATATATTGAATGAATAAAATAATCAATACATAAATTATTATGTTTATCATAATACGTTTTTTTTACATGATTTCACTCCTAACATAACACCTCATGCTGTCTAATGAAACTGAGTAAATATCTACTAAATGAATATATATTAAGTCTCTTCAGTCAATCTCACACCCACACACGCATTCAGGCGCCCATACACACCCGCTTACACACATACGCACATACACTGGCACGCACACACTTGCCCATACACAAACGCACACAGACTTGCACACACACACACGTACACACAGTATTGTTACTAGACTATAACCTTATACCAAGTACGGGTGCTATGCGGATGCATACCTGTTTTAATCCCTTCCTGCAAGGAACCTAAAACCTTAGTACAGACTTCAGTCTCACATAATTTAATTTCACATAATTTTTGTTAATGATAATTTCCATTATGTTGAGAAATAAGAATATTTTATAACTGAAATGTTTACTTACCTGTATCTCTCTCGTACTAATTTCTCCTATTAAGAAACGTATACTATGTGAGTTCTATGTTTCTGCTTCTGTGAAAAAAACGTGGCTTCAAGCCAAGATGTAAAAGCTGAGCATTGCCAAGTAATAAATTAAAAGTCATCAACATTGAAATGATGATATATATATATATATATATACATAAGCTACTTATCCAAGAGGTCATGGCGCAATAGGACAGTGGTGTGGGTTCGATCTACTTTTGTAGGGATAATTATGTTTTAAATAATTTTAATTTTCGTGATAAAACAAAGCGCGGGGCTTAGTTCTGCCACTCAACAAGCAATGTCTCTGCCACCCTGACCACCCTGCTAATCGTGAAGCTGGAAAAAAAAGAATGTGGACCTATAAAAATAATCATTTAATTTTACAAATAACCCAAGTTGTTACAAAGGAGTGCAATAAAAAAGCACAGATAAAACAAAAAAAGCTTAAGAGCTATTGAAGAAACACGCAATCTTTTAAAGCAAACCATTAACACTTCGATTCTAAGAAGACAAGTGAGAAATTAATTGTGGTTGGAAATGAAAGCTTTCTGCTTTTAGAGCTTACTTCTAATGAGGATAATGTGTTACAGAAATGGTCTCACAGTGCCACATTTCAATGTAACATTTATGCAAAAAAAATACGAAGGGAAAATGTATAGGGATCAAGTATAAGTAGTATTATAGTGTATTTAAATAAAAGTATCGTGCTAAGATTAAAAAAAAGATTTAAATAAGGCTATCGTGGCGCAGTGTGACAGCAGACGCCCACTATACACAAATAGGCAGGCAGACGACTATATCTGCGATGGTAGTGGCTTTGATTCCCACTCGTGGAATTTATTTTCATTTTGTTGTTCTGTTATGACAAAGCGCAGCGTTGAGCACTCAATGCGCAATGATTAGATTTCGGGCGGAAACTAGATAACGAGACGATTCTTAGTTCACTCCAAGTACCTACCTAGCTATGCGGTAAAAAGTGATGCTGAAAAAAATGGTGTTTATCGTACACATACATATATTACACATAACATAGGGGTGTATTAAACACGTTTTTTTTACACACAACCCCTAAGCCAGGTTAAGCTCTATCATCCACCGCACAGTAAGCCAATTCTCTGTTCTCCGTAAAAAAGAGCAACTCGTTTTAATTAACATAACACGTATTAAACAAAAAGCACGCCATATAATAGGATGAAGATTTATTTTTATAACGCTATATAAGCCTTTCATCGCGAGTTTTTGTATAAAGCCAAATGAGATTGTTTAACAAACATTACTCCTTATTTTTCATTAGTTCTGACTGTAATCATCATTGTGCCACAGCGTAAATGAATTTGGCTTAACGTGAACTTTTAAAATCATATGGTATTAATATATTTGTATATCTCTAGTTAGGCAGAGAGACAACCAGTTCTCCGCTTTCCGCCACAAAACAAATAAAAATTGAGTTTTTGCATAGCAGAGGAGATTGAGAGATCCTAGAGTCAAGACACTCTATTCTCCATTTACTACCCGATCGCATGCTTTGCATGTTGAGTGGCGGAACTCAATGCCGCGCTTTTCTTTACAGAACAAGGAAATGAAAATTATTTCCACGAGTGAGAATCGAACCCAAAACCATCATGTTTGCAGTCCGATGCTGTCAGTGGGGCAGCTTTAGACTGTAAATGATCACCGCTACGATAACCTTAAGCTGTATTGCTATGGACTATTATTACAATATTCGGGTAACAAAAAGTAGGTAGAAAGAACCCTAATAACGTGAAGCTATGAAAGAAAGAAAAAAATTACATAAGACCTTTGGTTTTCGCGATTTTTTTTTGTATCATGTGAGAATGTACCAGGAGTCGACAAAGTGACCTCAGTGCACTGGCGTCGCACTGAGAATGTACCGATGATTTTTACACATTTTGAAATGAAACTATCCTGAAAACTTTGAAGTCTCAAACCTACGACACCAAGGAGCAAGATACAGTCAGCTCATTCTGCATGAACCCAGGGCAGTACGCTATGCAACTAAGAAATAGTTGGCAGAAGTTTGATATGATAATTGAGAGACGAATGCCTCCGGAGTCTACCTGTGACCACGGAGTACTGTAAAGTGTTCTTAAATACCAATAATATACGCTATTTTAATCCGGTTAAAAATAGTTTCATTTCTAAAATATATACGGCTTAATTAAATAATACTGTAAAAAGGAATTTTAATATATTTTTAAGTTTAAGTATGTAATGAACACTTTAAAATATTAAATAAAAAATATTCACACTTTTACTTGAAAATAAGGACTAAAAACAGCTCTTTAGATCTTCATAATAGCTGGCTTAATAGTTTCATAGTGGAACTCTTTTCCATGTAATACTGTACATGTTATGCCCCTTTACCAAGCAATGGTCGTTATATAGAACTTCAGCGTGTAAAAGGATTAATGTAAAAAATATAAAGCTCTCCCTTTCTCAATTGCAAGGCTCTATAGAGAAAATTAAAATAATTTATATTTTTAGATAACTTTGTCCGTATTTATTGCAATTAAATGTTGTGTGGATATATATAAAATAATTTTTATCTTGTTTCAGGTGGCATATGGAAGTGTCATGACACTCCGTTCATCCTTTCCGCCCGAATTCTAGACATCACGTGTTAAGTGATCTCAACGCCCTGCTTTGACTTAACAGAAGAGAGAAATGGAAATAATTTAATTATAAACATTTCCCCGAGTGTGGACTGAACCCACAACCATCGCGATTACAATCACACACTGTCCTACTAAGCCAGAATGGCGTAAATTCTAATACGTCTTTAAATTTATTTCTTAATCATAAGTGTGTAAATAACACTTAAAACATTCTTAGAAATAATCTTTGGGTAACGGAAATTTAAAAAGATGCCCGCTCTACTGAGATGCCAACAACAAAAATAAATTGTAATAAGTGTATAAGAATTTCGATGTAGCTCGATAAGAACGTATAGCTGTATTGGCTAAAGCGCACGGATGACTTCCAAGAGGTGCAGGTTCGAGTCATACATTTAAATTCATAAACAAAAATTGTTATTGAATATTTTTCTTTTTATTTTTTCCAGTGGTTAAACTACTACTATACTATCAGTCTTTAGTCTAATGTACATATTATACAATATCTTTAATTAAAACCATACACGGAGATGTAAAATTTAATTAGAAAAATTATATAGCAAGACATTATACCGCATAGCCGTAAAGAGAGCAAAGAGTTGAGAATGAATACTCTCTGTACATCATTTTCTGATGATTAAATAAAACGTGTTTTTAGTTCGAAAAACCAATATGTATATAATATGGGTAGAGAGTGGAGGACAAAGTCACCTTAGCGTGAATCTCTCTCTTCTTATCGGTAAATTAAGACTAGCAGGTAGTATACTAAAAAAAAAAAAGCTTATATACGCTCTTTCCTTGTGAACTTTGCTACAAATCTCAATATAGAAGCCTCGTTTATTTGACACAGTGTTTTATAGGTAGCCTAGCAAGTCTCGCCTTTACCTACTTAAGTTAGTGAAAAATAGCGTTCGTTAACTGAAAATTCTTTCACTTGTATTAAACTAATGTTTTATTTTCGTTTACAAAATATTTTTTAGCACAGTGATGTATTTGTAGAGGCCATCGTTAAACTCGATGGTCGTGGGTTCTATCCCCAAACGGTAAAATGATTATATTTTAATTATTTTCCCGCTCTGGTAGAATATAACGCGGCGTTGAGTTCCGTCACTCAACACACAATATCTTGAATTCTGGCGAAAACTAGTTTAGGCTAGTTTCTCTCTGTCTAGCCTTTGCGGGATTTGAATTTGAAGCGAAGAAGTAGAATAAGTGTTGTATATGTATAATATCTATATCCTACGATAGGGATTCGAACCCACAATACCAGCATATTGTTGGTTTGAATGACAATTGTGGAGGCTATTGGGTTTTCCTATTACGCTTTTATATACTTAACTTATATTTATATATAGCTGTAGTATAATCTTGTCACGTAATTATGATTTAATTTTTTCCGTCTTCAAGTAAATTTACTTGAAAATTTCCATACATGTCTGGGATCCTGTATAATAAAATAAGAGTGTTATTTTTACGTTTATTAGTACTTTATAATAATATTAAGACTTTCAAAAGCCATCATATAAAATTATGTATGGTCGGAATGAAGATGGAGAGAAGCGTCGACGTAACCGGATGTACAACTCATGGCACATGGACGGTTTCCAAAAGGCGCGGGTTCGAATCCCGCCGCGTTCAACTTTTTCTTAAAAATATTTTTCATTTTCCAAAGTGTGCACTTAAAAAAATATTAAAAAGTAATAAATATTTATGAAAACGTATGAAAATAAATGGTTAATTATAAGGAATGTACCAAACAGAAATAAAAATACCTCAACTAAAAATCGAACTTATAACCACCTCAACAAGTACTTTCAAACTACGCTATAAAAATATTAAAAGTTCAACGTATCGTAAAAACTTTATTTCACACACATTTTCTATGAAATTATAGCATTTTCACATTAAATCGTTAAGCCAGTTCACATTTCCACGCTGTTAAAACCAGATGTCAGGGGCGCAGATTTGTGGCCAACGAGAGTGGACTACACGGCATCATTTACGTAAATTGTTTTAACACCAATTCAGTTTTCTGATTTTCATTTATATTATATTTAACATGAAACACTTGTTTAAGTATATAATGTATTTATCTATACTGGGTAAAAAACGGCGTTGAGTTCCGTCTCTCAACTCGCAATCGAAATCGAAAGTGGAGAACGGAGTGTCTTGACACTAGCTTCTTTTCTCTCATATTAAGGTATGCTATGGAGGTATGTATGAATAATAATAATATATAGACTGGGAGAGTGGCTAAGGTAACGCTTTTGTCTGTCAGAATTTTAAAAAGTTGTGAAAAAGTTGTGTGTGTTAAAGGTAACCTAATTAACGATATTATAAAAGATAACACGCCTTGGGAATTAAATGCTCACTCCAGTCAATTTTAAGTACATATATCGTTGTCACTAATAAATCTGTAAATTATTGTATTGGAAAAAAAGAAATAGAAGTCCCGCTAAGTGAATTTACAATATGCAACTATGGAAAAAGCTAACCAAGACCGAAGAAGAATATAAGGGTGCGGCCGTAGAGCAGTGGGATGGGGACATGCCCATCATGCCCCCATGGGGACATGAGATAGTGATTTATGCTTTGAAGTTCATCGATTTTCTTAAAAAACATATAATATATATTTATATAATGTGATTATCGTAAATCCATGTGAAAACTAAGTCAGACCTTAGGCTGCAATATATTATCCTAAGTTACAAGAATAAAAATAATATTTACCTATAGTTGATAGAATTTTTTTTTAATATTTTTATTTTTCCACTCTGGTACCTAAGTCAAAGCGAGTTGTTGAGTTCCGCCACTTAACATCTAAAGTCTCAATTTCGGGTGGAAAATGGAGAAAGGAGTGTCTTGACACTAAGTTTTCTGACTACCCTGCAGCTGCAAAAAATAAATACTTAAATAATAGTGGTGTGATAAGCCTGATTACCAAATTAAATTAGTTGTTGAGGATATGAAAAAACGTTTTTTTAGGAAACGTATAAAAATTTGAACCGAACAGTATTCTAACCAGCGCCTTATGGAAATAGTCCAAGCGCTCTTGCCGCTCAGTTAGATGTTTTATTTTATTTATTAAAAAAAATATATTGTTAAAAGGTTCACGAAACTTAACACCGCACTTTCGGTTGGCAGGTTGGTATTTTTTTTCACAATAATCGAATCCTGATCATATATGTCTTTCATATGAACTTTCTCCTAAATCAAATGTAAGGTATACAACGTCAATAAAGTATTAAGTACTTGATATTTTAAAGAGTATCAAATTATAAGAACCTACATACTAACAGTTAAAAAAGGTTTATTTCACGTCAAATTTGAACTCAATTCCACTGCAACTTGTTCTAAACAAAGCCATTCATAAACAAACCATATATTCTATGCTTCTTTTGTAAATGAAAACTTCACAAGCTTTTCTATTAAAAAATGTCATTTTTCAGTGAAAGTTCATCAAACATCGAGATTGTTATCGAGAAAATGACTTTTGACCTATTTTGTTTGCGAGAGATAAGCAAAGTGCGGTTGGTTACGTGACCGTAAATGACCGTAAATAGCGGTAAATATACCACCTATTAATTATGTTTTGCATAAAAACTAAATTTCTGTGGAGATATCCACAGAAATAGGTTTAGTTATGAGTGTTGTGAAGGTTTCATAATATTAGAGGATTATATAGAGCCTATTTTACGGACCGGACCTCAAACCAGGTAAAATCTGTACTAAAGTGATAAGTAAGCGAATATATTTTTTAACTAGTGACCCGCTCGCGGCTTCGCCTGCGTAAACTATACGACTTTTTAGTCATTCGCCCGGCCGCGTTCTTGCTTAAATCACACACTTTGCTTAAATTTATAATTTCAATGGTTCTATTTTTTTTTTATGAAACCGATTGAAATGAAATAAATACTAAATGTTAAGGGAAGTTTATAGTTCCATAATACAAAAGTCATTACTGCATTTAAATTGGTTAAGCTGATTTTGAGATTAGCGTGCTCAAAAGCACAGACAAACAGAAAATAAAATTAAACACAGAAAATAAAACATAACTGTTTTGGTTTTCATTTTATTGATAAATGATTCTCCGTTCTTCGCTTGTCACCCGATTTTATGACATTGTGTTGAGTGGTGGAACTCGGTTTGACTTTCTAGGACAAAGCAATGAAAATAATTTAAATATAATCAATACCCCAAGTGGGAATAGAACCCAACACCACTGATTCTTATAACGAGCATGCCAATACAAAATCGTCAATGGATAATAATGCCTTCGAGAAAATTAAGTTTCGCCGTCGATTTCAAATGAGATTTATTTTCGATCTCCACTGCAATGATTCCGGTTGTAATAAGTTTACTTTATATCGAGACGTAAACTACGTTTGAACTTTCCAATTACTTCCAATGATACATAATGGCGGATAGTGATTGGATATTTTTTTTTCATTTTAATGTATTTTTTTTTCATTTTGAATTATAAGATTTTTGAACCAATTGAATTATATCCTGAATTCAGGTCGCAAGTGGACATTATCTTGACACTAGGTTTCCTCCGCTATGCGGGAGACGTGAGAATCCGCTTCGATATTCGACATGAAACGTGCAGTGTGGGGTCCCACTATCCAAAAATCTTAAGTCACGAAGTCAGCGAAAAGTACAAAAAAGAGTAACTACGCATTCTTTATCACTTTCACTCAGAATGCAGAAAATGTTTGTAAGAAGTAAAGTTTTTACATGAAAATATAATTTTAAAATTTAAAATATAAAAGACCGAGTAATTGATACTGGGAAAGTGTCAACAGAATAATGCTTGCCGTATTTTTGTAAAGATATTGAACGACGCCAGGGACGGTAGAGAGTTACTATAGGTTGCAATTACTATATATTTTATAAATTTCTTTTAAATTTCAATTTGCGTAGTGCATGGTACACGCGATGGTACTGGGTTAGATACCCACTTGTGCAAACGTCTCGATTAAATGGTTAGAATATGCTAAGTCCGAAATAAGGCGTCATTGTGGCGCAGTTCGGGATTGGTTATGAATTCGATTCCCACTCGGTGAAATAATCATAATTTAATAAATGTTATTACTTCACTGTTATGAATAAGACTAAGCACGGCGTAGAGCTTCGCCACTCAACAGTCAATATTTTGAATTCGGGCAGAAATAAATCAACGGAGTTTCTTGAGATTTAATTCTCTGTTCCTGCAATATTGGAAAATGCGTACAGCTAAAAAAAAATTGGCTAAGGGAGTTCCACCACTGGACTGGGAATATATCTAATACGAGTATATAGGTATAGGGAATGTTAAGGCCTAGCACTAGGTTCTCTCTTTCTACCTAGGCACGAACTGAAGATGCTTGAAGGTATAAGTAAAAAAAAATGTATGTAATATTTTTTTCCTTTAAATTATATGACGCTATATATAGTAACATTGTTAAAAAGTATTTGATTGTGCACACGATAGTTGTGAGTTCGATCTCAATTCAAGAGAATGTGCATATTTAAAACTACTAATTTGAAATTTAGTTCAATAATAAGTTCTTTGATTTTCACGATTATTATACACTGTACAGGTAGATCAGAAAGCTATAGTACACGTATAATAATTGTGTCGTAGCTCTATAAGAACGTATGGCGGAACTACCTAGAGTGCTTGTACGAATTCCGAAAGGCGTATGTTCCAAATCCGTTACCTCAATATTTTCGTTAAATCAAGCTTTCTGTAGGTCATATCTGCTAAGTCAGAGAACCTAGTGACAAGACTCTCCGTTGACCACTTATAACGGGAATTTGACACATTGAGTGTTGAGCAGTGGAACTCAACGCCGCGCTTTGTTTTACCCGAGCAAAGACATGGAAATAATTTTAATATTATTATTCCACCTAGTGGATATATAACTTATGACCATTTGTGTTTGCGATACTATTCCACTGCGCCACGAAAGCCTTGACACATTATAAGTTATACATAAAGAGTCATAAAATATTACGTACACACTTTGAAGCAATAAATATTTCATATATTACACATAAAATGCTAAAACTGCACTTAATTTTTACCTAGAAAGTTTGTAACGTGAGATAATAAAGCATCATTTTGGCTAACTGTTCGGAAGCGTCGGCACGCACTGCTAACTTCAGCATATTTTGTACCGGAAATATAAAATATTTAAAATCTTTACATTTTAAGTGTTTAATAGCTAGTTTATATGTTTGTTATGACTTAAGGTTTAGTTAGTTGGTAGTTTAGTTGGTAGAAGGTCGTGAATTCGATTTCCGTGTAAGGTAATTTTTATATGCATGCTAAAAATTTTTTTACGGCTTCATTTTTGTCTCCGTGTGGCAGAACAGGCAGATAGAATATATTGTTATGAACGGTGGAACTCTACGCCGCGTTTTGCCAAATATTTTGTATAATTTATTTTCAAATTTCCCAGGCTTACCATATCTCAAAAACCATTGATACGATACTCTATTTTCCATTTCTTTTAATTTATTTAAAGGCGTACGGCCTAAGGTGTTAAATTTTAAAGTTAAATCTTGTTTAAAAAAACTATAGTGTACATACATATATTCTGCCCTATACGGAGGTTGAACCCGCACCCGTCGTATTCAGTTAACTAGACCTTTAACATACCATGATGGTGTTTTCATACTACAATTTCATTGTCGCTACACAAGCCTGTTAATAAACAAATTTTGGTATCCAACTAAATATACGGAGGCGTCGGCACGCTCTGCTGACTACACTCTGTTATACGTAAACAGTTTGTAATTCTTTATAGAGCATAGTTTTTCTATATATTATGTTGTTAGATAAAACAGTAAGTAAAATTTATTTTTTTATTAAAGAAAAGGTATCATTTCATCATATCGTTTATTGTGAATAACACGTAACGAGTTGGAAGACTTTAATTGCTATAAATATGTTCATAGGCTTACGTATATATATATATATATATACATGTAGCTGAGGAATCTCAACGCCTACAATTCGTTTTCAAATATGCTAATGACAAAAAAAAAGCTTTTTTTAGAAAACGTATAATAATTTGACACGCGATTCTTGGAAACCGCCCGAGCGTTCTTCTGACCGCAAAGCCATACATGCATATAACAACTTCTTTTTGTTTGTTAGAATCAACCGTTTAATTCTTTTCTAATAAAAGCATTAACTAGAAACTAAAAAGTGCGTAAATAAATATTTAAAAATATTAAAACAAAGGTTGTTATAAATTGCATAATATAGTGTCTCTAATGTAATAGCATCAGATCAGATATGATGATGAAATTTGTAATCTGTTCAATCATTACAAATAAATCTTATTATTTTAGATATTTCTCGTATTGGTTCATATTAAGATTCGTATACAGATATAATGTACGGAAGTATTTCAAGCAATAAGGTTTCAATACATGATAAGGCCTTGACCGCTTTCATCTTTATATATAGGAAATTAAAAAATCAAAATTGTAGATTATAGAGTCAATATAGAAATCGTCGATCACATTTATTGGCTTATGTCATACTGAAGTTAACGTAATCAGACCATTGCAGTCAAAGCACAGATTTCAGGTCGCGTCAGGTGTACCGAAAGTCTCTCATCTTGGCCCACTGTTATTTAACATTTTAAAACATTCCTATAAGTATTTCGACACTCTTACAGTTTTGTATACGCAGATGATATTTTTTTGTCTATCAGCATCTAAAACTACTAAGAAGCATTGCACAGTAAACTCTTTACAGATAATGCTAAGTTTGTTACAATTTTTAGTGTATTTTAATAAATGTCATAATATTAAATTTTTATGAAAAGTTAATATTGTCAATAAGGTTATCGAGGTGAGAGATTTGGGCACTACCAAGATGCCGTAAGCTTAGGACGGGTAAAGATTATCATAATAATTCTATACTTTTGATTTATACTTGATTAAATACTAGTTGTTCGAAATAAATAAATTTTAATTATAATTAGCTTAACAGCGTTACAACTCCACAGTTAATGTACGGTTTAAATTAAACCGCAGAGTTGGAAAATCGCTAAATAGGTTTAAATTGAAACTCAATAATGAATTTGTAAAAGTTTTATCAATGACTTTATAATATATTTTTAAATGCAATTTTACCCTTAGGCCGGTCCAGAGTTAAAGGCCATACAACAAAAACGTTTAATTCAAATCTGTCCAATACTAAGCTACTAAGACATGCGAAAACATACAGACAAATAGACAACAATTTTTAAAACCAAAGATTTTTTTTATTCCGTACACAAGGCAAACGCGCGTTCAGGTCACCTGATGGTAAGTGATCACCGCCGCTCGATCACGACCCCATCACCAGAGGAGCTACGGTGATGTTACCGGCCTGTAAGAGGGAAACAGACGCGCTTTAAAGGTACCCATGTGGAATCGACCTGGAAACACTGCCACTGGTAGGCCATTCCACAAATGAGTGGCACGTGGAAGGAAGTTCCTATGAAATCACAGTGGTAGAGTGCCATGTATCCAGATGGTGAGAAAGATATTTCAGTCGGTTACGTACTACATTCTATTACTGTTTTAACATTTTCTTAAATATTTTTTTCGTAAATACTATTCTTCGTACTTTATTGTGTTCAATGAGCTGTCAACACTTTTTATTACAGCATAGATAACTATGGGTTCGTTCTATACGATATATATCTACTAAGTCGCTGAAATTTGAACGAACTTTGATTGTGGGTAGGGGAACGCTAAAAGAGAATTTTCGACATTCCTAAGGGAACTCGTAATGGAAATAGTACGATAAGGGTCATAAAATCAACGTAAACTAAATCACTTTGTAGTATTTAAATAATCACATCGTTTTCACAGCACCTTTTATTTTATTTTAAAGTATTTTTCTCCGTAATACCAGCCATATTACTGGCCATTTCTAACCGAGGTGAAACGTTATGTAGACATTTTTTACATTTAGAGGCAAAAGCCTTTTTGTAAATTACAAAACAGTAGGAAGATGTAAGATATCGAAGATCAATAGAAGATGATATGTTACAGACCGCAACTTTGTGTGCGTGGGTTTTTTTTCATTCTCGTAGGCATTATGAAAAATCGTCACCACACTTAAAAAACCCGTATGGCAAATTTCAGCTTTGGTTCTACGTAGTGTAGTACTCTTAGTCAGTAAAGGATTTTTTATATCAGTACATTGATTTGTATTTTTAATTTTCCGTGTAATGTACATAATAAATTGGACCTATAAATAAATAATAAAAACAATTTCATATTCAAAATATACGAGTCCTTCACGGCAATCTATGGCGGAAAACCTGCATGCGTGCTGACACGCAAATAGTCGTGTATAGGCAGGGTGTTTAAAATAGTTTCTTTTGTTTTGACTGTTTTAACTGACTTTGAAACAAGAAGTTTATATTTGGATATATTATACGTAATAAAACGACATAACGTGATGTTATTGAGAAGTGTGCAAAGTATGCAAAGTATGCACAATAGTGGTAGGGTCGAACCAGACCGAGGCAAATGTTTTTTTGTTACCCCTAGCCATGCGCCGGCCAAAGCTGTATTGTACCTATTTTTATAAAAAGTACAAGAGAACAGGAAGAGTAATTAGTTTGGCATCTATACAAATAAATTGAATTGGATTTTCTGTATATTATAATAAACTAACCATTTTTTACTAAACGCATATATATGTTTACACGGTACATATACTAAAATAATATATTTTCAGTTTTTGTCTGTCTGTCTTGCTTGTTCCGGCTAATCTCTGGAGCAGCTGGGCCGATTCTGACGGGGCTTTCACTGACAGATAGCTGATATAATAAGAAATGACTTAGGCTACGTTTATTTTAGAATTCCACGCGAACTAAGCTAGTTAGTAATAAGAGTAATAAGTTTATATATATTAAAACCATGGAGGCCTGTGATGATTTACAGCATCTGATAGTAAATTCGGTTGGTTGTGGGTTTGATTCCCACTGGGGGGAATATATAGATAACGGCATAGGATAGTTGGCGTTCTATGATGGACGCCGACGTTCAGCAGTGGACGGCGACAGGCTGAGAAATAAAAGGAATGCACACAATTTATTGTAATGCTCCGTAAAACCGTCCTTAATTTTTTTTTAAATTACATTCGGTCTATGGCATCACGTAACGGATACATTAGCCCTTTAAAACATTGTAAAATATATTATAATCTTTTCTTATCAAACTATTATTTATTATAATAATTTTAAAACTAACTTTCATTAAAATCTATTTAAAAAAGTCAAATAAGATGCAAAATATATTATAACTGTATCATATTTTTATCATACTAGGACATGAGCGTATAGATTAAATGCCCAGTGAACAGAATGTCTTGCTTGGCATAGATGTTTATCTTGTCATATTTAAAAAATAAAGTAGGATAAAAAACATATATTTATAAAACTTGTAAACCAACGTATAAACGTAGCCGCACTACGGCTGCCTTGAACAGTATTCAAGAGGCGCGGGTTCAAATCCGGATGCGTTCAATTTTTTAAACGTTGTCTAAATACATGTATTTCAATTTCCTAAGTGTGTGAATATCACTTTAAAACCATTTTGCGTGTGAATAAAACTTTATAAAAAAATAGGATTTTAAAGAAGTAAAAATAAAACTTGTACAGAATTGAAAAATCATCGAACAAGTACCGGTACCCGTATAGTTTAAAGGCCGGCAACATCCCTGTAGCTATTTCGGTGTTACACGGGGTCGTGGGCGGTGATGATCAGGTAACCCGAACGCTCGTTTGCCTTGTCTACAGAATAAAAAAAAAAAGTACTTGTAGGTACATATTTTGAAAGCTGCACGTTTTTTGGAGTACCAGAGCAGGTAAAGAGTCAAATCACTCCACCTTTTTCGACTTTTTCGCCCAATTTCGAGACAGTCCGATATGAGCGATGGAACTTCACACCTCGGTGTTTTCTACCAGAGCGAAAATAATATGAATTTAATCAATCAAATCAAATTAAATTAATTTGAATTTAATCACTCCGCGGAGTGAACACCGAACCCACAACCATAATATTTACAGTCACTGTTCCACTGCGCCACGATGTTCTGCATGTTGACAACACATTATCTCTTCATTTTCAAACGAGAGAGGCGGAAGTTAGCTCTAGTGCAAATATATTTAAATATAAACTCACCTCCAAATGGGGATTGCACTTACAACCCTCGCGTGTATAGACTCTGCTCCACTACGCCACAATGGTGTACATAATGGCTCTACCTTTTTACGTGAATCAAGAAATGTAACTTTCATATAGCATTGTAACGCTAACAATAATGTTTCACGTAACGAGTGTAATAACAGCGAGTGATTGCGATGTTATAAATTGTTTTAGATTAGGGCTGTGATTTTTTTCTGAAAATCGAAATTTGTTGATTAAATGTTCGAAAATTATCAAATATTCCTCTCTAGTAAAGCCCGTAACTTGGTTTACATTAATTATAAAATCCATAAGTTCCCGTTCACGTAAGATATAAATTAAAATTTTGTTATGTTTTTCCCTTTTAAATTTTAAAGTAGGTCGATTAAATTTCACTTTAAGACATAATAAAATTCATATACAAGTCATAATACAATTGTCAGTCTGATTAACAAAAAGCGAAGCTTCCGCAATCACGATAAATTGTGGGCTCGATTTCCATTCGGAGGAATGATTGGAATTTAATTATATCTTCATTTTCTTCGCTCTAGTGTACATACGAATGCGCGAATGTCTCGGATTCAGGCAGAACGAAAGTGAAGAACGGAGTGTTTTGACACTAGGTTCTCTCAGAATACTCTGCTATGTGGGATGAAGTAAAATGTTAATACCTGGCTAGCCCTAATTTTATTACGGTTGTAGCGAAAATCTATATTACATTATAAATTTTGGTAGACCCCTTCACCATACATGTTATATCCATACATTTTACAGAAAACACACAATAGTGCGTGTTTTTAATACATTATTAGGATAGTTTCTGCATTCCTTTCCTTTTTTTTTTAAATAGTTCCCATTTTTTCTTTCATGTTAATATAATGATTTGTATTTTTACAAAACGTATAAAAATTTGATCACAGGAGAATTTGAAACCGCGCCTTTTGGAAACCATTTGCGCTCTGACCGCTTGGCCATGCGTTCTAGAACCTACTGCATTGAAATTCTTATTTGCTTATTACCACTTATTTTTTCTAAGCATCTCTGTAGAGAGATTTTTACAAATTTCTGCTACCGAAAGATTGTACTCTACAGTGAATGATATTTAATAAAAATATATTATAATTTTTAAATGCTATTCACACATTTGGAAAAAAGGAATACTTTAAAAATGTTAAAATTTAATGATTCATACAAAATAACTTGAAGTAACAGCGCTAACCACACGTAGAACTAGTTTACTTAAATTGGACAACCCTGACCTTAAGACATGGGTTAGAGCCCTTTTATCGTCACAGGGACCTTACGAGACTCGTCATGTTAAAATTTATTGTAACATCTTACTTCTTTTTATTTCATCTCCAACTGTGACGGTTTATAGGCTTTGTTTGGTTACGTCACCGACATGCACGTGGGAACTGCGATGGGGAAAAATATTTGAATTGGCTGTGATTTGGAATTGGGACTAAAACAAGCAGGATAGCCTAACCTGATAGAAAACCTTACCTAATTACCTTAATACTTAGACGCCCCCTCTGAGAGAGAACCTGTTATCCTGATATATTTTGGGGCATTGCGTGATGAGTGGCAGAACTCAACGCCGCGCTTTGATAATCCAAAAAGTGAATACCGTGCCCTCAATTAATCGTCTTTATAGTCATAAGCTATCTCACTGCGCCACGAGGGACTCACAAGATACATATACCACAGCACCTTGTCTTAACAGAGCATGGAAATAAGAATGTTTTAAATATGATAACTTCCTCGAATGAGAATCGAACCCACAACAATCACGTTTACAGTCAGACGCTGTCCCACTGCGCTACTATGGCCGCTATGTGTTTTAATCTGTTCTTATTAAAATATTTGTATTTTAATGGACCAGTTAAATAAAGTTTAGTGTTTGGTACCGATACTCAGCTTACTAAGTCTTTAAATAGGCGTGAAATGGAGAATAGAGTGATATAATTTTTTGGGAAATCTTTGTACAATATGAAAGCTGCATAAAGAAAAGCCTTTTGGTAAAATTGATGGTAATATAATTATGTAGTTATTTTTGCACCCACATTACCAAATTACACACTATAAAGAATTTATCTGTAACCGGCCATCGAATTGCTAAAATAGCCATCTAAAATATATTGATAACACATGTTCCTTATATTAAAAACGTAATTAATTATGTAAGATGGTAAAACCATGCGTTCTTAATGAAATTCTAGAAGTATATTAAAAAAAAATTTAGGCCATACGTCTCAATTCCGAAATTAAGATAAGTTATTGCCTATGAAATAAAAAAAGATAAGTGAAGGTAAATAAGTAGGCATGCAAAGTAAGGTAAAATCAGCTACAAGCTTTTTTTTATATATTTTTTAAGTGTTATTATAAAACATGTATTTAAAAATCGTATATAAATTTGCACGCAGCGGGATTTGTAGGATAGTCAGAGAGAATCTAGTGTCAAAACACTCCGTTCTCCACTTTGCCGGGTGCAAATTCGAGGCTATGTGTTCAGTGGAGAAACTTAGGATTAGAGCTTGAACCCACAATCAATCGCGATTACAGTCTGGCCTGTCATAAATAGAGTGAGTCAAGTACAATAAACATATAAATTTGAATGTTACGTACCATTTTGTACGACGCTAATATCCATTACAAGCGTTTACTCCTATTAAGTAAATTTTAAACCGCTTTGGGTTTCGAACCGTGAAATTACACTTAATAGTATTAAATTTATTCACACGTTACTATTATAGTAACAGTAAAAACTTTCAAACAATTACATTACATGATGTGTAATCACAAGCTTTCGTGTTTGGTAGAGTCTAGTGGGGTATCACTCCGGTTTTTTGACAATATCTTTGTATATTTAAAAGTGTGTTGCTTGTGTGTCTTTTGACTGGGTTCCCTGCTATGATACTACGACAAAAATAGAGACAAGGTCATATGCTCTACTATAGTAAAATTTATACTTAATATTACAAATATTTGGTGTACACCTGATATAAATATATAGACGAAAAGGACGCGATTTGACGAGTATGGAACTTAGTACAGAAAAGAAAGCCAAACCTATTTATAAAAAAAGGATTATTTAATAAATTTCATACATATGAAACACTACTACATCATTGACGTTCACTATAATATAATGTAAAGTACTCGTACCTCTGCTAAGGCAACGCGTAATTACATAATTATGCCAAAATATTAAATATCAATTAATTTTACAGTGTATGTATTTGAAGCATAATATATTTAACCAATTTTAGTTACTGTATAATAATCCTATTCAAATCACGTACATTGTTAGCTTACTTACTTTAAACAACTAGTTCATGCCTGAGTCTCTGTTTGTGTGAATTTTATGACATATGTAGACATTGAAACTTGGATTCAAAAAGATTATAAGTTACGTTTTGGTAGTAATTTTCTTGCCTCTAAGACTTCCTCTTAAGATGTTCCAGGCGATTTGTGTCATCTTTAGACTGTTATCTTTAGGCAGACAAACAGGACCTAGTGACAGCTTTTCCCTTTCCTCTCGAATCTAAGACGTTGAGTATTTAATGCTGATACTCAACCCCACATCGTTTTCTTACTGCTGAATAAAGATTTATATAATTGTAACCATTACGTTCGCTCCTTTCTTAAACCTTAGCTTAAAATAAATAAATAAATAACCATTCTCTCAAACGGGAATCCAACCCACAGCTGCAGCATCATGCTTACAGTGTGACGCTATCCCACTGCACCATGATAGCCACAATGTTCAATGGTTTTTATTTATTAATAATAACTGCCCATCATACTACACAACTTTTTCCAAAGCTGCATTTTTCTTACAGTTAAGATGGTTTTTCATGGTTCGTCATCAGAATTTGAAAACATTTAATTGTTATTGGTGTCAATGGAAAAGGCCTATCACACTGAAAAGTTTTTTAAAAGGGGTATTGACTTATTTCTTATAGATTAGCTAGGCTTCATAAGGTGTTTCAAATCACTTATTTTGCCATTTCTTATATTTTAGCTGATCTATTATGGTTAAACATAGGTTACACACCTCAATATCAATGATAAACCTTAGTCTTGCCTAAAAAAGTCATAGATTTGTATACTATTGCTGCTTCAACACTTGATGAAATTGAGCGACGTTGAGTTCCGCACCTCAGCCAAGAATTTCTGCTATGCTTTTACACATTTTTCTAATTACTTGTAAGTATAGAACGTGTTACTATCAGTGTCATAAATATTTAACAAAAGCTAACAAAAACATAACGTAATTCTAAGTATTAGAATAGACAATGGTCGTGAGTCATATTTTTATTGTAAACTCCAACAATGTGGCCCAGAGATATATTATTTGGAACAAAAGGTTAGAAGGTAGTTTCTACTTGATGAATGCAAAAAATATTTATTTATTTAGAGAATATAAACAATGTAGAATGTAAGTGTATTGTTGTACCAATACTTGTAAGTTCAATGTAAGTTTTTTTCGCTTCAATGGCCTGGTTTGCCAACGAGCAGCATTTTAGATATATTACAAATGGTTTGTGGTTTCGATTTCCATTCGGAGGAATTATATTTAAAATATTTTTATTCCTCCGTTCTGGTACCTAAGACATTGCGGCTTTGAACTCCGCCACTCAACACGCTATGTCTCTCAATTTCTGTTAATGGAACATAACTGGAAATAAAATGCTTGCTTAAACAGTATTCCAATATATAGTCAATTTTAACGATTAACAGCAATAGCCTCCGTGGCGCAATGGTTAGCGCGTTCGGCTGTTAACCGAAAGGTTGGTGGTTCGAGCCCACCCGGGGGCGTCTTGTTTTTGGTAACATAAAATATCAATCAAAGCATTTTATTCTTTAATATTTTTGGTTAAGGTGCTTGCCTTCTTTCCATTAAGCGTATGTGCCGGAGTCGCAAGCAACAGCTAGTTACAAATAATTTTGTGATTATAGCTACCTATAATTTAAATAAATTAGGTTTAATTTACAAATGGTTCAGCTGTTAACTGTGAAAGCGGCTGTAAAAGGTTGGTGGTTCGAGCCCACCCGAGGGCAATATGTATTTGAAAGAAAGAACTCTCATAATTTATTTAAGATCTTTTTAACGCCTTAAGTATTTTGTAAAACAAATTATTATTATTTTATAAATTTCTTTAAGTATTCAATTTTACAAATAGTAATCAATTTTTTGAACCACAAAACAGTGTCGCTGTCGCGTCTTTGCCCTGATACCCGAGACAAAGCGTGGTGGTGAGTTCCGCCACTCAACACACAATCTCTCCATTTCGGCCGGAAAGTAGAGAACAGAGTGTCTTGCCACTAGGTTTTCACTGAGTACACTTATTACTGTGCGGGAATAAGGATGATGAATCTGTAAGAAACACTTTTATAACACTTTCAAATAGGTTCTTGTATCCTGATCGTTTTGGAAAGGATACTGATATTCTTTCCTGAAGTTCATGCTATGAAATTTTTGTGATCGCATTCAGACACACGTGCATTATTTCAAGAAAATTGTAATGCTAGAAGGTGATCAAAATAACTTTGCAAGTTTTTTTTTATTAACAGATAGATGATGGCAAATCTAATAAAACTGTGTGAACTGTGCAAGACATTGAGCAGCGGAACTCAACGCCGCGCGTTGTCTTATCACCAGAGCGTAGAAATTTAAATAATTTAAATATATTCATTCCCCTGAGTGGGAATCGAACCCACCAGAATCGAATACACTACGATATGATAGCCTCGTTTTTAATTTCCCACAAACTAATATGGGAATTTGTGATTGCGGCTCAAAATTGGCTGTTCGTTTAATGCGTATTCAATTTCAGAGGTTTATCGGCTCTACTGCGGTCTTTTAATGAATGTAGTTGTGTTGAAATGAATTGTTCAGTCCTAATGTCCATGTTATTTATTGGTTAGAGTAACGTTACTGTAAGATCAGATTCAAAAGAGTTTATTGTGGCGCAGTGGGACAGTATTTGACTGTAAACAAGATAGTTGCAGATTCATCCCCACTGGAGGGCATAATTATATTTAAATTATTTTCATTTCCCTGTATTGGATTTTTTTCGAATTCGAGCAGAAACTGGAGAACGGAATGTCAAGACATTAATTTATCTTTATCTGGGTTGCTATGAGAAATAAAGCGAGCGGAAATATAACTATGTTCAAAAGTTATGCTTTGTTCTAAGTATTGCACTGATTGTTATTTTTAAAATTATTGGAAATATGAAATAGCAAGTCTTTAATAACTGAATTAATTTATTAACTTGATTATAGGAAGGGTATCTGTATATTTAATAGGATACTGATATAGATTGAGTAATAGTTTAGTGTTCTATTATATATAAACGTACAAAATATAACCTTTAAGACGCCGTCGCAGTGCAGTAGCATAGCGTCTGACTGTAACCGTGATTGTACTGGGTTCGATTCCCACACGTGAATCTTATTATATTTAAATTATATTCATTATTCCGCCACGGTACCTAAGACAAAGCGCAGCGTTGAGTTCCGCTACACAACATACAATATATATCATTACACTAGATTTTTTCCCCTGGATTTTCTATACGTGGAATGTGTGAAGCTGCAGATATACTTTTATATTCCATTGTAGATTCTATTGTAGGCCATATTCAAAGTTTATTTAGTTATACTGATATGCTATTTCAATCAATAGATAGACGTTTGTTGTTCGGTTCTTTGAAAATAGAAATAGGATTTTTTTAAAGAATACCTGTACCTACTCGCGTAGAGTGCATTGAGTTAGCTCATAAACAAATAAAGACGCCTATCTAATTATTAAAATTACATAATACACCAGTATCACAGCTTAGCTTCTTAACCACAGCCTAGAATCGAACCCACTCCTGGCAGGTATTAGACGTCTATCTACGACGTATCGACGTCTGTCACAATATCTTGTGGCCAAATACAACATCTAAGTACAACTGTCCTATATTTACATACCTATACGTACGTATACCCGTTTGAGCTCTTAACCCGCATTAGACTGGTCAAGTTAGTAGTATGTCAATAGTTAGTAGCACTTGTTAAGGGTTTCTGATTGCAACTTAAGAATTGATTAATATTTGAGATTTAATTTATGTAATGCGTGGCGTTGAGTTTCACCACTGACTACGCAATGTCTCGAGTTGGGGTGGAAAGTAGGAAATGGAGTGTCATGACACTAGGTTCTCTCTGATCATCATGCTTAATGGGAAAAAACGTGAAAATGTAAAAGGAACGATTTCTATACATATAATAAATAAGAACCTCTTAATATCATTAAATACAGTGGTTGTAACTAATAAAAAGCAAATTAAAGTTATTTTATTCAAAATAAGAAAATATATGCTTCAGTTTTGAAATGTCAAATAATTTAATACTAATGTACGAGTATTAAGTTTCAATGTTAGCCAAGATGCCAGTAACCACATGGGAGCTGGACGATTTATGGTTATAATCTAGTTTGACAAAGTGCAGTGTTAAGTACCGCAGCCTCGCGCAATATCTTTAGGTGTGTAGGAAGTGTAGTTGTATATGCATTACTAAGCTATAGACATCAAAATCAACTATAACAAAGTCTTTACTTATCTTTATTAATCCGGTAGTTTCTAAGATAGTTTCATTTCATAGAACGAGACGATGCGTGTTGTGTGGCGGAACTGAACGCTGTCTTTTTTTGCGCCGGAGATGGTCAATGAAAATAATTTAAATATAATAATTCCCCTGGGTAGAGATCGAATCTGCAGCCATCGTATTCATAGTCAAATGCTGTCCAACTGCGCCACGACGGTGTTATTTTAACTTAAGATTTTCTTACGTAAGTTCTAAAGTAAATTTAAAGTCAGAATGGAGATATGATAGACGGAAACGTCAAGTAATGAGGTCTAAAGGGACGAAGTGTCTCCACGTATTTTGATGATGTGCTAGATTTCCTCCGCTGAGGATAAACTGAGCTTTCTTGAGATAAATCGTGTATAAATCGTAGCTTTGAGCTTTTATAGTAAGATATATTACTTTGTTAACTTTTGAATCAGCTCCGTGCTTTATATTGATAGGTAGAATAAAAGATTTTACTTAAGTTGTTAAATCAAGAAGCACGCCGTTGAGGCTCAGTTGACATGTCTAAAAGAACCCAATGATTCAATAAATATTAGAAAACAAGTATTCTAAAATAAAAATAAAAATATCCCTCAAATCCCCGGCAGAGGTCAAGTAATCGAATTCGACCAGCGCTTTTAAATTTTCTCACCACAAAGGTTATAAGTCTTAATAATGTATTTTTAGAGAACACATAAAAATAACTTTTGTGCCCACCCTGGCAGAGTGCGACCGCCTCTGGCTGCACACACGATGGTTGTGGGTTCGTTTCATTTCTTCGCTATGGTGAAAAAGCTAATTTCACCACTCAACACGCAATGTTTCGAACTTGGGCGGAAATTGGGGAATGGAGTGCCTTGACACTAGGTTCTTCTGCCTACCTTGCGAAAGAGTAAATCTAAAAACACATCGTAAGTGTATAAAAAAAGGTTAAAAAAATATTAAAGTTTGAGTCATTAGTCTATGAAACCATATTCTTCTGTAATTTTTAACCTAAACAAAATAATATTAAAGCTAACCTTTTTTATGTACGTACAATGGTTTTTTTTCTACGCTTTCGGACCATTGATTGGAACTCAAACCATCCAAGTGGCCTAAGGGAAGCTCCCAAGGGACCCACCCCCTAAATACATTTATTGAAAACTGTTTTTTAATTTGACTTTAATGTTCACAAATACACAAATGTTCCAACACGACTACGATATCATTTTTTAAACTTATCTTTTGTTCGCTTTTTCAAACTTTCCTAGTTATGAGATGTTTGCTTGACTGCATAAGAGCCTCCGTGGCGCAATGGTTAGCGCGTTCGGCTGTTAACCGAAAGGTTGGTGGTTCGAGCCCACCCGGGGGCGAGATGTATATTGTATATAAATAAGAACTTTTAATTTCTTTTATGTAAATGTAAAATATATAACTGATTAAGGCAAAGCAAATTTTTGATACAAATGTGATTTGTTGCTATAAATTTAAACTTTAATGCTGCTCTGCTGTTGTTTCTGGTTCGATTCCCACTTAGATAAACGATTATATTTCAATTATTTTAATTTATCTGCTCCGGTACTTAAGACAAAACGCGGCGCGACTTGCAGTCTCTAAATGGGAGACCGGAGTGTCTTGACGGTAGGTTGTCTCTGACTTCCTCGCTCGTGTGAAAATCTAACAATCAGACGTACTCCCATTACCTTACTATAACCAATCCACCACCACCAATTAAGATAATTGTGATTATTATTATATAAATTGAACTCAGAATAAAAGTCAGTTTCTAAGAGACGCTACTTCGAATCTTGCTCAGTTCATATTCTCATAGGTTTCCTGCAAATGTTTTCCAGTGCAGAAATATGAGACATTTTTTTTACGCTTTGTCTCGCATATCAGGATAGTCGGAGAGAACCTAGTGTCAAAATCTAGAGAGCACATACCGTCGAGACACTTCGTTCTTCAGTTTTCGCCTGAATTTGAGTTAATTTTGTATCATTTGTAACAAAATCACATTTGAAACATACAATTACCTAATTATTACTAAACAGTATATTTCATGACTCACACAGTCTGTCAATTGAAAATCTAAATCCTTGTGTAATTATGTATTTGATAGATTTTGTATATCGTTAAGTAATTGATGATTTACATATAAATTTTAAATAATTATTATATAGAAGATATATG
The DNA here is from genome assembly GCA_038994665.1 of Podotricha telesiphe. Classification (NCBI taxonomy): domain Eukaryota; kingdom Metazoa; phylum Arthropoda; class Insecta; order Lepidoptera; family Nymphalidae; genus Podotricha; species Podotricha telesiphe. Next base: position 125,278 of record JAOYRR010000411.1, on the reverse strand, counting down.
AAAATAAAAGATTTAATATATGAAACGTAATGCGGTAGCGTCTGCTTGCTTATGGGTTTGACTTCCAATCCGGGGAAAGATAATATTTAAATAATTGAATTGGAGTTTCTTGACTAGGTTCAGTTGTTCTACACAGTGGGAGAGTTCTACAAAGTAATTGACTTAACTTGACCTAAGTAAAGAGAAACAAAAGCCCTAAATAAAATATAAGAGCCACTTTGACTGACAAGCTCTCGCGTGATACCAAAACCGTACAGAGTAATTAAATACATAAGTAAATTATAAATATATTTTAAAGCTCCAAAATAGCATATTTTAATTAGTCTATTTATTTCATTATATTAGTAATAATAAGCAAGCGGAAGGCTATATGCTCGGATGGTGGGAAGTGCTCAATCTGCGGAAGTGTACTTCATGGTATGCGGGAGCCCGAACTCTGGCACTATCCATAAAGGTCCTGAATCAGCCGGTCAGTTGGAAAAGTTCAGGTACTTTGGATTTATTCAGCACGAGTCTGGAGGCGTCGATAACGGTGTCCAAGCCCGAATTAGCGCTGCTTGGGATTGGTTTGGCGTGACCACAGAATACCACCCCAGCTCAAAGGACTGATATACAAGAACATAATACGGAAGCGAATGATGGCCAGTACTGTCTATGCACGCTCAGGAGCTTCACGTTACGGAAACGAAGATGATGAGTTGAATGTGTGGCGTAACGCGGGCTGACCGCATAAGTTTACATTCATTCTAGGTAGTCTTAGAGTCCGTGACGTAGCGGACAATCTCCAAGAGCGTCGCCTGAGATGGTATGGCCACGTTGTGCACCGATCTGAGAACTATGTCGGAAAAATATGCCTTGATATATCTGTCCCTGGAGCAAGACCCCCCGGACGCCCAAGGAAGCGATGGCTGGATGTCGTGAAGCAAGATATGAGAGCCAATGCACTAACCACTGAGGATGTCAAAGATTAGCCATTACGCCACTTAATGGGGGGCCATCTAGTGGAAAGCGAGTCATCGTCCGCCAACCATTCAATCTGAGATTGTTGAAAAGGTGGACTTCTGGTAGTCTCGTACAATAACCCAGTACTCAGTCCATCCAAATTTCATTCCATAGTCCCAGCTTAGTGTTCTATACTTTCAATAGTTCCTACGTATTGGCCGGTGACCATATCTGGGCAATCACCTGTGGTTAGTCAGAGATGGATCCCGGCTGATGCGTAAAATACATTGCTATATAAAGGGCCTTTACGTGTTGGACCTGTCTCCCCACGCAAGCATTCTACAGGACCGGGTGTTTTTCCCGAGAGATATATAATAAGAATTATAGTTTATTGACTTAAGTATGTGATACATTATCACGCTAGATTAATTATAATTATATATTTGGCATGTTCTCTTTGGTATGTTTATTCTATACTAATTGATGACCGCAACTGTTTTTTCCTGGACTTTATGATTTTATGTTTACATTTATCACCTGTTGACAAATAAACTTGGATTCGAAATTATAGTATTTTTATTCAGCTTCACTCCAGTGGCTCCTCGTTTTTATTTTTATTGTTTTACTAGCGACCCGCTCGCGGCTTTGCCTTCGTAAACCACACCACAAAAGTGTTGTAACTTTAACGTTAGGGGAAGATTACCAAAATACAAAACTGCATTTAAATGGGTAAAGCCGTTTCTAATATTGGCCTAAATAATATTTTTTTTGATATATCTTCCCATATACAAACAGCGATCAGTTACATTTTTATTACATGTATAGATTATAATAAAGATAGACGATGAATTTTATACCTTCACGCCCTGAATCCTTTAGTCGTAAATATTGCAACGCAACGTATCCAAAGTGTTATCTGTCCATTTTATTGCAAATTTATATGTTTTTCGCTTTCAAATATCCTAGATATACAATTTTCTGTTCTTTTCATTCGAACGTGCTCTATGATATGACAGTCAAATATGTAATGCGTCGGGTGCATCTGTCTTTGATTAATGTAACTATCTGTCCAATATCGTTGCACTTTAAATGGTAATTAATTACACACTCATTAGTGGTTGTCAGTTTCAGCCAGAGTAGTTTTTGGAGAGTTGTGATAGCGACGGATTTATGACATAGTAAATTATAATGAAATTGTAGCGTTTTGTGCGTTCTTTCAATGGTTAGTGAGGAATGGAGGTAAAATATAATATGGCTAATTGAAGCCAGCTTTCATAAGTAAATATTGACATATAATTCAGTTTTTCATTCTTCTGGTAAAATTAAATTGTATGTAAATTGAATTGAGCATCAGATTTTGTCTAATTAGACTAGGGCATTATTTGGCTGGTATATTTAAGAAAACAATTCCTTAAATCAACTTTTATTTACAATTTACATCACAATAGAATCGTTTTATATGAGAACTTATCACATTCCCTTTTTTTTCTTAGATTCACGCATTTTCCCGCTTAGCAGGATAGGTTACGGGTACTGAGTGACAGAACTGAGTGGCAGAACTCATCGCTGCCCTTTGTATTGTCACCAGAACGGAGAAATAAAAAAAAAAGAAATTCCCCCATTCAAAATATTATAGTTAAATACATCTCTCTGAACTGAGCCACAATAGTGTCTACTGTACTACTTCACAATTTTGACATTATATTAAAACAAATATTAAATCATTACATAACAACTTTTGCATGCATAAAATTTTCGTTAAAAGCCACAAATTCAAAAATAAAGCCTAATATATACACTAACAATTAATACCCCATACAATATAATAAAATTGAAGTAATTATCAAAATCCATTGTTATTATAGCATTATAATTTGCATAACGCTTTTGTATTTTAGGGGTTTATGTTTTATTATATAAGTATAACTTTATACAAATATGACACTATGGTGACGCGACGGTTGTGGGTTCGATAGCCTACTAGACGATACGATACGATACGATATTCTACTAGAATAAAGCGTTAAAAAATAATGTAATATAAACGTTAACCTACAGGCAAGTATAGGTTTTGTGTAACACCTCACACTCCTAATACTGAGAGATGAATCACTTCACTCTCTTTCTGATAATTTTAGAGACAATAGCAGGCAACTTTAGTTTTCATTTAAAATACTAGTAGCTGCCTGCAACTTTTTATACATGGAAGATGATTCATATAATGACTTTCTACCAAAATACTCATAATACTGAATAACATTTTTAAAAACGTTATTCAGTATGATGAGTCTGCTGTCTATTATAGTCTACTATGGTTCTACATCAGGTATTCTACTCTTCAAAATTAATTTTATTTTAGTCCTGCCTAAGCTTAAAAGCTATACAAATAAAGGACGATATATTTTAGTGATTCATAATATTTTATGCTTCACGTTGATAGGAATAGGGCCTATTGGAATGGTTATTACAAAGCATTTTGCACTTAAAATTACATTTTCTTTCATAATATAAAAATACATATTATATTGAGACCATGAGGCCATCGTGGCGCAGGACAACATCTTACTGTATACGCCAAAGCTTGTGGAAATGGGCACAAATTTTGCATCTAAGACCGTTTGCGGGCCACACCCATACATCGATGTCTTTAATATAGGTTGAAAATAATTAATAAATATATATTTTATAGCAAATATTGAAAAGAGCAACTGTTGACTTTCTCGCTGCCTTTTCTTAGCAGAACTGCCTTCCGAGCCGATAGTAGCTTGCTATAGGACTGGCCATACTCACATTTTTATTTTAAATGATAATTCAAAATTGCTTGTAATGGCCTTTCTGAATAATAAATATTCCGATATTGATTTTGAATATAAATAGTTTTAATATTAATCAATCTTTCAAACGAGGATAAAATTCAATAAAAAGGATGTGGATTCAATTCCCACTTAGTGGAATGATCATAATATTTTAATTTCTCTGCTCTGATGAAGAAGAAAAAGTGAGTTCCGCCACTCAACACGCAATGTCTCGATTTCGGGCGGAAAGTGGAGAACAGAGTGCCTTGACACTTTTTACTGACTACCCTGCATTGCGGGAAAAAAACGTAAATGCATATATATTTTTAACTTTATATACAAACTACAGAACCCTCGTAAAACTTATCTCAGGTTAAACCGGTAGATAAATAAAATATCATCCACGATTGTAAATTTAACTTATAAATATTAATACCATTATAAACAACGCGTGCTGCGGTTGTTAGTCTGATAAGAATAATTAATTCCTTTCCAAAATCCATATTGTCTGAATAAATGGTTTTGTGTTTCTTTTTTGGGGGTGACAGGAACAGCGATCGTTGAAAATTTATTCTTAAAGTTTTAAGTTTTTTTAACAGAAGATAGTAATATTGTATTGAATTGTCGTATTAGAACCCGCACTTCTTCGAATTAAGCTGTAGTACGTTAATTTTGCGAAAGACGATAAATAATATACAGTTAGTGTTCAATTGTGTGAATAATTAAGTGTCTTAGCCATTTTTTAAAATGTTATTTACACTCTTGGGAAATTGAAAATCATATATTTGGAAAACGTATAAAAATTTGAACGAATGGCTTAGCGATGCGGGTTTAAATCCCGCTGCATTAATTTTTTTATATGTTTTCTAAATATATGTTCTTTAATATATGTAATCGTTTCTCCTAGTAGGAATCGAACCCCCAATTATCGCGTATACAGTCACTGTCGCACTGCGTTACGATACCTACACATTGCATATTTATATACCTATATGAATAAATGATATATGTGTGGTTAATCGAGTAGTAATTGTGTATCATAAATTTAAACCACAATTAAGCCTAACTAAATTTACGGCCGTCAATAGTTTGATTATAATTAACTTATCACTTCGCGGAAACTGTCATGGTGCAGTGGAAGTTTTAAATTTAGATACAGGTTTATATACAGGTCGAGGCCGTTGTGGCGCAGTGGGGCAAAGGCTGACTCAAAATGAAGATTGTGGGTTCGATATAGTCCTAGTAAGATAAATCTTATGTTTGTAAATTGGGTAAAAATAATATATTGACTTAAGTACTATAGTTTAAGAGAACCTATGGTTCTCTTTGAGACGCAGGTCGTATAAACGTAGCTCTATTATAGAAAGGTTTAAAGTAATAAAAAAGGACCTCTTATACTTTATAGTATTTGCATGAAGAAACAAGGTCTAATTCAACTCGTTTGATCGTTAGATATAACTTTTAACGATGGAAATCACTACAGGTCGATATAAACGTAGTTAAGTAATATATATATATATATATATATATATATATATATATATAGTAGTAGTATAAATTTAACTAAAAATGTTGCTGGAGAAGAATTAAGAATTTTGCATTATTACACTCTATATGTAAAAGAAGTCAAAGGAAAATTTTTGCATAACATTATAACTAACACCTTTATATACCATCACTGCAGTAATTGACTAATTGGGAATCATTTTTATAGTTTTCACCATAAATATGGTTATTTTATTTGTTAAAATATTGCTCAATTGTAAAAAAAATTTTAATCCGTACACAAAATTTTCGTAATATAGTTGTTTTGATATTACCATCCTATTCTTTTTTAAATTATCAGTTAAAAAAATTACTTGTGCGTATCTTATAGGCTGTAAGTCCTTAGTCACCTTCGGTTCTTTTTATCACCTCCCTTCATTATAATAGCACAAAACATTTTAAATATATTGGTGCAAAAATCAAAAACCTCAATTAACATTTATATAATATATAATGACAGACTACAAATTAAAAAGTAATATTTTGTTTATTTTTAGTTATAACAGTATTTGTAGTCAGACTAAGTAGAATAATTTTCTTGAACATAATATTATTTTCAATTCGTATTAAAGTTTCCTAAGTAAATCTTAATAATGTTAATATAGGCTTATATTAAGTTATAAAGGATTTACAAAAATAAGAACAACACAATTTACGGGATTCATTTGTGGAAATATTTAATTTTAATATATTGTTAATAATAATACGTTAAATTAATAAAATAAATAATACACTCATTGCCATGTGTTTGACATATACTTTTCTATATAGTACCATGCAGGTATACCGGTAGGCAGGTACCATATAAGTAATACCTATGTGAATTAAGATGTGAATTAAGATGGCAAGTTAAGAACGGAGTGTTTTGCCACGAAATGCTTTTTAACTATGCTGTTACCCAGGACGCGTTAAGCTATCAAATCTCTAAATGATTTTTGAATTTTGAATTTTTCTTTGCGTAATATATAGAAGATGCTGAAGTTTAAAAGAAAGAATAATAGATAGTAAACAAGACAGATTTAGTAAGCTAAGGTTAAACTAATAGTATATTTAACGACCAAATGAAGTGGCCCAGTTTAAACTACTGTTATCTCTTATCAGATGTCATTAATCAGTTTAAGATGAATTAATGTTTGTAGTTTTGAGCGTGTTTCTGATAAGGGAGTTATTCATATTACAAGTCATTTGGGTCGACTTTGGTATAACAAATTTAGGGCAACCCCTTAAATATTGATCGTAAGTTTTACACCGTCTTGATATAATTAGCAAACGTTTGATTGACTTGATTATGGTTTTGATTTAGACTCAAGGATCGTTTTTATTTATTAGTATTCATTTTCAGGTTAAGCGTGGCAGACAGAGACAATCCAATCTACCGCTGCTATGTTCGTAACTCCACTATACAATGCGATCTCGGGATGACCAGCCTCAGTGGCGTTATCACCCAGTGGACCGTAGATACATTCAAACGGGCCGATGCTTCTACAGATCGACACATACAAGACATCGCCCCCTGGCATTCCCGGCCGCCAGACGCTTCCCCCGGTACCTCCTTCCCCCCCCAGACTCCTGAGTCGCTGATCGTCTAGCTGGGCCTCCTTTGCTTGGTCTCACCCGGCTGGGCTGATCGCCCGGACAGCATACTAGCTCTTTCCTATCCTTCACCCCGTTCCCCTTTTGGGAACAAACCCCCGGCCACATGAGGCCAACCCGACTTCCATCCATATTTATGGATGGCGCATACATCCACTTCCAGAAGGCCAGGCCCTGAAAAAGTTTCCCCTCTCTCCGCATGGAGTAGAGAGAAGAAAGCAAAGTTTAAAGTTCAATCCAATCTTCGCTTTCCACCAAACCGAAAGACTTCTCAGTTGGTGACTACGGTCATCTAGCTAGGCCAAGATAATGAAATTCCCTTTAAAATAACCTTTACCTGTAACCTTTGTTTGTACAATCTGATATGATCCAAAAAAAATTTCAATCTATTCTTTACTTTTTTCGCTCCACAATACAATTTTCTTGTAGATGGAATCAAGTTCTTGAATACCGATTACTCGATTGTTTGTCAGATTAGCGAATAACCGCGTTAATCGACGAGAGATTTACTTGAGAAGCTTCAAATTTACATATCAGTGGCTATCTTCAGATAATTGCATTTACACTTGTATTTATATAATATTTTTTTTTTCTTTTTAGTTACGCATTTTCCGCTCAAAGTATAGTGGAAAAAGAGAATCCAATATTTTCACCCTGCCAGTCTCCATAATGCTGAAGAAAACATTCGTGTATTTCAAAGTGTTATTTACATACGAAGAATAATAAAAACATTAAAAAAATTAACGTCACGTGATTTGTACATTCTTCACGCTTTTTTCCGCATAGCAGGAAAAAAAAGTAATCCTTTTCTCTCTTTCCTATTTCATATGTAGTGGTATACCACTACATATAAAATAGCCTATAGCCTAAATATATAAAAACATTTTAAGAAATCAAAAGTAACATCACAATATAAGTAAATAAAACTGAAATGCTTCCGGCAATCGAATTTAAGACATTTAACAGCAGGTATTCTTCCTTTTATACTTAATCGTATCGGTAGTCGATATAAGTTAATAGGTATACATATACGAGAATAATGTAAGTGTAAAAGACGTTTATCACAGTTATATTATATAGCTGTACTATCTGACTAACCCACTATGCCGTAGAAAGCTAAACATATATAGATAAAGCTGCAATAATTATTTTTTTTTAAACACGTTTAAAAATTCGGAATTTGAATCCACGCCTCTTGGAAGCCGTCTAAGCGTTATGACCGCTAAGCCATACGTTCTATATCCAGCTACGTCGAAATCCTTAGACGTTACTTACAACTAATTTTCATTGTTAAAAAAGCGAATGAGGCTCAGATTCCAATCCCGCTGAGTTCAGCGTTTTTATACGTTTTTTAAAATGTATTTTATTCTAGATAAGAAGTGAATTGTAAAGTTTCCATATTACTAAAATGACTATTAAGCATTATCACTACACCATTCATTATTTATGTCCGCGACGTAAGATGTATCAATGTAAGAATATTTTGCAGGTATAAATGCATTTTCCAGGACTACCTGTTGTTTTATTTTGTTCCGGCCTGTTTAAAAAAACGATACAACATTATGTAAACGGTGTCTTTTGCTTTATCCGCTATCAAGTAACTCGTATCTCTTAAAAGCTCTGATAAATATTCCGAATTCCTTTAGTCCAATCGTTTGCTCAACCAATTTAGTAATTGCTTCCCTTCCTTTGAGATGCTATGTTAAGTATTTATAAGAATTTATAGATAAGACAAGCGTCAAGAATTTGGCATTGTTAACTTTGGTATTTGTTTAAAATCTTGTACATCTATGTAATGAAAAATGTAAATGTGTATTTAATTTTCTTCAGCTTCTCCCATTTTCCCGCATAGTAGTCAGAGAGAACCTAGTGTCAAAAAACTCCGTTCTTCAAGTTACGTTATTACCCAAATTCCAGACACTGTGTGTTTGTTTTGCCAAAGCGAGTAAAGGCATTTTGAAATTAAACTGTTTATAACCGGATTATTCGCGTATATTTTTGGTAATCGAAAAGACATTTTAGAAACCACCAAATGATATACAATTTAATAATTGTTTGTCAGTTGATACAATTATTATATATAATTTTGATATTATATCAATTATATATAATAATTGTATCAACTGACAGACGAATGCCACCTCAGTCTACCTGTGACCACGAACTACTGTAAAGTGTTCGAAACGTCGAGTTTCTAAAATGTATTTTCGGATACCAATATTATACGTGATTAATCCGGATAAAAATAGTTTCATTTCAAAATGTATAATAATCGCGCAAATCAAAGATAAAGGCTATTAATATTTTTTTCATACATGCAAATATAATGTGATAATTGAGTTATTTAGCTATTATTTTTGTTTATATCACGCTTCTCAATTGGAACAGAAATAATGCCCTCTGAAGGTATAATGTGTTAAACGAAACTCAACGCTTTATTTTGTCTTCCTAGATTGTATAAATAATAATAATTTAATATGAACATTGCCTAGAAAAGAATTGAACCCACAATCATTTCGTATTCAGTCAGGCATTGCCCCACCCACTGCCTCACATTGGATTTATAATAATATATTATAATCCCTATATACGGTATATGAATGTTTCTGTATAAATTAGGGGAATGCTATTATAGTCAATAATTAATGTAAATGATTGAGTCCCTTTTGGTACGTACTTTAAGACGTAAGGAATTAATTTGTGTGATATACAAATGAATTTAAATCAATTAAAATGTTTTTTTTAACATTCCAAACAAATAAATTAAAATGTTTTTTTAACATTATTTTTAGAGTGTTATTCACACACTTTGGAAATTGAAAAACATATATTTAGATAAGATTATTCTACGAACAATACGTAGAATAATTTTTGGGTAGCAGAAATTTTTAAAAATCTCTCTACAGAGATGCTAACAACAAATATAAGTTGTAATAAGCGTATAAGAATTTCGACATAGCTGGATGTAGAACGCATGGCCCAGCGGTGGGTTCAAATTTTTATACGTTTTCCAAACATATGTTTTTCAATTAGTGAAATTGCAAAGAATTTAGTTTGAATACATTGTAATTTATAACTACACATTTTTTCGTTATTTCGCATGGTTATTATGCGTAAAGACTTAGATCTAGATTGTAATAGTCGAAGTGCCTCATACATTTACGTGCTATGAAAAAATAATCTCCCACTTTATAGCTGTCCTTTAGACGGTCATAAAGCTTTATTTTCTTTAGCGGCTTTAACACAAGTTTATTACACTTGTAGTGGAAAATAATCATTTTATACTGTACTTGACAATTGTTGTTCTATATTTCGTTTTGAAATTATCTTTCTATTTATCTATACTATAATAAAACAGTTCAAAAGTTGTGTTTTTACATTGAATATATTTACGAAAAAAGAGCTTTCACAAAATCTATCTGTTTGTTTCCGCATCGTCGTAGCTACTGGACCGATTTGAATGATTTTTTGTTGGACACCTTTTAAGTCTGGTCAGGACTTAGTCCTAGTCTATTTCGGAGACTAATACATCTGATAGAGCTATAATAGACCAGATGTCGCCTTAACAACAATTGCAAAGCGTAATGGGAATTTTAGTGGGATGGGTCATTAAGAACTTGCAAACAAAGTTGCAAGCAGTACTAGTTTTATCACAAAATTTACATAATTTTTCTGCTTAACCTTTCGTATTTTACAGTACAGATAAGAATATTTAAATGATATATCAATCCTTTTATCCAGTCATAGTGAGAAAAAATTAACAGTTATCATATTATACTGCTACGGCAGCGTCATTCAATAACAAAATATTAGATTTACACCCAAGACTATTTCTTAAGAAGACAATCAAACAAGAAGTGATGGCAAATTCTGGGATCATTTTCAAGGATAGGCAGCAGATATCTAAGGCTCTGACCGCTAAGCCACCCGTTCCTTGAACGGTTTACAAGAGGCGCCTCTTGTAAACCGTTCAAGGAACGCGTGGCTCAAATCGGGTTCAAATCCTGCTGCGTTCAAATTTTTATACGTTTTTTAAATATGTTTTTCAATTTTCTAAGTATGTGAATAACACTTTAAAAATAAAATATGTTAAAAATATTTTCTATCGTCTGTTGAAAATGTTAAATTAACAGATCTGAAATTAACAGATCTGAAACTGTATAAACAGTTTTGTAGGACTGTGAAATATTCTTTTGTATAATTTAAATGTATAATATTGATTATAGTATAATATAATATTGAAATAAAAAAAATATGTAAAAAAACAGCTTTTTGAACAAGCAATACCAAAACAAAAAATTGAAAAACTGTACTTAATGGATGGAGCCCTAAGAAATTTCTTTTAACAAGACGTTGTCACTACGCCTACATTATTAATGGCACTAATCTACCCACGATGGGTGTGGCGCTAATTATACCATCGTTCTACATTCTTACTACAGATATTTCTTGATACAAATATAAATAAAATATATAAAACAACACTTTGATCCATCGCCTGTACCTATGTCTCAAACTCGGGCGGAAAGTGGAGAATGGAGTGTTCAAGACACTAGGTTCTCTTTGACTACTTTGGTATGCGGGCATAAGCGTGAAGCTGTAAATTATATAATATATTCAATGTGTGCTTTAACTTTATACCGCTTTCAGTTTTTTTACAAGAAGTCCTCCCTTTACCAAAGATTGTCATTTCATCTACGCTTATCTATATCTATCTATAAACACCTTTGAATACGTATCATTTTGTGAGCTATAAAACATTTTTTATGGTTTTCTATTTTATTCTATTCTATTCTACAGTAAATTATCTATCTTGCAAGATTCAAGAAATACGTAAACAAGAAAAACACAATATTACCAGATTCAAATATATAAACTGTAATAAGAACTAGTTTCATTTTATTCGTATCCAGATAAAGATTGTACAATCTTAAAAGAATCTTAAAGCACTTTGAACCGCAAACACTCATTTTATGCCTGATCGTTTGCCCGATCGCTCCTCATTTCCTCGTGAAGCCGTTTATCCTTTGGAATGAACTTCCGGGTTTCCGATGGATAATTGAAGGCTTTCAATATTCTATCATTCGATTTGGAAGAAATGGTTTTTTTAGGTAGATAGTAATTTTACTACTATATTGCAATTGATAAATGTCTGGATAAACATTATAGGTGCATATTTGAATCAATATGTGGGAAATATATATACAATATTCGCAAGATAAAGCAAATATTTATTACACGTAATGTATAAAAATTTTAACGTTGCGGGATTCAAACTCGCGCCTCTTGGAAACCATCCAAGCGCTTCGATCGCTAAGCCATGCGTTCAATACATTAATCCGTACAAATATGCGAAAGTAACTCTGTTTTTCTGTCTGAGACGTCATCTAGGCCAAACTGCAAAATTTTATATAGAGATACTTAAGGTCCTCGCATTTTTTGTTAATTTTTAAAACCTATAGTAGTTTATGCAGGCGAAGCCGGGAGTGGGTCATTTGTTTAAATACAATCATTCCCCCAATTGGGAATAGAACTCGGAACTATTGCATATACAATCAAATGCTGTCACACTGCGCCACGTTAGCGTTTAATTATTGTATATTTTATTATGTATTTTTTAGAAAGAAAAAATGATATAATTATTATTATATCACACTTCACTATTGTGAAGTGCTAAGTTTTTGACCAATATTGAGGACTTTAAACCACTCCACTCTCCGTAATTCTCCATTGTACAAAGTGCGTAGAGTGCATCTACAACTTATAAATAGATAAAGGAGTAACTTGTCACCACGAACTCTCTGTCATACAATGTCTAGATAATAAATAAAAGTAATACTTTTATCAATGATATGTACAAAGTACTTACATAAGAACAGGTTGTTTCAAAGACCGTGCCTGATTATCAATCTCAATGCCGGATATTGTGCTCTCAAGCGCTTAGAACCTTTGGCGTGTGCTATAATCAGTAAAATAAGAATGCTTAGGAAATTTACATTCACCGATAGCGTTGAACGTGTATTATTAGAGAAAACTATATATAGGAACAATTATATAACAAAAGCAATTTAGCTGATCAAAATAAACAAAAATAAGTTGTAATAGTTTTAATTAGCCTAGTGTCTCCTGCTCGAGGTGTGAGAAAGATTGCGGTACCGATTGATGAGGGCGATCGACATTGATGTCGAACCCGTATATTCTCAGAAATATGTTACAGAGAATTCTTTAAATGCTTAATGTCGATGGGAAGGTTATTGCAAAAATCGCTGAATTGGAATTGGCGCATTTATAACAGACGTAACCGATTTAGAACGCATGGCTTAGCGGTCAAAGCGCTTGGTTTTCTAAGAGCGGGTTCGAATCCCGCTGCGATTATCATATCTCGGTACATATCATCGCTCCAGTACATTTTTATTTGTTCTATTACGATTACCAACGGTTGTTAAATTGATATATATCAAGTAAATTTGTCTTAAAACTAATACGTCTAATGTAATACCACTTAAAGATAAACATCAGATGCAAAAGAGAAATGAAAATACATAACATAAAACAAAGCGCGGCGTTAAGTTAACACGCAACGTTTCAATTTCGGGCGGAAAGTGGGAAGCGGAGTGTCTTGACACTAGGTTCTCTCAGACTACCTTGCTATGAGATAAAAGGCTTGAAAATTAAAAAAATCATCAAAAATGAGTACCATTTTCATCAGAAGATTGATATAAAAAAGATCTCTAAGTAGTACAAGTAATGAGAAAAAGCAAATGATTTGACATGAAAATGAATAGCAAACGATTCAGTGTAAAATAAGTTCTAGCGGTTGGTTGAGATTTTCTTAAAGATATTCACTTTATTCGTCTTTGTTTAAATGGACTTGCAATCATCGAACAATAGAAGGGAGACAATGGTTAAGTGGAAAGCATTACTTTTGTTTCACATCTAGATTGGTTGGTTTTTTAGTTTTGTATTAGTGGGTTCAATACCTGATTCTTTTTGCCATTGTGGCGCAGTGGTACAGCGTTTGACTATAAACGCGAATAATTGTGAGTTTGACTTCTACATGGGGAAATTATTATATTTCAAATATTTTCATTTCTTCGTTCTAGTACCTTAGACAAAGGCGCAGCAAAGCTCAGCGTTGAGTTTCGCCACTCAACACATAATGTCTCAAAATTTGGGTGAATTTGGGGCATTGTGTGTTGAGAGGCCGAGTTTAAAAGTGTGGCACTTTTTTCTTACCACAGCTTAGAATCAAAAATAATTTAAATATAATCATTCCCTCGAATAAAAATTGACTCCACAGCCCGTCGCTTGTACAATCAGGTGCTGTCCCACTGTGCCTTGGTGACCTCAAAATAATATATACATACGTATATATCATAGTTGTAATGAACTATAGTTTTTATATAACTATAAAAAAATAAAGGTAATTAGAAATATTAGAAAGTAATCAGTACAATTTTTTTTTAAAAAGAATGTCGTTGGCAACTATTATTATTGTTTTCAGTAATGAAGTGGGGCAGTGAGATAAAGGTAACCTAGTGAGATAGAGATAACCTCAAGACACTCCATTCTCCTCCTTCCGCCCGAAATCGAGACATTGCGTGTTCAGTTACGTAACTCTACGGTCCGATTTGTTATGTATCACCAAGCGGAGACATGAAAATTATTATTTAAAAATTCCCCTGAATGGTAATCCAACCCACAATCATCGTGTATACAGTCAAACCCTGTCACACTGCTCCCACTATAGCTTCGTTAAATACTACCACTAATCTCTAAGATATGAAAATGGGTAAAGCCCTTCATTTCGCTTTACAACTCTCCGCTTTTTCCAAAGCATATACGTCGCATTGTAATTAAGTATGACGTCATCGTGGAAATTGTAGTAAATTTATTTTTTGCAAGGAAAAGTTTATAATTAAAATAGTTTTATTTTTTCTGTCTGGTGAGATCAAACGCGACGTTGAGTTCCGGAAGAACAAGCCAATTTTTTTAAATGTACGTAATATAGAGTATGGAGCCTATAGTATATGTAAAATGCTTATGAAGAGAAACCTCCCTTCTATTTATCGTAATCATGACCTTGTCTTATAGGAATAGTTTAGGAAACGTGTCATATAAGTGATTGTTAGACTTAGGAACTTACATTGCTTACAATATCTAACATATTGTATACGAAGCCATTGTGGCGCAGTGGGACATCGTCTGATTATAAATGCGATTGGTTGTGCGTTCGATTTCCACTCAGCAAATGATTTACACATAATATATTTTTAATTATCCACTCCACCTAAGCCAAAGCGCGATGTTGAGTTCCTCCAATCAACAACGATTTCCGGCGGAAAACAGAGAACGGAGTGTACACTAGATATTCTCTGACTACCCTGCGTACGTAAAAACCGTAAAGCTATATATGTACACACACACACACGTACACACACACACACGTACACACACACCCATATATATACACACATATACATACACACATATACACATATACACATACATGCACATTTATTACATTATATGTGTACAAAGAAAATAAGCTAAAAATCTATTTTATAATAAGCTTAAAGAGATTTTAATATTTTATTTCTAAATACATTTGAGCCGTCAATATGCATATATTTGAATGCTACTATCATTTTGATTTCTTAGTAAAAATTTATTTTATTAATACTAGTAACGGACCTACTAACGCGTTAACTAAACGTTGCCTTAGCAAAGTGTTAGTCTGTTTGTGCAAATGTGTATTTAAAACACATGGTAGTGTGTGTAATATGTTTATTTAATAATATTTTTTATTAACTTTACGTGTTTCTAATGCATTATTATAAAAAATACTAGCTTCCGTGCAGACCAAGCATTATCTATTTTTTAATCACCGGTTAAAATGACCCCGCACGGAAGGAATAGGTCTACCAATTATCGGTAGATGTAGTGTTAAGTGATAGATGAACGATAATTACATTATTGTGCTTGTAGTTTATTTTTCTCAACAAATTTCCTTTAAGATAAAGCAAATAATATTTCACAATAAAAAGAACATTTTCAATACGATATACATACAGTAAAAACTCAATATTTTAACATTTTATTTAAAGTGTTATTATTAATATATATATATATATATATATATATATATATATATATATATATAGAAATTGAAAAGCATAGATTTAGAAAACTTATAAAAAATTTAAAAACCATTCAAGCGCTCTGACCGCTAAGCCATGCGTTGAACGAACGGTTTTTTAAGAGGCATGGGATCAAATCCCGCTGCGTTCACAATTTTTATACGTTTTCTAAATTAATGTTTAAAAAAAAAAATTTTAATATTCATTTTAGGTTACGTTCGTAAAGAGCTCTTGTACTTTTCTTTCGAATATCTTCAGTCCAGAAACTTCGAAGTTTAAAACGTCGAAGCAAGCGGAGAAACATTGCAGAGGCTGCTGCGTCTGACAAAATGCATCGTCGTCAACGTCGACGTCGTTTTAAGAGATATATTAAGAAAGAAACATAACAAAAAAATAATAATTGGCAAATGGCAATTTCCATAGTACTCCTTACGCATGTTTTTTGTGTAAAAAGATACTGAATTTCCCTTTTACATTTTAATCTAATGATATTTTAAAAAGTCAGTCAGTTTAATAATCATACATAACAAATACTTACGTCAAAATAATAACATAAATATTACACACACTACATGTTTTTGTTTGACATACACTTTTGTATAAAGTGACATATACATTGCTAAGGCAACGCGTATTTTACACAACGACGGGTACAAATGAATAGAGAAATGATAATAGTCCATTTTCTGTTTTGAATTGCAAAAACAATACCAACTTTTGAAATTAATAACAAAATGCTGAGCATAAAAGAAAGCAAAAGCGCGTTTGTAATTACTGTCACCACCATTGTAGAGAGTAAATCAAAGGTCTTCGTTAATGAAGATTTCCATTTGTATTGTTGATTCAACATCTCAACTGTTAAGTGTAATGATGAATGGTCAGAAAATAGTCGAATATTTTCAAATATTCTAAACAAAAAGATACAGATTTCATAAGAAACTAAAATATAAAGACATACAAAATGTATGCTTCTTTCTTCAATCAATATATTGTAAACAACCTTACCTATAAATTACTATAATATTTATACAAAATTACTGTACCCTTAAAAATACACATTTATCGAAAATATTTCAAATACAACTCCCCTCAACTAGGATATGAACCCACCTACTAAACCTCAATGTATAAAAGTATTTATAGACCAAATTCGACTGATCCAAATTAAAGTACAAGACAAGAATTGAGAATCACTATCACGTACGTACTACTGTGATTTGATCGGAACCAATTAAACCTGTTGCTATTAAAGGGCTAGAGGGATGAAACAAAGCAGAAATTTCCCTTTACGCGGACATATAATCTTCATAAAATCGAAACGAGCAATAAATTCACGTCCTAAATAAACTGTCTTAGAGCAGACCCTTAAGGAACCTAAAATAACAGACAAAACGTGACTCAACTATGAAATTTGACTTTTAAACTATGAAAAAGATTTTTTAGTGATGACAGTTTTGGTGTTACCAACGAGTATTGCCTTTATAAGTAACTGGTTTGGTTCTCGTTTGAAGCTTATCGCTTAATATTGTTGTTAAATTTGTTACTGCCAATTTAACTACTCCTAAAATTTAAAGTTGCCTGGCAGAGATTTAAGAGGTAATAGCGATAAGGCCATCTATTAAAAAAAATGTTTTCTTTACATATGTCTTTTTTGTTGTTCTCTGTAAATTTGCCGAGTGCAATTAACCATATTATTAAAAACAATAAACCTAATAGACTTTGGAGCTAAAATAGGTATTTTCTTTATTTTCAAGCAATTTTCCACTGATTCTTGTTATGGTAAGAACGTATGTATAATTCTCTATCTGTTTTTTATTTTCCAGCTGAATATAATGTGACACTCAATCCAAAACAGTTATAAAAAGAACACGCTAAAGTTTATAATCTTTGTTCTTATTATCCTGGCACAGATATCAGGTTCATAAGATTCAAACATGTCAAACATTGAAGCGAATCGGCCGGCAAAATGTGAATGTCAAAAGAGCGATGCAAAGTTTTCCTACATTAATTGATTGCTAAAAATGTGTCTTAATAATAAGATAATGTACTTTTTGAAATATATAAATCCATAATCTCGCTGGAATAATTATATTTTGAATATTTGATCTCCTTTGCAATACTTTATTCCGAATTCTTACTCAAAAACCATACAAATTTTCACTACATATTTTTCTACATACGTATTTCCCTTCGAATATTATTCTATTATATTCTACCTACAATGGTATCAAAGCAAGCTATAAGTGTAACAGTGGTATACTTGTGTCTGAAATCAAGAATCGAAGAGGTAGTTTGCGGGGCACAGATAAGCGTATCAGAGCCATTTGGCGTATAGCTGATAATTTCCGTTGCAAGATGGCGTCATTTACGCTTGGTAATGGTTTGGTCCGGGTATAAGCGGTTTTGTGTTGGTTTGTTTTAATATTGATTGTAATATTTTAGTTATGAAATTATACATGGTTGGTATGGTTTTAAATTTGTATATTTAATTATAGTACTAATGAGATGTTTGATTCATTTAACATGTGATATCTCTATTAAAAGAAAAAACTGATACAATTATACTTTGCTTTTGTTACTATCCGAAACTATATAAAACGAAACAAGTTAATATACAATAAATATATATATTTACAACTATAGTATTAGATAGGTTGTTCTGGTATATATACGTGATATAGAAGTATAACTAGCATTATAGTTATAAAGCAGCTTTTTCTGGGTAGGCTGAGAAAATCTAGTTTTGAGACACTCAGTCGTTAGCGATAAAATTATAGACTAGCGACCCGCTCGCGAATTGGCCTGCTTAAACTACATTACTATACTATTTCGTATTCTCGCCCACCCGCGTTTTCACTTAAATCACAGACTTCGCTTAAACTTATAATCAAAATGTTTGTAATTTTTTTGTTTATAAACCGATTAAAATGAAATAAGCACTTAAATCGGTTAAGCCGTTTCTGAGATTAGCGTGTACAAACAAACAGATAAACAGACAAACAGAAAAGAAAAAATATATATTATTTTGAGTTATATTACTCTAAATGCCCCTAATAATATTCTTTTTCATAAATCTTCCATGTACACACAGCGATCAGCTATATTTTTATTATATGTGTATACACACAATTAATACGTAATATTCATTTGCAGGATGGAAAAAACACGTAGTTAGAAGGTAACAGTAAACAGGTAATTACAGTAAACTGAATTTAATATAATATAATACTATATAGATTTCATTAATCTGCTGTGGTGACAAGGCAAGACGCGGTATTGAGTATCGCCCCTTAACTCCCCATATCTCTAAATCGGGCCGTCTAAAGCTGAAAAAAATATAATCGCCATCTACAGCACCACAACTTTACTATCATACGTGGCAAATATGAAAATTGTTCATCTAACTTCAAACTCTATTCTTCAAAGAATAAGAGTGTTTAAAGAATCTTCATTTAACAGATTCTACGTCTTCTACAGAGCTTGAAATGTAGATGTCAGTTCAAGATAGTTTGATTAAGCTATTTTTTGAAAGACACCTTTAGCTTACGTTAAAGTATTCTACATAGTTTATATAAAAAATTGTAGCACCTTTCCTCATATACAAAATTTTGTAGCGCTTTCCATCATATACTCTGTGCCCGAACATGTTTCTACATGAACAGTGCAAAAAGACCCGTTGACGTGAATATAAAACAAATTGAAAAATAAAAACTAAATCATACATAAATAAGATATACGTTGACAACTATTAAAGTTATAAAACCGCAGCGCGTATTCAAGAAGCAAATTGTTACTCCAATTGTAAAGCCAAAAGCGATAACAGTAGATACAAAAATAATATACTTCTTATATTATAAGTTAACTAGAATTAAAATTACATCCTGACGCGACATGTAACATATATAAAAACAAAATAAATAAAATTAAAAACAAAAACACCTGCACATTTCAAGACTTCACGTTTTACAAATGTATTATTATTTATTTATGACACTACGTTAGAAAAAGCTAAGAACTAAGCTTAGAGAATATTTAAAAAAAAAATTAATTGTTATTTACACACTTAGGAAGTTCAAAAACATATATGAGAGATACCAGATGTAGAACGCATGGCTTAGCGGTCAGAGCGCTTGAAAGGTTTTCAAGAGGCGCGGTTTCAAATCCCGCTGCGTTCAATTTTTTATACGTTTTCTAAATATATGATTAACTAAGAGAAGTTAGAATCTTCTTTTAGCTTCTTAACTAAATTTGAACCTATTACTATTATCTCCATTATTAATTCAATTAACAACTGTTAAATAATTAAGTAATTACAATGATCAAGATATAAGTATGAAAGCATATATCAACACAATAAACGAACGAGTAATTTAAATGGATATCAATACTCGAACAACCCAAATATTCATGTAACGAATGATACTGAAGTCTCATTATGTGTAATTATAGATGCATTGCTTTTGATGGATGTGTTCCGAAATTATATTCGCTCATTTTTTTTAAAGTTAATGAGTTTTTGTTAGCTTCTCGCTTCTACCGCATAGAATAGGACAGACAGAGACACTCCGTTTATAGACTGTGTTGAGTGGCGGAGTGTAACGCCGCGCTTTGTTTACCCAGAGCATGAAAATTAAAAAATATTTTAATTAATTATGAAGTATCAAAGAGAAATACAGAGTAATTTTTACTAAAACTTTATGAATATTAACATTTTATAAAACATTTTTAAGCGTTTCGTAAATATTGTAATTAGATTAACTTAGCTAAGACAAAATTCAACTTTACAAGTCTCATAGTAATATCTCTATATTAAGGCTGGCGAAAGTGGTGAAAGTGGAGAATAATGTACATTTAAGTTAAATTTCAAAATATAGAAAATTTAATTTTTATTTAGACAGTAATTATTAATAAAATCTATATATATATATATATATATATATATATATATATACATTTTTAATTTTATTTACCGCTGTCTGTACATGGAAGATATATGAAAAAAAAATATTTGGGGTATTTCATAATAGAACGTAAAAGAAATGATTTTTAATTTTTTCTTTATGTTTATCTGTTTGTCTGATTATCTGTTTGATTGTGCGTTTGTGCATGCTAATATCAGAAACTTCTTAACGAATTTAAATGCAGTTTTAAGTATTGTAAAGTAATAAACTCATATTAACATTTGATGTTTATGTCATTACAATCGTTTCATAAATAAAAAATTTACAACCATTCAATTTATAAGTTGAAGCAAATTTTGCGATTTAAGTGAGAACGCGGGCGAAACCACACAGGCGAAACAGCGAGCGGGTCGCTAGTATACAGTATATCAGTAATAAAGTAAATTTAAGCTAGTTAATTATAGATAGAAACTAAAAAAATCTAAAAGACAGAGTATTAAGTCATATTAGTTATTATAAAGAAATGTGGAAAATAATAATTTCATGGCAGTGTTTTCACTTAATGGCTATAAAAGTTTAATTCCAATCCAAGGCAAATCTACATATATAAAACACATGGATGCTACAAACCGACATTATGTTTTTTTATTATTTATATTATTAGTTATTCAAGGCTTTTAAGGCCCAGTATTGTACCACAGTAGGTAAGCTATATATGTGTGAACATAATCTCAAAAGAATTCGCTAATGGCAGCAAAATGCGAAAATTACCATACTGTAGGAGACAGAATGTCTTTTGCAAATAGACGACGCTTTTTCGTGATTAAACATCTAACTTAATTACTTGAAAGCTTTCGTAAAAATACAAAAAGCCACACAATTTGTTTCATATCACAAAAAAAGTTCTACTTATTAGGTAAAGTTCTATTTTGGCAAGAAATATCAGTGATGTGGTAGTAGTGGTAGGTCGTAAGTTCATATTTACGTTGTTATTTTGTCTCAACCTAATTTCAGGCTTAAAGATAAATCAAGTTATACTTGAATCATATAAATTTATTAATGCCCGCTTAATAACGCGTAAACTATAGCTTTAGCGTATTTTCGGATTATCTCTATATAGAATTTAATCACAATTGGATCAGCAATTTGGCCGTGATGATGTCACAGACTCACAGACAATGTTACTTTCACATTTACAATATTAGTATAGATTAACAAATTGTATTTCCAGTAAATTAGTAATGTATATAAATAATATTCATTTTACCGCTCTAGTGAGACAAACGCGGCGTTGAGTTTCGCCGGTCTAAACTGAATAAACAAAGCGGGCGAAAGAGTATGGAAATTCAAATACAGTCATTCCTCCGAGTCGAGATTGAGCCCACAAACATCGTATTTACAATCAGTCGCTGTCCCCCTGCGCCACAATGGCCTTTAGAATCAATATATAAATAAAATATAGCACAAGATATTCCAAGCTCATAGGTGTAGTTAAAATTCCAGCTAAGTGTTGTTGAAATTAGATTAGTACTTTAATTTCAGTAGACTAGATGAAGTTTTTTATTTATAAAGCCTTTTATTAAATAAAGCCACTTTAATTTGACTTTACGCCATCGTGGCTCAGTGACATATTGTCTGAGTGTACATATGATGATTGTAAGTTCACCTACTCAGGTGAAATGGTTCTATTAAAATAATTATATATTTTTTGCTCTGGCGAGATAACGCGTGGCCTTAAGTACCGTTACTCAAAATGATAAATCTAAATCAAAACTTTCTTGATTCAAATAGGCTATTACAATCACTTTTAAATCAAGTCAATTAACATAAATTAATTAATTATTCATATTTTGAATGCGGAAAATGAAAAGCGGAATATCTGAAAATATCTGACTCGCTACATACAGAGTCATAGATTAAAGATAATGTATATGTATTTATTTGTAACACCTTCAGAGTGACATTTTTTTAGGAAACTTATAAAATTGTTAACGCTGCAGGACTCGAAGCCATACTCACACAGACTCCGATACCATACAAGCGCTCTGACCGATAAGCCATGCGTTCTACATCCGGCTACGTCGAAATTCGTATAAAAATTTTGATTCAAGTTTTTATAAATTCTCTAAAAATGAGTTTTTATAGACTAAGTAGTATTATGAATAACACTTGTTTAAAATCTTCAGAGCGCCTAATGTTTAAACACTCTGTCCTTTGAATATATTAAGATGAATCTATAACATTAAGTATTAAATATGTAGTAAGATTTAAAAAGCGTAATTTCATCTACTTCCAGTTATTTTTATGTCATGAAACTTAACGGTAGTTATATGAAGATCAGTTGATTATATATTAATATGGTACCATCGAGCTAATCTGATGAATCCCAAAGGTGGAGTGGACCCAACCCTGAGATGCTTGTTAATAACACCAGAGAGTTCCGTAAGTTAGTTTCGTCTTAACATAATCTATTTTTTTCTTCTGGTGTCATCACCTCTCACTCTCTTTCATTAAAGAGTAGAAGATTGTAATAAAATAAAAAAAAAGTGGGAAGTTAGTTGATAGAACTTTAAAATAGCCCTCGTTTATCGAGATACCTGTACAAGTTACTAAGTTACTAATGTAAGTGTAACTTAAGCCTTTCATTTTATTGTAGTAGAATAAGGTCATCGTTTTGCATTGTGACCGCCTCTTACTGCTTAAACGATGGATGTGGGTTCGATTCGCACTGGTTTAATAACTGGCACTAATTTAATTTAAATTATTTCTGTTTACTCGCTCTAGTGTCGTGACAAAGCACGGCGTTGAGTCCGAGGCTTAACACGCAATGTATCGGATCTCGAAGAGAGAACCAAGTGTCTTTTGTTCTAGTAGGTTTGACACTAGGTGCTCTCTGACTACCTTGCTAGCCGGGTAAAAGTGTAAATCTAAAATAATTCTACTACAATTTTAAACGATTTTAAAACAAGTTTTTAAGAGCGTGTTCTTGGTTTTTTTAAATCATAAAAATATTTAAATGATAAACATCCCCCTAAGCGAAATTCGAACCTAGATTAATTGCATATAATCAAGTCCACTGTGCACTGATACCGTTCATTATAATATTATATCTAGTATCTTATTATAAGTTTTAATTATATCTGCATATTCGAAGCGAAACGTGCATCTGATGCCGTCGCGATATAATTTATTACTACTAATTAATTAATATATAGCGTTTGCATTGCTCACTAAATCTTAGTAGATGGCTTGGTAATTGTTACGTGGTGGCATTTACTGCTTTATGGGCGAAGTGTTACATCTCTCCTTTCTTTAAGAGAGTGTACGTTGTTTCATCTCTCCGTCTTTTTTATTTAATACAATACAACAGTCAAATGTTGACAAAGATGGGCAGACTTTGACTAATAACGACAGTAGTGGATTCATAGCAGTTTCGAGGAAATGCTTGTATACAAAACATACGCGATGCATTCGGCTTAGGTAGTTTTTTTTAAGCGAACTGTAGCTATTTTGTATTTTCAGAGGCCTTTTCGTAAAACAATGGAATTCCTGGATATACTTAAAAAATGAATGGATGTACATTCGACCCTCAAGTTTAGTTTAAATCACAATTTGGTCTCAGGATCAGTAGTTTGACCTTGATATCGTCACAGACAGAGTTATTTTCATATTTATAATATTCGTATGTAATTAGTAGGGATACGCGAAAATTGCGAAAACCAAAGATTTTATAATAAACATTGACTTTATTTATTCCTCAAACATACAGTATCTGAATAGTGGGCGGAAAGTGAAAAGCGGATAAAAAAAAAAAACAATTCACTTTGGTAAGGTCTTATCTTGTTTGTTATTACTATAGATAATTATTATAATTTTTTAAGTGTCTTTACAAAAATGTTTTTGTGGACAACAAAACTTACAGATTCAAAACTGAACACGTATCCATCAGGGTTGACTACTGGAAAGAGAATCCAATTAAATCTTTCCAAAAGCTCAGGGTCAGATACGTTTTCGACGAGCTTATGTATAGCATAAGTTACAGCTGGTGGGGAGATCCATTCTCGGGCGTGAATTCCACCATCGATGAAAATAACGGGCTTGTTGCTTTTGAATTTGTCATTGGAAATCTTCAAGTATTTAAGAGGTCGACCTTCAAAGGAATTTCCAGCGTTGACCAAAGTTACAACGTCAGGGTTTTCTGCAGCAACTTTGTCAATATATTCGTAGATCTGAAAAATAATGTGTTTTAAATATAATATAAAAAGTTAGAATCGCTGAACTCATAAATTCAGATTCAGAGTAATTATAAAATTTAATATTCCTTTGTTACAATGTTGCATTGAAAGCTAGTTAGTATATTATTTTAGATTTTATTATTATTGTTTTTCTTAGCTTTATACAATTAATCTTCATATAATAAATATAATCTTTCATGAACGATTTTAATAAAACACACTTACAACATCAAGGGGTTGATAGTTGTCGTAAGGAATCCTGCCACCATTAAGTGAACGTGTCACCAGTTTCCTGGCCTCGATAAGCTGATCGTCGACGTCCAGTTGACTGTAAATAATAAAACAAGAAATTTATATTATATATTTCAACAATCTTACATCGTTAAAAAAAAAAAAAAAAAAAAAAAAAAAAAAAAAAAAAAAAAAAAAAAAAAAAAAAAAAAAAAAAAAAAAAAAAAAAAAAAAAAAAAAAAAAAAAAAAAAAAAAAAAAAAAAAAAAAAAAAAAAAAAAAAAAAAAAAAAAAAAAAAAAAAAAAAAAAAAAAAAAAAAAAAAAAAAAAAAAAAAAAAAAAAAAAAAAAAAAAAAAAAAAAAAAAAAAAAAAAAAAAAAAAAAAAAAAAAAAAAAAAAAAAAAAAAAAAAAAAAAAAAAAAAAAAAAAAAAAAAAAAAAAAAAAAAAAAAAAAAAAAAAAAAAAAAAAAAAAAAAAAAAAAAAAAAAAAAAAAAAAAAAAAAAAAAAAAAAAAAAAAAAAAAAAAAAAAAAAAAAAAAAAAAAAAAAAAAAAAAAAAAAAAAAAAAAAAAAAAAAAAAAAAAAAAAAAAAAAAAAAAAAAAAAAAAAAAAAAAAAAAAAAAAAAAAAAAAAAAAAAAAAAAAAAAAAAAAAAAAAAAAAAAAAAAAAAAAAAAAAAAAAAAAAAAAAAAAAAAAAAAAAAAAAAAAAAAAAAAAAAAAAAAAAAAAAAAAAAAAAAAAAAAAAAAAAAAAAAAAAAAAAAAAAAAAAAAAAAAAAAAAAAAAAAAAAAAAAAAAAAAAAAAAAAAAAAAAAAAAAAAAAAAAAAAAAAAAAAAAAAAAAAAAAAAAAAAAAAAAAAAAAAAAAAAAAAAAAAAAAAAAAAAAAAAAAAAAAAAAAAAAAAAAAAAAAAAAAAAAAAAAAAAAAAAAAAAAAAAAAAAAAAAAAAAAAAAAAAAAAAAAAAAAAAAAAAAAAAAAAAAAAAAAAAAAAAAAAAAAAAAAAAAAAAAAAAAAAAAAAAAAAAAAAAAAAAAAAAAAAAAAAAAAAAAAAAAAAAAAAAAAAAAAAAAAAAAAAAAAAAAAAAAAAAAAAAAAAAAAAAAAAAAAAAAAAAAAAAAAAAAAAAAAAAAAAAAAAAAAAAAAAAAAAAAAAAAAAAAAAAAAAAAAAAAAAAAAAAAAAAAAAAAAAAAAAAAAAAAAAAAAAAAAAAAAAAAAAAAAAAAAAAAAAAAAAAAAAAAAAAAAAAAAAAAAAAAAAAAAAAAAAAAAAAAAAAAAAAAAAAAAAAAAAAAAAAAAAAAAAAAAAAAAAAAAAAAAAAAAAAAAAAAAAAAAAAAAAAAAAAAAAAAAAAAAAAAAAAAAAAAAAAAAAAAAAAAAAAAAAAAAAAAAAAAAAAAAAAAAAAAAAAAAAAAAAAAAAAAAAAAAAAAAAAAAAAAAAAAAAAAAAAAAAAAAAAAAAAAAAAAAAAAAAAAAAAAAAAAAAAAAAAAAAAAAAAAAAAAAAAAAAAAAAAAAAAAAAAAAAAAAAAAAAAAAAAAAAAAAAAAAAAAAAAAAAAAAAAAAAAAAAAAAAAAAAAAAAAAAAAAAAAAAAAAAAAAAAAAAAAAAAAAAAAAAAAAAAAAAAAAAAAAAAAAAAAAAAAAAAAAAAAAAAAAAAAAAAAAAAAAAAAAAAAAAAAAAAAAAAAAAAAAAAAAAAAAAAAAAAAAAAAAAAAAAAAAAAAAAAAAAAAAAAAAAAAAAAAAAAAAAAAAAAAAAAAAAAAAAAAAAAAAAAAAAAAAAAAAAAAAAAAAAAAAAAAAAAAAAAAAAAAAAAAAAAAAAAAAAAAAAAAAAAAAAAAAAAAAAAAAAAAAAAAAAAAAAAAAAAAAAAAAAAAAAAAAAAAAAAAAAAAAAAAAAAAAAAAAAAAAAAAAAAAAAAAAAAAAAAAAAAAAAAAAAAAAAAAAAAAAAAAAAAAAAAAAAAAAAAAAAAAAAAAAAAAAAAAAAAAAAAAAAAAAAAAAAAAAAAAAAAAAAAAAAAAAAAAAAAAAAAAAAAAAAAAAAAAAAAAAAAAAAAAAAAAAAAAAAAAAAAAAAAAAAAAAAAAAAAAAAAAAAAAAAAAAAAAAAAAAAAAAAAAAAAAAAAAAAAAAAAAAAAAAAAAAAAAAAAAAAAAAAAAAAAAAAAAAAAAAAAAAAAAAAAAAAAAAAAAAAAAAAAAAAAAAAAAAAAAAAAAAAAAAAAAAAAAAAAAAAAAAAAAAAAAAAAAAAAAAAAAAAAAAAAAAAAAAAAAAAAAAAAAAAAAAAAAAAAAAAAAAAAAAAAAAAAAAAAAAAAAAAAAAAAAAAAAAAAAAAAAAAAAAAAAAAAAAAAAAAAAAAAAAAAAAAAAAAAAAAAAAAAAAAAAAAAAAAAAAAAAAAAAAAAAAAAAAAAAAAAAAAAAAAAAAAAAAAAAAAAAAAAAAAAAAAAAAAAAAAAAAAAAAAAAAAAAAAAAAAAAAAAAAAAAAAAAAAAAAAAAAAAAAAAAAAAAAAAAAAAAAAAAAAAAAAAAAAAAAAAAAAAAAAAAAAAAAAAAAAAAAAAAAAAAAAAAAAAAAAAAAAAAAAAAAAAAAAAAAAAAAAAAAAAAAAAAAAAAAAAAAAAAAAAAAAAAAAAAAAAAAAAAAAAAAAAAAAAAAAAAAAAAAAAAAAAAAAAAAAAAAAAAAAAAAAAAAAAAAAAAAAAAAAAAAAAAAAAAAAAAAAAAAAAAAAAAAAAAAAAAAAAAAAAAAAAAAAAAAAAAAAAAAAAAAAAAAAAAAAAAAAAAAAAAAAAAAAAAAAAAAAAAAAAAAAAAAAAAAAAAAAAAAAAAAAAAAAAAAAAAAAAAAAAAAAAAAAAAAAAAAAAAAAAAAAAAAAAAAAAAAAAAAAAAAAAAAAAAAAAAAAAAAAAAAAAAAAAAAAAAAAAAAAAAAAAAAAAAAAAAAAAAAAAAAAAAAAAAAAAAAAAAAAAA
This sequence comes from Podotricha telesiphe, assembly GCA_038994665.1. Classification (NCBI taxonomy): domain Eukaryota; kingdom Metazoa; phylum Arthropoda; class Insecta; order Lepidoptera; family Nymphalidae; genus Podotricha; species Podotricha telesiphe. Next base: position 96,948 of record JAOYRR010000411.1, on the reverse strand, counting down.
AAAAAAAAAAAAAAAAAAAAAAAAAAAAAAAAAAAAAAAAAAAAAAAAAAAAAAAAAAAAAAAAAAAAAAAAAAAAAAAAAAAAAAAAAAAAAAAAAAAAAAAAAAAAAAAAAAAAAAAAAAAAAAAAAAAAAAAAAAAAAAAAAAAAAAAAAAAAAAAAAAAAAAAAAAAAAAAAAAAAAAAAAAAAAAAAAAAAAAAAAAAAAAAAAAAAAAAAAAAAAAAAAAAAAAAAAAAAAAAAAAAAAAAAAAAAAAAAAAAAAAAAAAAAAAAAAAAAAAAAAAAAAAAAAAAAAAAAAAAAAAAAAAAAAAAAAAAAAAAAAAAAAAAAAAAAAAAAAAAAAAAAAAAAAAAAAAAAAAAAAAAAAAAAAAAAAAAAAAAAAAAAAAAAAAAAAAAAAAAAAAAAAAAAAAAAAAAAAAAAAAAAAAAAAAAAAAAAAAAAAAAAAAAAAAAAAAAAAAAAAAAAAAAAAAAAAAAAAAAAAAAAAAAAAAAAAAAAAAAAAAAAAAAAAAAAAAAAAAAAAAAAAAAAAAAAAAAAAAAAAAAAAAAAAAAAAAAAAAAAAAAAAAAAAAAAAAAAAAAAAAAAAAAAAAAAAAAAAAAAAAAAAAAAAAAAAAAAAAAAAAAAAAAAAAAAAAAAAAAAAAAAAAAAAAAAAAAAAAAAAAAAAAAAAAAAAAAAAAAAAAAAAAAAAAAAAAAAAAAAAAAAAAAAAAAAAAAAAAAAAAAAAAAAAAAAAAAAAAAAAAAAAAAAAAAAAAAAAAAAAAAAAAAAAAAAAAAAAAAAAAAAAAAAAAAAAAAAAAAAAAAAAAAAAAAAAAAAAAAAAAAAAAAAAAAAAAAAAAAAAAAAAAAAAAAAAAAAAAAAAAAAAAAAAAAAAAAAAAAAAAAAAAAAAAAAAAAAAAAAAAAAAAAAAAAAAAAAAAAAAAAAAAAAAAAAAAAAAAAAAAAAAAAAAAAAAAAAAAAAAAAAAAAAAAAAAAAAAAAAAAAAAAAAAAAAAAAAAAAAAAAAAAAAAAAAAAAAAAAAAAAAAAAAAAAAAAAAAAAAAAAAAAAAAAAAAAAAAAAAAAAAAAAAAAAAAAAAAAAAAAAAAAAAAAAAAAAAAAAAAAAAAAAAAAAAAAAAAAAAAAAAAAAAAAAAAAAAAAAAAAAAAAAAAAAAAAAAAAAAAAAAAAAAAAAAAAAAAAAAAAAAAAAAAAAAAAAAAAAAAAAAAAAAAAAAAAAAAAAAAAAAAAAAAAAAAAAAAAAAAAAAAAAAAAAAAAAAAAAAAAAAAAAAAAAAAAAAAAAAAAAAAAAAAAAAAAAAAAAAAAAAAAAAAAAAAAAAAAAAAAAAAAAAAAAAAAAAAAAAAAAAAAAAAAAAAAAAAAAAAAAAAAAAAAAAAAAAAAAAAAAAAAAAAAAAAAAAAAAAAAAAAAAAAAAAAAAAAAAAAAAAAAAAAAAAAAAAAAAAAAAAAAAAAAAAAAAAAAAAAAAAAAAAAAAAAAAAAAAAAAAAAAAAAAAAAAAAAAAAAAAAAAAAAAAAAAAAAAAAAAAAAAAAAAAAAAAAAAAAAAAAAAAAAAAAAAAAAAAAAAAAAAAAAAAAAAAAAAAAAAAAAAAAAAAAAAAAAAAAAAAAAAAAAAAAAAAAAAAAAAAAAAAAAAAAAAAAAAAAAAAAAAAAAAAAAAAAAAAAAAAAAAAAAAAAAAAAAAAAAAAAAAAAAAAAAAAAAAAAAAAAAAAAAAAAAAAAAAAAAAAAAAAAAAAAAAAAAAAAAAAAAAAAAAAAAAAAAAAAAAAAAAAAAAAAAAAAAAAAAAAAAAAAAAAAAAAAAAAAAAAAAAAAAAAAAAAAAAAAAAAAAAAAAAAAAAAAAAAAAAAAAAAAAAAAAAAAAAAAAAAAAAAAAAAAAAAAAAAAAAAAAAAAAAAAAAAAAAAAAAAAAAAAAAAAAAAAAAAAAAAAAAAAAAAAAAAAAAAAAAAAAAAAAAAAAAAAAAAAAAAAAAAAAAAAAAAAAAAAAAAAAAAAAAAAAAAAAAAAAAAAAAAAAAAAAAAAAAAAAAAAAAAAAAAAAAAAAAAAAAAAAAAAAAAAAAAAAAAAAAAAAAAAAAAAAAAAAAAAAAAAAAAAAAAAAAAAAAAAAAAAAAAAAAAAAAAAAAAAAAAAAAAAAAAAAAAAAAAAAAAAAAAAAAAAAAAAAAAAAAAAAAAAAAAAAAAAAAAAAAAAAAAAAAAAAAAAAAAAAAAAAAAAAGCAGACGGAATATTGTACATATTAATATATGGGAGCTTTCAGAGCGAATGTAAATTTTTAATATTTATTTTTACACTGGGTACACCTACTCAGTACTTTTTAAAAATTATGTTTATCTTATGAAACTAATTATCAGTACATACCCTGCATATTGTTCATGTTTTGCAGCCACTGCTGCCACAAGGACTAATACTAGCACCAAACCCTGCATCTTGAGAAACTAAACCAAAATTATTTGGCACTACATTTATAAAACCAAAACGATAATCCTACTATATCCATCACAAATCTAGTAAATAGGTCAAGAGCAAATTACTATTACTCTTATTGTCTTTGTATTAAAGTTTAAATTCACTTTGAAATGCGTGTATTATCACCGATTTTTGTTGAAGTCGATTTATTGCTCTTATCTAGTGTAAGACTGGTGAGAATGTATCTAATTCAATTTGGCTGATTTAGATATTGTATTTGACCATTTGAAATTGATACGAGTTCGAATCCAGTTCAGAGTAAATATTTAGGTTTTTTATGTTCTTTTGAGACCGATACGACCGATACATATTATCTGAGTCAACGCTCTTGGAGCTTGTCCGCTACGTTACGGACTCCAAGACTATCTCGAATGAATGTGTTACGTGAAGAAGTGACGTAAAGTTTCTCAATGTGCCGGGACAGTGCTGGCTAACATTTCCACATTTGGTCCAAGTAGCGCTTATTCGGGCTTGGGCATCGTGATCGATGCGATTTGACTTAACTGGCTGACTTAGCTGGATCAGGACCTAAATGGATAGAGGTAGAGTCCGGGATCCCGTGCTACCGTACCTACCGTAAAAATGTGCATCTAACGCTATAGCGTTAGATCTTATCTTATAAGATAGGTTGTAACATATATCTAACATAACATAACATATTCTAATTATAAAATGAAAGTGCTTTGTTTTAACTGGTTAAAGGCAGCTTATAACTATGCAGGATTATAGCAGGATATATTCGTAAAATAATAGGCTTAATAGCAAAACATCCTTTAAAAGACCATCGTGGCGCAGTGACAGCGTCTGACCGTGTTCGCGATAGCTGTTGTGGGTTCGATTCCCCCAATGGGGAAGAATATATTTAAATTATTAAACACACAATATCTCAGATTCCGGAGGAAAGAGAACGGATTATCTTAAGTATAGATTATCTCTGTCTTCACCGATATGCCGGTAAAAACCTGAAGCTATAACATGTATGCATACAAATGAACGAAATAACAAATATAAGACATAAGTATCAGGTTACTGTCCAGATTAAAATAATGCCAGAAGTATTAAATATTTTATCAATATAATACAAAAAGTAATAATATAAACACATTGAAATATTGCGCCAAGAATCCTTCAAGGTTAAATTCAGTTATCCATACGATGAGTAATCTATCTACTTAATATTCTAATTTGATATGAGTATCTACAATATTTTTTGTTTTTACGTGTCAATATGACTTTGAAGTGAGTTATTTATATATGTCTATAAACATTAATTCATATATTTTCATCAATTTCCTATGGAGTTCTTACTTGTCACGAATTTTACACAATGTTACTTAATAAAAAAATTAAAATATATAGAAATACTAGCGACCCGCTCGCAGCCCGCGTGAATTATAGCTGTTTCGTATCTTCAGCGGCCTATTCGTTAAACAATGAAATTCCTGGAAAAACTGCAGCGGTTCGGCCGTGTTGGCGTCACAGACAGAGAAACAGAGTTACTTTCACATTTGTAGTATTAGTATGGATTACTCCCATTTTCTACATGTTGACATTGAAACTAATCCAAAATTATAATGGATATTTTTATAGTGAGAAGTGAGAATCGAACCCACAACCATCGCGCTTACTGTTAGACATATCATCCCACTGTGCAACAAAGGCAACAAAGACTAGTTTTTTTCTTATTTCTTGAAGTCAAAGAGAAGAACCGGCAGAGAAGTGCGGCAAGTGAATTTGCGCATCACGCTGCAAAAATTGTGATGAGGCGGATGTTACTAATTTCTTATAGTTTATAGATGAAGAAAACTTGGTTTCGGTATCCATAGCCGAAAAATATCGTTATTGATATCTGGGAGGCAATGCCACCGCTATCGCTTCAGCAATCACTCCCGCCTGCTCCCGCTTGCACTCCGGCTCCCACTTCTGCTCGTGCTTCCGCTCCCGCTTATTTCGTCAGGTTTTCAAGACGTTTAATTTCTGTCTGACAATGGAAAATTCCGATCACGTTGAATATATCTTAAACTTTTATATGTCCACGGCAAATCAATTATCTCCTTATCTCACTCATCGAAATCAATTATAGCCTTCGTTACAAAGATTTGCGCGCGTACAAACAATCAGAGGAGCAAAATTTCATATTCTATGATCCCTTAATGAGAATCCCTTAATGGTTTTTTTGTAATTACAATCATTGTACAGACCCAATTATTTTATTGTTTTATTATAGTATATATTTTACCAAAAAAAAAACGAATCAACCTACTTACTTGCGAACCTAAACTAACTTTACTCATAAATAATTTTAAGAAGATCAATGTATTAAAATATACAATCAATCACGCAGAAAGTACTTGACAGAAATTAATGAATTTTAATATAGATGTTAGGTTATAGTCCAAAGGTGCTTTTATTGCCAATAGGATAGCTTTTATTTTGACATTCTCCGTAGTTTTCGCAAAAAAAATAAAAAGCTAAATTACTATATATACTGATAACTACTAAATAGAAATTAATAAATTTTTTTGCATGTAAATAGCTTAGAGTGTGGAGGAACATACAGGATAATTTTATCCCGAAGTTAAATTTAGTTACGAAACGAAACGAAAAAAAAAACATATGACACCCTCAAATTACATCGATTACTCTCAAATTTCTTCAATTATTCTATTTAGTTATTCAATTCAATTATTACACAAGAATTATAATATAAACGAATATAAAATTTTAGATATATTTCATAGATCCATAAAGCATCAACATATCACGCCATCTGTTATCGAATAGGTGACAACGCAAACACGTCGCGCCATCTATTATTATAAAGGTGGTGTTTCTACAAAAGTAATATTATTTAAAATAAACAAAATTTTAAAAGCAAACAATTAATAAGAAACGTATAGTATAAAAACATTAGTAAGTAAGTATGCACGCATAAAAAATATAGAAATTTACGATGCGTTCAGTTCATTAAAAAATTCTGTATTAGGTTATTGTACTTTCTTATGGTTTTTAATATTTAATTGATCTTTAATTTTAGTCTTTTTATTATCGTACTAGCGACCTGTTCGCGGCTTCGCCTGCGTACACTAAGCGACTAATAGCTTTACTTATTTTGTCATTGTATCGTATTAACCTAATATTTTTTATAATTATTAATATTGGAATAAGTAAAAGATAAAAATGGTTACTGTCGACCATCCTTAAGCGAAAGATATATTGATAAGGCTATCAATGTAAAATAATTTATATTTGGAATTCTCTGTTTCACTCTACAAAAATATGTTTGTACTATGTATATTATTTATTCTTATTAATCACTCACTTTATTTATTAATAACATTTAAATTCGTTTCGTAGTTTGAAAGATCTAAGCGTGCATATTGGAGGCAAAAATCTGACAGTCAACGCCCTGCACCCTGTTATTATATAATTCGATGAAATCATAATTCGAAAAATTATAAATTTAAACAGTTTGTGAATTAAGCGACAACACAGACGACGAAAATACGAAATAGATTGGTGTTGGATTATTCTGATTTCGTGTTGAGTCTCACTTTATGTATACTCTCCCACAAACATCTAATAAACAAATTAGTTGAAAAAACAACACGCCTAAAATATGGCATTGTCATTGGAACAGAATTTATACGTAAATTTCCAAGAAAGTCTAAAAACAAAAGTCTAAAACCAATGCAAAACTTCTTATTTAAGGTAGTTTACAGATGCATACAGATGTGTATTTAACACACACTTAGTTAATTGAAAAACATTTATGGAATCGTAATACAAAATTATATAAGTTTGAACGCAGCGGAATCCGAACCACCTCTCGGAAATCGCGCAGGAACCCCGATCGCTAACCCATGGGTTTTACACCCGGCTGCGTCGAAATTCTTATACGATTATTATCATTTATTTTTGTTGTTAACGTCTCCGCAAAGAGATTTCTACAGATTTCTGCTACCCAAAGCTGCTATCCTAAGAATAATTGTTTGGCAAAAGAGAATACTATTTATTAAATATTTTTGGCATTCAAAAAGTGTTATTCACATAATTAGTAAATTGAAAAACATTTGTAGAAAACGTAGCTTGAGACATGCCTCTGCATCACCGGACGTGTACCACCTCCACTCATGCCACCTCTCCACTCCCCAGTTATATATATATAATAAAGTACTGGGATTGATCATTTATCGTATTAGGATTATTTCGACTTTATTATATGGTATGTTTTTGTATGTTAATTTAATATAACATTAATTAAATATTTCAACGCCGAATAATTAAATATGGTATGGGATAAAATACATTACAATCGGTGAAGCGATTAAAAATTTTCATATTTATTTCATCCCCTTTCATCCTATATTTCAGCCACTAAGTGTTTGCTTTGTGAAAACATTGGTAACTTCTTTGACCTTGCGTCATCAACAATATCCCTGAGAAAATTCATCGATATCGGCCAAGCAGTTTAGTTTTCTAAAGGCGTTGACCGCATACCTTTTACTAAATATAGTCCTCTATATTTAGTAAAAGGCAAAGGCCTATGTCGAGAAGAGCTCTGTCAAAGCTAAGACCTTGTGACTCGTGGATACTAATAGCATGTTAACGACGCCTCAATATACCTTCTCTATTTTTCCAATGGACCCGTCCCAGTTATATTAACGTATAGGCGTGCTATTCGTCACTTTATGTGAATATATATATATAAAGTGAGGAATACCACCTAAGACAGAGACACTAAAATCCAAATAATGACTAGCTTTTATTAATTTTAATTGCAAATTTTTACATTACAGCCACTATAAGTAAATGTTAAAGTATACTGACCACAGACACCTTGACCTGGTTAATGTCTTTAAAGGATCCTAATTCAAAACTTGTTAGATGGAGACTAAGACTACTATAACGTTAGTACGACTATAACGTTATATATAAGAAAGGTAAACAAAACACAAATGCCGACGCCCTTTCTAGGATTAAAATATATCATTATAGTATAGACTCATTAGCAGTAAATTTTGACGATAATGAGGATGACAATATAATTAACAGAATACTGTAAAGTGTTCGAAACGTCGCGTTCTAAAAATGTATTTTCGAATACCAAAATTATTACCGATTAATCCGGTTAAAATAGTTTCATTTCAAAATGTGTAATAATCGCAAAAATCACAGAACTTATTATAATTAACAGAATATTAGAAAATGTAGGTAGACAACCCGACGAAAATGTAGCACAAGAGGTACCTACTAATATTAATGACAATAACACCGAGTACGACAACAATGGCAGACTTAACATTCTCCCATCAGAGACTGACAGTATGAGCATCAGGACACCTGACCCTGACAACCTAGTGTCAACAAACCATTCCCAACCAGATAATGCAAATATACCAACTATTTCCGACGCTATTGACAGACAATTAAAACAATTTCACATTAGAAGTACACCCGGTTCAAAATATAGAGTAGAAAATAGATCAACTAGTTCTAGGACTGTAATTACTACTACTACTTAGGACGTATTTATTAATTTTAATTGCAATAATATATCCAATGCAACTTACAATGTATCCGTTAATAATACGGAGAGTGAAATAGTTCAATTCTTAAAAGAGAACACTATAGCTGATCGTGTTTTTCATTGTTACTTTTATAATGAAAAATTATATATTTCATTTTCTAGAGTTTATACAACGATATTTAATAATAGAGGCCCTAAGTTATTTAAATGTACATCTCGTGTAAGCCTTGTTGAAATCAAATCGGAGCAAGAAGCCCTTATAAAGAAATATCTATAAAACTATGCATCATATATCGGGAAAACTATGCATGGTATTCAAGAAACCTACAAACATATTCATAGGAACTATCATTGGCCAAATATGTTTTTACTATTCAGAGATACTTAAATCAATGTAATATTTGTCTACAAGCTAAGTATGATACAAATCCTTTAAAACCAACCCTTGCTCTCACTGAAACCCCTACTAAACCCATGCAGCATTTGTTTATGGACCTTTACTCTATAGGAGGAGCCACTTTCTTAACTATAATAGATATTTTTTCCAAATTCGCTCAAGCTTTCGCACTAAATACATGTAGTAGTGTTCATATAGCAGAAGCACTCTTACAAGTATTTTCAGTACTAGGGATTCCCCTGAAAATAACGACTGACTCAGACAGCAGGTTTGACAATGACGTCATAAAGGAAATATGTGCTTTACATAGTATTCATATTCATTTCACAACCCCGTATAACCTTAACTCTAACTCTCCCATTGAATGTTTCCATTCCACCATAGGTGAAATAACTAGAATTTAAAGATTAACGAATAAAGATCACCCCGTTTAACTAATAATTATTTATTCTATAATTGCGCATAATAACTAAATTAATTCTGCAACTGAGTATACTCCACATGAATTGCTCTTTGGACACACAGCGTCCAGAAATCCTTTAGAAATTTACTACCCAAAATAATTTTACCAGGATTATGTCCTTAAACTTCGTAGTAATGAGGAAGCTGTTCAAGAATGCGTTAGCTGCTCACGTGTCTAGAAATAAGGAGCATGTAATAGATAAAAGAAACCAAACGGCACAGGAAGTAGCTTTCAAGGTAGGTGAAACAGTCTTTAAGCAGGTTGCCAAAACGGCGCGTAATGACAAGACCAAACCAGTATTCAAAGGTCCGTATAAAATTATTCATTTGCACCCCAATAACATAACGGAGATTATTGGAAATCACCTGAACTCTAAGTCCATTAGAGTGCATTATAAACTGCTACGAAGACCTCATCTTGTTGCAGGATCATCATTGTCGGAGCCCTCGTGTTTCAGACAAGAGCCAAGGTAATCATAGAACCTATCGACAACACACATGAAATTTTATTATTTAAAGAAGACCAAATTCTTAAACAGAATAATACTTTTAACCTTGTAGTTACAATATGACACAATTATATGTAACTTTGGTAGAACTTACATCATTGTGTGTGAGTACTAAAAATGCGGAGGTGAATAGGTCATCGGAAAGAATTCATAAAGCCTATAGAGATCAAATAGAGTATAAGTTAGATTTAATTAATAAAAAGTTAATGTTTATTATTCCTATTTCTAGAGTTAAGCGTGATATTATAAACGGATTAGGTTCTGTAGTTAAAATTATAACAGGAAATTTTGACAACGAGGATGCTATTAGATTTGAAGATGAAATTAATAAAAATTCGCAGTAATGTTAGCAAAATTTAAAACTGAAAAAGACATATTTAGAAAACGTATAAAAATTTGAACGCAGCGGGTTTTGAACCCGCGCCTCTTGATAACCGTTCAAGCGCTCTGACCGCTAAGCCATGCGTTCTACATTCAGCTACGTTGAAATTCTTATACGCTTATTACAACTTATATTTGTTGTTAGCATCTCTGTAGAGAGATTTTTACAAATTTCTGCTACCCAAAGATTATTCTACGAACAATCATCTGGCAAGAGAAAATGACATATTTGACAGTTATATATTTAGAAAACGTATAAAAAATTTTTATATGTTTTCTAAATATGCCTTTTTCAATTTCCTTAGTGTGGGAATAACACTAAAAAAATGTATATTTAATAAATAGCATTCTACGTAATGAACCCTAGTATTTTAAGCTCTAAAAATTTTATTGTAGAATTATTAAACATTCAATAATTATACTCCTTTAAACCAATATATTAATCTTATTGAGATAAGTAAAATAGAACAAACGATTACGGTAAAAGCATATAGTACAGAACATTTCTAAACTTTCATCCTAGAAATTCCTTCCATTGCTCCTGATATATATGATTATGTGCATTTTTATTCCATTCCCGATAAATGTCATTTAACTATTATTCCTCAATCCAAGTTCCCCGTGCTTGGTAACGAAGGGTACTCTTATCTAAACGAAGGATGTAGAAGGATATCAGAAGGGATACAACTCTGCAAATCACCCTAAATTAAAACCAAAGATGATTCCGAGGACTGCATTATTGCTCTTATTCGACATAAAAGGGCCAACTGTACGCAAGCCCCATGAATCTCAAGCTAGGAAAATTACAAAGGATCACGGAAACATCATGGCTGGCAGATTTACAGGATGCGGAAATAATAAGGACTCAATGCGGAACCAAGACTGGATATCAAAGGTTATCAGGAATAGTTTTAATTACCATAACAAATGATTGTATTGTTCAATGTTGTTATGAATACTACCTTAAGAACACATATAAAAACTATGACTATAAAAGAAATCATACCATTGCCAAAGGAACATTTACTTTATGGATGAAGTTCGTTATGAGGTACACTTAGAAAATATATCACTCGATTCTATACATCAGCTCGCAAATAATATTCAACCCTTTAAAGAAGAGGATCAAATAGATTAACCTATCATCATGGTTGTTCCAAGCTAGCCTACGTTGATCACATTGGTATAATATGTGTTATTTATAGTTTGGAAAAGCTATAAGCATTTACAAAAGACCTCGGAGGAGTTGTTGTAGCAAGGACGCTCAAGGTACCTGCAGGACCAGCTTTCGTCTTAAGGAGGGAGGAGTTAACGAAAAATAAAGGCGCATTCCGCTGACACCGCACATGAATACCGAGGAAAGGAACAATAGAATAGAAATATTTGCTGTTTAATATTTTTCATTGTTATAAATTAATGTTTAAAATATGATTGCCTTCAAATTGCTTTCAAACCAAAAGGTTGTCTTAATTAAAATTTTTTAAAAAGGCTTTTTTTCGCCTGCGTAATTTTACTCTATGTGAGATATATACACTCTATGTGAGCAAATGGTTTGTGTAAGATTACACACGGTGCTGCTCGCCAGTTCTGTTAGATCTTTTTTTTGTACTTATCTTGAATCGCTGCGGCGTGTCTAGATATATATATATATATATAGAGTGAGATTGTAGATTTGATACCCCTCAGGTAATTATTTTATAACTATTTATTAAAATAATGTTATTTTATTATTTACATTTCTGGTTGTAAAGCCTGATGCTGAGTTCCACCAAACAATATTCTATGTATCAAATTCGGGCAGAAAATTGTAAGCGGTAAGAGTTTTCACACTAGGTCCTTTCCGCTATGCAAATATGCTTTGGAAAATACATATATACGTAATATGAAGTATAGAAATGTGTAATTCAAACACTCGACAACTTTTAAGCGTTTTATTTTTGTTCGTTGTAAAATTTTATTCAATAGTTAAATAAATCACCAGCTCGTTTGGCTCCAGCCGCTATACCAGCCCAGGTTTCAGCCACGACTTGGCTAATATATATAGGATTTAGGTGAAAACCTAGAAAACCTCTTTGTAGGCCGGGTAGTTCGTAAGTATAAGTTAGGGGGACTCCTATATAGTGAGCGTAATCTTCTGATGCACCAGAGGCTGGGTAGTTCAATGTCAAAGCTGAGTTACCAACTATGTATCTAGGGAAGTTTGGAAGAGAGAGTTCATCGATTGCTTCAGCCATTACAGTACCAACAGTATGTAGAGCGAATGCTTGGTTAGATAATGTTCCATCGTGACCCCAAGGATACAGTATAAGACTTCCATAGCTGTGTACCGTGATGTATAAAATAATATTGTCAAGATTATCTTGCAAGATTTTGTCTACAGCACGAACTTCAACTTCAGAGAAAGCTCTGCTTCCACCGTAGGTATCGCTGCAAGGAATATTACTCGTGCCAACTGTATTCCAGAAAAAACCAAAGTTACGATTCCCATCCACGCCAGGGCATAAGGTGCTTAAAAGACTTTGATCCGTCGATCTCGTTTTACGCCAGAAACGTGACTAAAACAAGGATATTTTTTATATTAGTAACAATGTCTACATATAAAAAAGAATTACATTTTTAGAATATGTCAAATGAATGATTCTATCCATCATAAAATTAATGATACTGTAGTCTGTGTAAAATATTTACCCCTATAAACATTAACTTCGGTAAGGTCTTATCTTGTTTGTTATTACTATAGATAATTATTATAATTTTTTAAGTGTCTTCACAAAAATGTTTTTGTGGACAAAAAAACTTACAGATTCAACACTGAACACGTATCCATCAGGGTTGACTACTGGAAAGAGAATCCAATTAAATCTTTCCAAAAGCTCAGGGTCAGATACGTTTTCGACGAGCTTATGTATAGCATAAGTTACAGCGGGTGGGGAGATCCATTCTCGGGCGTGAATTCCACCATCGATGAAAATAACGGGCTTGTTGCTTTTGAATTTGTTATTGGAAATCTTCAAGTATTTAAGAGGTCGACCTTCAAAGGAATTTCCAGCGTTGACCAAAGTTACAACGTCAGGGTTTTCTACAGCAACTTTGTCAATATATTCGTAGATCTAAAAAATAATGTGTTTTAAATATAATATAAAAAGTTAGAATCGCTGAACTCATGAATTCAGATGACATACGGCGTTCATTTATACTATAAATACGTAATTATAAAATTTAATATTCCTTTGTTACAATGTTGCATTGAAAGCTAGTTAGTATATTATTTTAGATTTTATTCTTATTGTTTTTCTTAGCTTTATACAATTAATCTTCATATAATAAATATAATCTTTCATGAACGATTTTAATAAAACACACTTACAACATCAAGGGGTTGATAGTTGTCGTAAGGAATCCTGCCACCATTAAGTGAACGTGTCACCAGTTTCCTGGCCTCGATAAGCTGATCGTCGACGTCCAGTTGACTGTAAATAATAAAACAAGAAATTTATATTATATATTTCAACAATCTTACATCGTTAATTAGCCCCACTTTGCTTGTAAATTTCCACGTGCGTCTGGATCCGATGACAATATATTATTCTCATAACATGAACCTAAAGTCATAAAGAAGAAATCATTAAAAATATAAGAAATATTAAATAAATAATAAACGTATGTATTTTTTACCTCCTAATGTGTCAAAATTATAGGAATAATAAATAAAAGTAAATAAATCGTAGTGCCATGGCGCTGATACTTGTATCAAATATATTGATGTAATCTTGTAACATATATTGCTGGGATTAATATTTCATTACGGATACAGATAATTCGCCAGTTTATCTACTCGTAATAAAATTTGGTAGCTTATTTTGAAGTAAAAAACGTACTTTGCTTTATCTATATTTGCATATTTCTTATATGAAAATTTTTACATTATCATTTAATAACTTTTTAAAAAAATGTATAAAAGTTTAAACGCATTTTTTATACGTTTTCTAGAAAAGTTTTTCACAGCCTAAGTGTGGTAATAGCTGTTATAACTACTTATTTAATAATAGTTTATGATATTAATATTACTGCTTACATAAGAAATAGTTCTGTTGTACTTTCTTTTAATAAAACCACCGTTTTATTAGAATTCTCAAAAATAATATAATGTGATTATATTATTTTGAAACTTACGCTTTGACATTGTCTGAGTGAATTCGATAGACGATTTGTTCTTGTGAAAGGAAGCTCAGGAAATTGGCTTGATGTTCAGGTTTTACTAACACAACTCCCTCACGTCCAACAAGAGCATGGCTCAAAAAGTCTAATTCGAGATCTGTTCTGGTATTGAGTGACTGCACTTGATTTTGATTGTCAGGGCTTACGAAGTAAGACTTCCATCTGTAAAAAAAATTGTTTAAAATTATATTTTGATTTAACCTCACTAAAACATTTAAGCCCGACTATAGTAAAAAAAAGGTTATAATTTTTGCAGTATACCTGTATACTCGTATAAATTACACTATGCGTGTTTGTAAAAAAGAAACAAGATCAGAGATCAATATTCTTTATTCAAATAGGCTATTACAGGCTCTTATGAATTGTTAAAGTTTAAAAAATAATCTTAGCACTTAGCTCCAATAAATCGTTTGTAATTATTTAAAGAATTGTACTATGAGATAAATAGAAGTGGCAAAGTCTCATGTCATGTCACGGTATACAAAACTTTTCCCACCGGCTTACCTTTTATAAATTATAATAAATAAATGAGTTATTAATAGATATATAATAATTTAATATCGTAACAAAATCACTATAAAAATCGATTTTAATTGATTCAGGACCAGTCTAACTCAAAACCAGACGGAATATTGTATATATATTACCTTTCAGAGCGAATGTAGATTTTTAATATTTATTTGTACACTGGCTTACCTACTAAGTACTTTTTAAAAAATATGATTATCTTATGAAACTAATTATCAGTACATACCCTGCATATTGTTCATGTTTTGCAGCCACTGCTGCCACAAGGACTAATACTAGCACCAAACCCTGCATTTTGAGAAACTAAACCAAAATAATTTGGCACTACATTTATAAAACCAAAATGATAATCTTACTATATCCGTCACAAATCTAGTAAATTGCTCAAGAGCAAATTACTATAACTCTTATTACTTTTGTATTAAAGTTTAAAGTCTCTTTGAAATGCGTTTATTATCAACGATTTTTGTTGAAATCGATTTATTGCTCTTATCTAGTTTAAAACTGTTAAGAATGTATCTAAAGCAATTTGGCTAACTTAGATTTCGTATTTGACCATCTGAAATTGATACAAGTTCGAATCCAGTTCAGAGTAAATATTTAGATTTTTTTTTGTTCTTTTGAGCCCGACGCAGCGCAGTGGATGAGTTAAATCCATTACCCATTGGTTCATTGTCCATTGGTTCTCATATCCTGCTACACGACATCTAGGTTTGCTTCCTTGGCCCTCCAGGAGGTCTAACCCCAGGGATAGATATATCAAGGTATATTCTTCCTACATAGATCTTAGGCTGGCTTGCAACGTGGCCATATTATCTAAGTCAACACTCTTGGAGCTTGTCCGCTACGTTACGGACTCCAAGACTATCTCGAATGAATGTGTTACGTGAAGAAGTGACGTAAAGTTTCTCAATGTGCCGGGACAGTGCTGGCTAACATTCCCTGCCGTATAACAGAACCGAACCGGATTATGCTATTGTATATTAGTCCCTTGAGTTTGGGCGGTATTCTGCGACCTCGCGCTATTTTGTCCAAGTAGCGCTTATTCGGCCCAAGCCCGAAGCCCATGGTCATCGATGCGATTTAACTTAACTGGCTAACTTAGCTGAATCAGGACCTAAATGGATAGAGGTAGAGTCCGGGATCCCGTGCTACCGTACCTACCGTAAAAATGTGCATCTAACGCTATAGCGTTAGATTTTATCTTATAAGATAGGTTGTAACATATATCTAACATAACATAACATATTCTAATTATAAAATGAAAATGCTTTGTTTTAACTGGTTAAAGGCAGCTTATAACTATGCAGGATTAAAGCAGGATATATTCGTAAAATAATAGGCTTAACTTAATAATAGGGTTGCGCAGTGACAGCGTCTGACCGTGTTCGCGATAGCTGTTGTGGGTTCGATTCCCCCAATGGGGAAGAATATATTTAAATTATTAAACACACAATATCTCAGATTCCGGAGGAAAGAGAACGGATTATCTTAAGTATAGATTATCTCTGTCTTCACCGATATGCCGGTAAAAACCTGAAGCATAAATTCATACCAATAATAAATATAACACATAAGTATCAGGTTACAGCTCAGATTAAAATAATGCCTGAAGTATTAAATATTTTATCAATGTAATACAAAAAGTAACAATATAAACACATTAAAATATTACGCCAAGAATCCTTCAAGATTAAATTCGGTTATCCATACGACGAATAATCCATCTACTTAATATTCTAATTTGATATGAGTATCTACAATATTTTTTGTTTTTACTTGTTAGTATGACTTTGAAGTGAGTTATTTATATGTCGCTATAAACATTAATTCATATATTTTCATCAATTTCCTATGGAGTTCTTACTTGTCACGAATTTTACACAATGTTACTTAATAAAATAATTAATTTAAGAGAAATACTAGCGACGCGCTCGCAGCCCGCGTGAATTATAGCTGCTTCGTATCTTCAGCGGCCTATTCGTAAAACAAACAATTCCTGGAATAACTTCAGCGGTTCGGCTGTGTTGACGTCACAAACAGACAAACAGAGTTTGTTTGGCTATTATACGCATATTAGTATGGATTACTCCCCATTTTCTACATGTTGACATTGAAGCTGATCCAAAATTATAATGAATATTTTTATAGTGGTAATTGTTTTGTCTCTGAGTCTTCCACGTCAGACGATTGTAATTTTTTTTCATTCTTATCGTTCCACCCGGATTAGAGACGTTGCATATTGAATGCCGAAACATGTCTTTTTTGAGTTCAACGCCCAACTTTGTCATACAGGAGAGAAACAAATTAAACAGCACAAATATAAGCATTCACTGCAGTGAGAATCGAACCCACATCTATCGCGCTTACTGTCAGACGTATCCCACTGTGCAGCAAAGGCAGTAACAAAGATTAGCATTTTTTTTTTTTAAGTCAACTGAAGTTGCGCATCGCGCTGCACAAATTGTGTGCAGGTGTATATTACTAATTTCTTATAGTTTATGATGTAAAAGATGTAAAATACAAAACAATCTGGGAGGCAATGCCACCGTAATCGCTCCCGCCTGCTCTCGCTTGCACTCTGGCTCCCCACTTCTACTCGTGCTTCCGTTCCCGCTTACTTCGTCAGCTTTTGAAATTTTTTTATTGTTATATGACAATGGAAAATACCTATCACGTTAAATGCAAATGCTTTAATTTGTTATAGTAAACTATATTATTATTGTTATGGTTTTTCATCAGATGGTCTTTATATTTTTATGTGTCTACGGATAATGTCCATCATGCTAAACAACTTTTATTAATGTGCCATTACCTTATTTCCTATAGTTTAGCTCCATTATGATTCTACATCAGGTGTTCCACTCATCGAAATGAATTATAGCCTTTGCCAAGCCTTAACAGATTTAAAATATAAACCAAATATTGAAATCGGTCCAGTAATTACGAAGAAGAAAAAAAATATTCAAATCAATCCAGTAATTACGAAGATGTGCGCGTACAAACAGTCACAGGAGCAAAATTTCATATTCTATTACTGTTTTTACATTCCCCTAAATAGATTTTTCGTAATTACATTCATTGTACAGTCCCAATTTTTTATTATTTTTTTATAATATATGTTTTACCAAAAAATTAAGAACATTAGTATAATATAGCTTTTATTTTGAAATTCTACGTAGTTTTCGCAAAAAAAATAAAATACTGTAAAAGCCAAATTACTATATAAACTGATAACTACTAAATAGAAACTAATGAATTTTTTGCAACGCTTAGAGTATAGCTTAGAGTGTGGAGGAACATACAGGATAATTTTATCCCGTAGTTAAATGTAGTTCCCATAGGAAAAAAAAGCATATGACACCCTAAAATTACATCGATTACTCTCAAATTTCTTCAATTATTCTATTTAATTATTCAATTCAATTATTACACAAGAATTATAATATAAACGAATATAAAATTTTAGATATATTTCATAAATCCATAAAGTATCAACATGTCACGCCATCTGTTATCGAATAGGTGACAACGCAAACACGTCGCGCCATCTATTATTATAAAGGTGGTGTTTCTACAAAAGTAATATTATTTAAAATAAACAAAATTTTAAAAGCAAACAATTAATAAGAAACGTATAGTATAAAAACATTAGTAAGTAAGTATGCACGCATAAAAAATATAGAAATTTACGATGCGTTCAGTTCATTAAAAAATTCTGTATTAGGTTATTGTACTTTCTTATGGTTTTTAATATTTAATTGATCTTTAATTTTAGTCTTTTTATTATCGTACTAGCGACCTGTTCGCGGCTTCGCCTGCGTACACTAAGCGACTAATAGCTTTACTTATTTTGTCATTGTATCGTATTAACCTAATATTTTTTATAATTATTAATATTGGAATAAGTAAAAGATAAAAATGGTTACTGTCGACCATCCTTAAGCGAAAGACATATCGATAAGGCTATCAATGTAAACTTCTACGTGTACTTTCTATACATTTTCAACATGCAATTCCATAATGTATTATTTTGTATCCCTAGAATATCTGTCTCCTAAGGTAAGGTGAACAAAAATATAATTTATATTTGGAATTCTCGGTTTCACTCTACAAAAATATGTTTGTACTATGAATATTATTATTTCTCATTAATCACTCTATTTATTAATAAAAACCACATTTAAATTCGTTTCGTAGTTTGAAAGATCTAAGCGTGCATATTGGAGGCAAAAATCTGACAGTCAACGCCCTGCACCCTGTTATTATATAATTCGATGAAATCATAATTCGAAAAATTATAAATTTAAACAGTTTGTGAATTAAGCGACAACACAGACGACGAAAATACGAAATAGATTGGTGTTGGATTATTCTGATTTCGTGTTGAGTCTCACTTTATGTATACTCTCCCACAAACATCTAATAAACAAATTAGTTGAAAAAACAACATGCCTAAAATATGGCATTGTCATTGTCTAAAAACAAAAGTCTAAAAACAATGCAAAACTTCTTATTCAAGGTAGTTTACAGATGCATACAGATGTGTATTTAGCACACACTTAGGTAATTGAAAAACATTTATGGAATCGTAATACAAAATTATATAAGTTTGAACGCAGCGGAATCCGAACCACCTCTCGGAAATCGCGCAGGAACCCCGATCGCTAACCCATGGGTTTTACACCCGGCTGCGTCGAAATTCTTATACGATTATTATCATTTATTTTTGTTGTTAACATCTCCGCAAAGAGATTTCTACAGATTTCTGCTACCCAAAGCTGCTATCCTAAGAATAATTGTTTGGCAAAAGAGAATACTATTTATTAAATATTTTTGGCATTCAAAAAGTGTTATTCACATAATTAGTAAATTGAAAAACATTTGTAGAAAACGTAGCTTGAGACATGCCTCTGCATCACCGGACGTGTACCACCTCCACTCATGCCACCTCTCCACTCCCCAGTTATATATATATATAATAAAGTACTGGGATTGATCATTTATCGTATTAGGATTATTTCGACTTTATTATATGGTATGTTTTTGTATGTTAATTTAATATAACATTAATTAAATATTTCAACGCCGAATAATTAAATATTGTAAGGGATAAAATTCATTACAATTAAAAAAAATCATACAAATTTCATCCCCTTTCATTCCCTATTTCAGCCATAAGTGGTTGGTTTGTGTTAGACCTTGCTTTATCAACGATGTCCCTTAAGAATTCATCAATATCGGTCAAGCGATTTAATTTTCTAAAGGCGTTGACCTACTAAATATAGTCCTCTTTATTATTACTAAATATAGTCCTCTTTATTTAGTAGAAGGCAAAGGCCTATGTAGAGAAGAGCTCTGTCAAAGCTAAGACGTTGTGACTCGTGGATACTAATAGCATGTTACCGACGCCCCAATATACCTTGTCTATTTTTCCAATGGAGCCGTCCCAGTTATAATGTATAATATATAAAGGGTGATATTCATTCATAAGGTGAGTAATATGACACCAAAGCCGAAGACATTGAAATCCACTAAACGACTAGTTTTTAATAATTTTAATTGTAATTTTTTTCATTACAGCCACTTCAATAAGTAAATGCTTATTTTTCAATAAATTAAAAATTTATAATGAAATAATAAAATTTTGCTAGTTTCAGATTTTTTCCTTTGTATTCCCAAATACCCAACTACCTATCTGGATGGCAAATTTTAACTTTCTAGGTCAACTGAAAGTGGGTAATAATTTTGATCTATTATAGGTCAATCAGTAATAAAAATGACGACTTTTCGACGTTAATATGTAATTAATTGTTTGAGGTATGTTTATGAAATTTCGAGCACATTACCTTGCAAGTCAATTAATGAACCAAATTTGACATGTCTATATGAGATAGTTTTCGAGTTATGAAAAGTAGCTCCAAATGGGTCGTGTAAAATTACACACGGTGCTGCTCGCCAGTTCTGTCAGATCTTGTTTTTTTGTACTTGGCTTGACACGCGTCGGCGTATATATATAAAGATTGTAGATTTGATCCCCCTCAGGTAATGATTTTATAACTATTTATTAAAATAATGTTATTTTATTATTTACATTTCTGGTTGTAAAGCCTGATGCTGAGTTCCACCAAACAATATTCTATGTATCAAATTCGGGCAGAAAATTGTAAGCAAAGAGTTTTCACACTAGGTCCTTTCCGTTATGCAAATATGCTTTGGAAAAAACATATATACGTAATATGAAGTATAGAAATGTGTAATTCAAACACTCGACAACTTTTAAGCGTTTTATTTTTGTTCGTTGTAAAATTTTATTCAATAGTTAAATAAATCACCACCTCGTTTGGCTCCAGCCGCTATACCAGCCCAGGTTTCAGCCACCACTTGGTTAATATACATCGGGTTTAGGTGAAAACCTTGAAATCCTTCTTGTAGGCCGGGTAGTTCGTAAGTATAAGTTAGGGGGACTCCTATATAGTGAGCGTAATCTTCTGATGCACCAGAGACTGCGTAGTTCAATGTCAAAGCTGAGTTACCAACAGTGTATCTAGGGAAGTTTGGAAGAGAGAGTTCATCGATTGCTTCAGCCATTACAGTACCAACAGTATGTAGAGCGAATGCTTGGTTAGATAATGTTCCATCGTGACCCCAAGGATACAGTATAAGACTTCCATAGCTGTGTACCGTGATGTATAAAATAATATTGTCAAGATTATCTTGCAAGATTTTGTCTACAGCACGAACCTCAACTTCAGAGAAAGCTCTGCTTCCACCGTAGATATCGCTGCAAGCATTATTACTCGTGCTAACCGTATTCCAGAAAAAATTAAAGTTACGATTCCCATCCACGCCAGGACATAAGGTGCTTAAAAGACTTTGATCCGTCGATCTCGTTTTACGCCAGAAACGTGACTAAAACAAGGATATTTTTTATATTAGTAACAATTTCTACATATAAAAAAGAATTACATTTTTAGAATATGTCAAATGAATGATTCTATCCATCATAAAATTAATGATACTGTAGTCGGTGTAAAATATTTACCACCATAAACAATTCACTTCGGTAAGGTCTTATCTTGTTTGTTATTACTATACATAATTATTATAATTTTTTAAGTGTCTTTACAAAAATGTTTTTGTGGACCAAAAAACTTACAAATTCAAAACTGAACACGTATCCATCAGGGTTGACTACTGGAAAGAGAATCCAATTAAATCTTTCCAAAAGCTCAGGGTCAGATACGTTTTCGACGAGCTTATGTATAGCATAAGTTACAGCTGGTGGGGAGATCCATTCTCGGGCGTGAATTCCACCATCGATGAAAATAACGGGCTTGTTGCTTTTGAATTTGTCATTGGAAATCTTCAAGTATTTAAGAGGTCGACCTTCAAAGGAATTTCCAGCGTTGACCAAAGTTACAACGTCAGGGTTTTCTACAGCAACTTTGTCAATATATTCGTAGATCTAAAAAATAATGTGTTTTAAATATAATATAAAAAGTTAGAATCGCTGAACTCATGAATTCAGATGACATTCGGCGTTCATTTATACTATAAATACGTAATTATAAAATTTAATATTCCTTTGTTACAATGTTGCATTGAAAGCTAGTTAGTATATTATTTTAGATTTTATTCTTATTGTTTTTCTTAGCTTTATACAATTAATCTTCATATAATAAATATAATCTTTCATGAACGATTTTAATAAAACACACTTACAACATCAAGGGGTTGATAGTTGTCGTAAGGAATCCTGCCACCATTAAGTGAACGCGTCACCAGTTTCCTGGCCTCGATAAACTGATCGTCGACGTCCAGTTGACTGTAAATAATAAAAGAAGTAATATATATTATATTTTTCAAGAATCTTACATCGTTATTTAGCCCCGTTTTGCTTGAAAACTATATATAACTTGAATCTAAAGTCAGTATTATAAAGAAGAAATAATTAAAAATATAAGAAATATTAAATAAATAATAAACGTGTTTATTTTTTACCTCCTAATGTTTGACACATTTATAAGAATAATAAATAAAAGCAAATAAATCGTAATCATGGCCAGCCATGGCGCTAGTACTTGTATCAAATATTTTGATGTAATCTTGTAACAAATATTGCTAGGATTTAATTATCATTAAATTAAATTTTTAGAAAATGTATAAAAGTTTAAACGCATTTTTTATAAGTTTTCTAGAAAAGTTTTTCACAGCCTAAGTGTGGTAATAGCTGTTATAACTACTTATTTAATAATAGTTTATGATATTAATATTACTGCTTACATAAGAAATAGTTCTGTTGTACTTTCTTTTAATAAAACCACCGTTTTATTAGAATTCTCAAAAATAATTTAATGTGATAAACTTACGCTTTGACATTGTCTGAGTGAATTTGATAGACGATTTGTTCTTGTGAAAGGAAGCTCAGGAAATTGTCTTGATGTTCAGGTTTTACTAACACAACTCCCTCACGTCCAACAAGAGCATGGCTCAAAAAGTCTAATTCGAGATCTGTTCTGGTATTGAGTGACTGCACTTGATTTTGATTGTCAGGGCTTACGAAGTAAGACTTCCATCTGTAAAAAAAAATTGTTTAAAATTATATTTTGATTTAACCTCACTAAAACATTTAAGCCCGACTATAGTAAAAAAAAGGTTATAATTTTTGCAGTATACCTGTATACTCGTATAAATTACACTATGCGTGTTTGTAAAAAAGAAACAAGATCAGAGATCAATATTCTTTATTCAAATAGGCTATTACAGACTCTTTTGAATTGTCACTTAACATAGTTATTATTGTCAGTTCTACCGGAAGCTACCACCGGCTCAGAAGGCAGTTCCACTAAGAAGAGCTGGGAAACTTAACAGTTGCTCTTTTCAATTATAATATTACAATTAAAAGTCTGAATTTTTTAGTATAATTTTATCATATATATACATATATCTTATTTGTGATTTAAGTGAGAACGCGGGCAGTCGAAAACGTGAATTAGTTAACTCGAGTAGTTTACACAGGTGAAGCCGTGAGCGGGTCGCGAGTATATTATTTATGTCATAGTCACCTAATTCGACAAGCCATTGAATGAACAGACTTTTCATTGATTAGAGTCGTTCGACGTTAACAGACTAAATTAAATTCAGCCATATATTAATCAAGAAAGTGTAAAGCAGAAAATCTATCGGACATACTCATATACATACAATTTTTTTTGTGCGATGCACACAAATGGTATATTTGTTTTTTAATTTGAATTATTGGTCTAGTTATAGAACGTTTTTTATTTAAATTTCGTTTATGGTATTATTAACGGCTCTATTTAGTGAAAAAGCCAAGTTGTTAAATATGTATGTAACACACTTAATTTAAAAAAAAAACAGTTTTAGGGTACTGTCTATAGAAGAACTTACAACTTAGAATTCTAGTATCAAAATTTTTAATTTTATGTATTTGAACTAAAACAATCAAAATCAATATGGTTTTTACATCTATTGACATAAAATTGTATTCGACACGAGGTGTAAAGTTCACATAAGTTCCATGAGTTTTGTTCACCCAAAAAGCGCCCAACGCGCCTAAAGAAGTTTTCACTTTTTCAAAAACTATCTTATATTTAATTTCAAATACTAAATGATTTTATTTAACTATGACCAATTTATTAAAAATCTGAATATATAGCTGTGTAGTGGTTAATTACTTTCTTAAAGCCCGTTTAAGTCCGAAAAAGTATAATAATCTTAGCACTTTAATAAATGTTTTGTAATTATTTAAAGAATCTCATAGTACACTATGAGATAAGTAGCAGTGGCAAAGTGTCACGTTGGCATATAACACGTTTCCCATCAGCTTACCTTTTGTAAATATAATAAAAAAATAAGTTATTAATATATAATAATTTAATAATGAAATAAAACCACCAGCAAAAAAAAATATTTGATTTGATATAGGACACTTTTAACGTAAAAAAAGACGAAATATATATATATATATATATATATATATATATATATATATATATATATAATTATGATATTATTTACATTTAAACTTAGCCAATACTGTGACTGCTAGAAATACAACTTCTATTGATCCGTATAATTTAACATATAATTAACGTATAATTTGGAACGTATAATTTGACGTATAATTTGGAACGTATAATTTGGAACCCATTCCAATTAATTAGACAATAGTGGCAATTTCTGGCAATTTCTTATGGTGTAATAAAAATCAAGAAAACATTGATGTTAAAATAAATACAATTTGTTATACTAATGATACAAAGTTGGTGCATCAAAACATGCAAGGTATGTTGAATTAAGACTTAGAAATTGTGTTATTCTTAAACTGTAATAAAATCCATGTACCTTGTATTACAGAGCACTTGCTTTTAGAAAAAGCAAATCGTGGTGGCTCTTTAATAATTTTGGAAAAATCATTTAAATTTAACGAAAGGACAGATATTGTGAGCCTCTTTGTTGAACAGACTATTGAAATGGTCTGTGCTGAGCTTGCGCATTTCATTGTTGTATGTATATACATACCCACTGGGTTATATGAATACTTTGCAACTATTTTAGAA
Organism: Podotricha telesiphe; assembly: GCA_038994665.1. Lineage (NCBI taxonomy): Eukaryota > Metazoa > Arthropoda > Insecta > Lepidoptera > Nymphalidae > Podotricha > Podotricha telesiphe. The sequence continues at coordinate 71,877 of JAOYRR010000411.1, read as the reverse complement.
CAAGTACTTTTAAAATTATCTGGATCTAAGAAATTTAAAGTTGTATGTGGTGATTTTAATATAAATTTACTAGATAACACTGCCACCTAGTCATTACTAAAGTTATATAATAATTTATTTCTAGAACCAACAAAAATTACAACAAAAATTATTACTATTAATATTAATATATTTAATATGTTAAGTTCTGAACATTACGGACAGTTGACTTTATTTTGCTTTGGTAAAAATAAAATTAATAAAAGTGAAAACATTACTTGTATACCGATGATAACTGGTCATATAGAAAAGTTTAGAATTAATATGATAGCAAAACTAAAATACTTAAAATATAATAATAAACCTAACTTGTCATATGGTAAGTTTTTCAATTTTATAAATAATGAATTAAATGCTATATTTACTTCTAAAACAATAAATTAGAGGAGATTCTTATCATTTAATAATAGGGACACTGTGAGAATTAACAGTAGACATACGAGTATGTCTTCCACAACCGTTGCCAAATCATTTCTTAAGGAGAGCTTACACATTTGTAATGCAGACTTTGAATTTTAAAAGAAAAATGCTTTAAGTCATATATTACTGCATTTTGATTTGCATAATCTGATGCACGATAAACAGTATGGCTCCAGCAAAGGCTGCTCAACTATCGATGCTGGTATCAATGTCATAAAGCTTATATATAAGGCTTGGGAATAATCGCAGGACGCTCTTGGAGAAGGTATCATTGTCACTAATAATTTATTAAAATAAAGGTAGACCCGCTAAGTTTCTTATGCCGGTTCTTCTCAGGTCTGAGGCATTGACTTACGTGAACTAGTGGTAAATTATTTGACGTTCAAAAAATGAAGCTTGTGTCTTCTTATTATGAGTAAAATTATTTGACTGTGACTTTATTTATATCGTCCATGGCAAATCTAGATTTTTTATATTTATACTTACACTGGCTTACCTACTAATTAGTTTTAAAAAAATTAATTTTAACTTATTAAACTAATTATCAGTACATACCCTGCATATTGTTCATGTTTAGCAGCTACTGCTGCCACAAGGACCACTACTAGCACCAGACACTTCATTTTGAAAAACTAAACCGAAATAGTTTTACACTACATTTATAAAACATCCAAAATGATAATCATACTAAATTCGTCATAAATCTAGTAAATTGAAGATGTAGCCTATTGCTATAACTCTAATTACATTTTCATTAAAGTTGAAATTTATTTTGAAATGCGTGCGTTATCAAAGATTTTTGTTGAGGTCGATTAATTGCCACCACTAGATAAGACTATTGAGAATTTATCTAAAGCAATTTGGTTGATTTAGATACGCAAATTTTAGATATCGTGTTTAAACACGATAATTTTATTTAAACGATCAACTGAAATTGATAAGGGGTAAATCCAGTTCAGAGTAAGTAATCCTATTAAAATTTACCTGTGATTTCGTTTATCAGGTATCACAAACACTATCTCTCACGTTGACTTGAATTTGTCACTATTCTATTTGAAAAGAGCAAATTGATTTTATTGCTGGCTCTTTTCAGCAGAACGTCCTTCCAAGCCGCTGGTAGCTTTATGTTTAGTCTACAATTTAAAAGTGCTTGCTAAAGTTATTAATATTCATTTATTATTTGAATAAATGATATTTGGAATTTTGATTTGAATATTTAGAAAAATATCTAGTTTGTATTTGTAGTACTTAAATGTAGTAACTATTTGACTTGATATTTTTAAGCTGTAGCTAGTAAAATGTCATATATTCACATGGTAAGGCGTTCTTCAATTTAAAAATATAAAATACCTACATTTTTGAAATGAAACTATTTTAACCGGATTAATCGCAGTCCTTTATTGGTATACTGGTAAACAGTGACTGGACATCAAAACTGACCGTGGTTTCATTGTTAGTTAGCTTAAGGTCTTTCAGTCCGATAACAAAATGGTATGAATCCATGACATAAAATGTTGTGTGGCCACGTAGTTGAGACAGTACTTTCGCGACCTAGAAGACGAGCTTCGACAGATGAATGCCCTAGCGCTATTCCCCGCTAGCGTCGTGGGAAAGCCAACAAGCCGGTCACAGTGGAGAGATGACCAGCACTACTACTATATGTGAAGAGAGTTACAGACAGGATTGGCAATATCTTAAGGAAAGCTTCAGTATAAACTATATTTAAGCCTAACAAAAAAGTGAGCCAGTTCTTGGAGACCAGTGAAAAGTAACATTACTTTGTAGTGTACTGGTATATACAAACTAGATTGTGACTGTGGCTTATCTTACATTGGTCAAACTAAGAGGAGCATCGGTATAAGGGTGAAGAAACACATCTCCGATATCAAAAATGGGCGTGTATCGAAGTCAGTTTTGTGTGAGCATACAATGGATATCCATTATATCAGGTTTGATAATCCTCATATTCTCGCAAGGGAAAACAGATATATCCCAAGGATGATCCGCGAGGCTATTGAAATACAAAAACACCATAAGTTCAATAGAGAAGACGGTTGGAAACTTTTTACCACCTGGGACCCAATACTGAAAACTTTAAAGTCTCAATCCGATCACACCAGAGAGCAAAATACAGTCAGCCCATTTTGCAAGATCCAGGGCAGTACGCGAGGCAACTAAGAAATCGTTGGCAGTAGTTTGATATGATAATTGTATCAAATGACAGACAAATGCCACTTCAGTCTACCTGTGACCACGGACTACTGTAAAGTGTTCGAAACATCGGGTTCTTAAATGTATTTTCGAATACCAAAATCATACGCGATTAATCTGGTCAAAATAGTTTCATTTCAAAATGTTTAATAACCGTGAAAATCGAAGAACTTATTAAACCTACATTTGTCAGTTTGTTATTTTTGTTTAAAATAAATGTTTTACTTTTAAATACATTGTTATTAATATAACCCGTATGTTTGTAACCGTATGTACTAATATACATACGGGTTTATTTTACATATCGTTTTTTTTAAACGTGACTCTTTCCTACCGTAGCAACTCACCATAGCAAGCATCTGTTTGTGCAAAACAAAACTACTAGCATCTGATACGATTACGTTCGAGCAGTGATACAGACTGGTCATATTGAAGACGACGACTCAGGCTTGAAAAATAATCTATCGTATAAATAGGAAGATAGTTCCTTCGGCTCTTAGAGATTCTTTACTAAGCATGGTAAAATCGATTCTGTAGTCAAAACACTCGATTATTTAGACTCAATACCTTGCTATTATATTTAAATCATTAGTACAATATAAAATATTACCCACAATATCTCAGATTCCGGAGGAAAGAGAACAGATTATCTTTACTATAGATTCTCTCTGCCTTCACTGCTATACCGGTAAAAACCTGAAGCTATAACATATATGCATACAAATGAACAAAATAATAAATGCGCGTTATAGCACGTTATAGCACATAAGTATCAGGTTACAGCTCAGATTAAAATAATGAGTATTTAATATTTTATCAATGTAATACAAAAAGTAACAATGTAAACGCATTGTAATATTTCGCCAAGAATCCTTCAAGATTATATGATTAATATATGATTAATTCGGTTATCCATACGATGAATAATTCATCTACTTAATATTATAATTTGATATGAGATTTGAATTTGTAGGTACAATATTTATTGTTTTTACGTGTTATAATGACTTTGAAAATATATAAAAATATTGCTATTGTGGCACTGTAAATGCGATGATTGTTGGTTTGATACCCACTTGGAGGAAATGTTTATATTTAAAATATTATAATTTCTCAACTCTGGTACCTAGTTTGTTGTATGTTGTTATTTGATTGTTGCGATTTAACTTAGAAACGTCTCGACCGATATTAAAAATCCTTTCACGGTTAGAAAGCTTCATCGAGTTAAATATAATTATTTCCTGAAAAAATAGGTATCCCTCTAAATACTTGAATAGTAATGTATAAGCCACCCATAGTGTAAAAAAAATTAATTAAATGCTGCGAAAACTAATTATGACAGAACAAAATAATGTAGTACATATTTAAGAACGTAACACTATTGCTGTGTTTAGTAGATGTACTACTAGCGACCATTTACTAGCGACTTTAAATGAAATAAACACTAAATGTTAAGAGAAGTTTACCAAAATACAATAGTCAAAACTGCTTTTAAATCGGTTAAGTCGTTTCAATTGTAATTTTAATTATTGTATTAAAACTTTAAACTTTAAACTAAACTTTAAAACGGTAAACTTTCCTTAACATTTAGTTTTTATTTAATTTCATTCGGTTCATAAACAAAAACATACAACCATTTAAATGATAAATTTAAGCAAAGTTTAAGTGAGAACGCGGGCGGGCGAAAATACAAAATAGTTTAATCATGTAATTTACAGACAAACCCGGAAATGGGTCACTAGTACATAAATACGTATGCATCGTAATAAATATGTTACCTCATGCCACCTTGACTGAAATAAGCTGATTTCAGTCAAGGTCATTTTATTCATCGATATGTTATAATTAAATTTAATAGTTATTGCGACATTCTTACAATTTTTTGGCAGCGTCATGTTTTTTTTTAATTTTATAATCAAGGCAAACGAGAGTTCGGGTCAGTCTACGGTATTTTGTAGTCAAGCTTTTCACAGATTTGGGTCCTTAACGATTCAAATAGCTCTATGTTGTATGCGATCAAATGGATCAAGCTGATACTGGTGTGCACCAGCCCCGATATGAAAACAGTACTCCATGTGAGGCTGAACCTGGGTCCTATACAGGGCCATTCGGTATTTAGCCGTGAAGTACTGTCTTGCCCTGGCAATAACACTCAGCTTCTTCGAGGCCAACTTGGCCTTGCTTTCCAGATGATCGCGATACTGACAGTCACTCGAAACGTGCTTTGGCTTGGCTTATAAAATGGCTATAAAAGGAATGTTGTCGAAAACTGGCGACACGACAAATGGGGTTTTCTTAGTGATTAACGCGCAAACTTGTGTCTTCTGGGGGCTAAATTGAACTAGGTTCCTTTCACCCCATAAGGAGCCATTCCCGAGGGATGTCTCAACAGAAGGGACAAGTTTTTTCGGCAGTAGTCGACGTTTTCCCGAGAAAAACCTGCACGGCCGGTGTATACAGCGTACACCATGCTATTGTCTGCATAGCAATGAATGCTAGGATCCTCTAACATGTCATTGATCTCGTCAACAACGCTACCTTAGCAACGTGTATGTTCATCACTTTATATAAACATGTTGATCAAGTAAATGGTAGTGTGGGTAATACTAATTTTATTATTTGAATGTATTTCTAATAAACTAATATTAATTGATTTCTGCATTTCATCTCCATACAAATTTTTGATGTACGGAAATTTCGCACACCTCTGCACAACTATCGTAAAACTGTGAATCAATAAATTATGTCTAAAATTATAATAGAAGTAAGGGTATAAACAAAACAATTTAATTTTTTAAAATCTACGTTGTATATTTATTTCAAATACCCCTAATGTAGATAATATTTTTGTTGGACATGGCTTAATTAATAAGAAGTGCGGCAGCTCGTCTCGCGCCACTGACAATTCCTTCCCAAGTTTCGAAACAAACTTGCTCAATATATATAGGATTCATGAAATAGCCGCCAAAAAGACCAGGCAATTCAATAGTATAAGCAAGAGGCACTCCTAGAGAGTGGGCATAATCTACAGATGTACCAGACATGGCAACCTGTCGAACTATAGCTGCGTTCCCAACAACGTAATCCATGAAACTAGGCAGTTTATTCTTGTTAATTGCTTCAGCTATACTAACACCAACGGTGTGAAGTCCTAAGGCGTTATTTGACAAAGTCGCCTCATATGCCCATGGATATAAAATGAAACTGCCAAAACTACTAAACGAAATATACATAGCAATTCTGCCATTTTCTTCTAAAATGTCTCGGACGACAGTGGTTTCTACTTCAGAAAATGCGTGAGTTCCAGGATACACGTACGAACAGTGAATCTCGCTCGTTCCAACTGTGTTCCACCTAATATCGAAATTCCGATCTATGTCCACACCGGGACACATTCGGCTAAAAGGATCTTCATTAAACGAACGTGTTTTTCTCCAAGCAGCGCTCTGAAATATAAAAAGGGATATATGGATAGTCCGATGAGCGCATTTGTTAGAAGGTAAATTTCCTAATCGTAACATCTACATTGCTTCATGGCTTTAATTATTTACAATTTAATATACGAGGACTGAAGACTACATCTACTTTTAAAAAAAAATTAAAGTTAAATGTTTTTATTAAAAATGAAAATGAAGATTCGAAATGAATAGCTTTTTTGATCGTCAAATAATTAATTATTCTACCATCGGCTTACTAAAATTAATGTGTCAGATTTGAAAAAGCCCGTTTCTGGTACGTGTTTGTCTCTCTAAATTCCTTGGTTTGAAAATACAAAATGCTCTCGTACATTTAAAATCTTAGGTTAATATATTAATAGTTGAACTAACACTTTCAAGGTAAATAAATATTAATTTATAAATAATATATAAATTTCTTTGGAAATTTGGTCTCTATTATAATTATCCTTTACATAGTGTGATATAAATGTAAATATATAGAAGGTACATCAAACAGAGCAAAACTATTACTCGCTGCTGATAAGTTCCACATACATATACGAATAATAATACTTATAATAGAAATTTTACACTTTTTTACTATTTATAGACACTGTGTCTGTGTGAGCGCACCATGGAAATGAAATTAGTTTAAATATTTATTATTATTATTCCTCTAACTAAGGTTTTAGTCAGAGTTGCCTTCTCCTTCAATTCTTTACGACTTCAATATAGCAAAATTCTATACATAGAAATGCATGTATATAAAATACTTACAGTTACACGTGAATACATATAACCATCTGGATTGACAACGGGCAACAAAATCCAATCGAATTTTTCCAATAGATCATTCTCCGTAACATTTTCAACAAGCTTATGTACTGCGTACGTTACAGGCGGTATGGACAACCATTCCCTTCCATGAATACCACCATCAATAAAAATAATAGGTTTACTCGTATCTTCAAAATTTGTGGTCGAAACTTTCAAATATTTAATAGGCAAACCATTGAATGAGTTTTTTGGAGTGACTACTTTAGCTACATTTGGATTTTCTTCAGCGATATCTTCTAGGTATTGATAAATCTGTAAAGAATCAGAAATTATTATAACGTCATGATGCTTATCCCATCAGTGGAAATGTATATGGATACCTTATCTTGATGGTAGACTAAGTCTCTATCGAACATAAATTACGCCATTTATCATTTCTTGTCCAACATTTAATTGTATGTCGATACATTTAGTACATGTCGATGGCGATAGATGGCGTAAGTTGTATAGACAATTAATTTATTATTTTGTCATATATTTTATGAAATTTGATTATATAGTAATTGATTAGTTGGAATATAATATACTGCTCCATAAGCAGCTGTTGATTTATGTTTTTTGCCACATATTAAAATATACCACCTAAGTCAAGATACTCCATTCCCACTTTCCGTTTAAATTTGGAACATTGTGTCGTGAGAGTGAGCGCAATGATGCAATTTGCCTTACCAAAGTAGAGGAATGAAAATACTATAAATATAATCGATCCTCTGAGTTGAACCCATAAACAATAGCGCTTACAATCAGACTCTGCCTTTAATTAGTTTTAACAATAAAATCCTCACCGTTTCTACACTTTGATATTGGTCATATGATAATTTTCCTCCGAAACGACTATTCTTTTGTGCTCTTTGAGATTTAAATACTTGATCTTCCTTGTCGAAGTGCCTGAAAAATTGTTAGTATAAATTATTATAAAAACAATAAATGTACCGTTATCTCATTATTTATCTAAGTTATTCACTTTTAAGCATAATATATTTGTCATAGAACACTAAGTAAAGAGGAAATATAAAATTAAATATAACATTCCTCCAGTGAAAATCGAACCCATAACTAATCCTTATTACAGTCTAGAGCTGTCCTCATTGCGGCACAATGGCTTAATTTTTTTTAATTTCTCAGTATAGTAATACTTTTCAAAATATTCACCATTATTTAATAAATATTTATACTTCCCCCTTTTTGTTTCAAAGACAAAGAGTGAATACAACTTAAGAAGAAAGTGTCTAATAATTTTCTAATATCATTATGCTAAAAACAGTAAGGAAAAATTAAAGTATATCAAATGCAAATACTTGTTACTTACGATTTCAAGTCTTCTGCATGGATCCTGTAAGATATTCCAGCATTGTCTAGCTGTTTAACGAGATCTCCAGCTATTGGATTTGCAAAGACTAAGCCTTCACGATTTACTCCAGCATGACTATAAAAATCTAAATCTAATTCTTCCACAATCTTATTTAGAGCATGCAATTGCACAGAATTTGATGGCTTAACGAAATACGATTTCCAACTAAAGCAAACGTAAAATTTTTATTAGCAGTTTTTATCAACTAAAAGTTGTAATAAACAGCAACTAAAAGTTAATATATGAAATGATGTATAAAAGTAGTAAATATAACTTCACACACTTATTAATGCTTTTCAATAATAATTATGTTAGAACATATTATACTTTTATTTGCACTAAAAACTTCCAGGCGCTGGTTCAAATCTGCTAATATATTATACCCAAGACAAAATTTAATTTTATATCTTAAATAATCACAAAAATTATATAAATTAAGTAAACTCACCCTTCAACATCCTCATTTTTGGCAGAAGCAAAGGAAATCAATAATAATAAAATATATAATTTCATCGTGAATGCTGCATTCGAATTAACTGGGAATATTGAATTCGTACTCTATATTTAACTTATGCTATCATACTATATAATCCCATTCTAATCACTAGCTGAAAATTTGATAAAAATATATTTACATGGATTTTCGGGATTAAACATTAAAATGCGAAAATAGCGACAAAATTTGGATTCTAATTTACATAATCGAAATAATGATTAGATTGCAAGTTATTTATAATATAAAGAAAGTTAACGCGTACTATATGTAGTATATTTAGTAACCGTATATATGATTGCCTCCTACATAACTATATTTGAAACATAGCATATTATGATTTTTTAATATCTAAATAGGCATATCTTGATAACTAAGACAGAGTTCTAAAACAAACACAAATCTTGTATAAAATTATATGAAATTTCCAGATGACCCCTATCCCCATCCGATTTTTTTCTGATTTATTTCAGATAAAAAGTCCGCTTTAAATATAATAGAATGTAATATTTCTTGTATGTTAAAATAATTATATGATGTTATATTTCTTGGAATTTTACATCAATACAATCACCTGGAATTGTACCCACGATCACTAATATGTTAAGTTCTGCTTCGTTAAAATATGAAACCATATCAATCTATATCGAGTATTTATCAATATTATCAACGCCTGGTACTGATAATTAAATATGAAAAATTTTACAAAATACATAAAAATGGCTACTATGTTCAAGAATACGATACTTTTAATTCTCTCTATTTATTTGATTGAAGCTAAACATGAAGAATATGATGGGTAAGCGGTTTTTAATTCCTTTTGTGAATTGACCATTATTAATTCATCATCCATTATGAAATCAGAAATGTAATATTTGAGGACAACGTAGCACGTTTGCGAATTATAACTAGTATACACGCGGAGTGAAAGTTGCCAGTTTGATTTAACAAAGTTCAGTATTAGGTTCTGCTGTCTGAACTTCCTGAACTCCATTTGAGATCAGAATGTCTCTAAAAACGTAGAAGTCCATAACAAAGTGACTTATTTCTAAGTTTTTATGCCTATTTATGTTCAATGTTCTTTATATTTAATCATAGTAAATCACAACTAACTACTTGATAGCTTTCTACATAGTGATTATACATGGTAACTCATTCGCACTCTTTATATCAGGTAGTAGTCCACAGTGAAAAGGAAATCAGACAAATACAGAATGTAATAGACCATCTTAATCTTGATATCTGGTCACATGCCTATCCTGAGCGTAAGGGGCTAATATTAGTTGCAAAGCATTTGAAAGAAACTTTTGAAAATATACTTAAATTTCGTGATTTGGAATTTAATACTGTCAGTTCAAATATTAAACAGTGAGTATAATATTTGAATATAAAAAAAACATGTAAATTAGAAATTACAACCCACCTTAACGTTGTTGATATTATTGGTTTTGACATTTTCAGCGAATTAGAACTTGAAGATAAGCTGTTAGCTGAAGCCTCTAAAAAAACAATGTTTCGGATTACACTCGGTCCAATCCTCATCTATTATTCGACGCCATTCATCGTTATGCTGAGGTATTTTGTAATAATACTCTATACGAGATAAACTGGTCAAACAAATCTATCATCAATTTACCCACTATTAAATATACATATAAATTTTGTTTATATTGCAAAATTAGCATTTAAGGTCAATGATTTAAAAGTAGGTAGGTTGCTCATAACTCATGTTAAGAAAATGTAATGATTTCATATAACCCTAATAATAATACTGTATTGTATTTAGACATACTAGTAAGATCTTATTATACTTCGTTCTTCTAATAATTCTCCAGGTTGACCAGTATCTTGAGGATATAGCCAATATGTTCCCTAATGTAGCTTGTATAGTTTCGGCCGGAATAAGCCTTGAGGGTCGGGAAATTAAGTACCTGAGGATATCTTCATCTAATTTTCAGGTAATTGTGCATTGTATGTAAAATATAATCTTTAGGTTAAATTAAAATTACAGTAAATCATTGATTGTCGCAACGCAATTGACGTGTAATTTTAATAATTCTTTTAAGAAAAATATAGAATGAGTATTGAAAATATTTTTGTTTCCTGAGTTTTTATATTGGTTGGACATGAAAATGAAAACATTTTTTTTTTATTTAGACTTTACATAAAACTTTTTCAATTATATAATAACTTTTTTATTAAACAGTATTCTTTATTACAGGATAGAAATAAGCCTATAAATGACAGAACAGGATCTAGTGCGGGACATCGACTGGATCATATTACCGATAGCCAACGCTGATGGCTATGAGTTTACTCATACTAATGTGACATAAAAAGAAACGTTTAGACAAATAGTATTATTAGATTTTTTTTTGTGTTCAGAAAGTTTGGACGGTTTTCAAGAGCACGGGTTCGATCCCCCCTACATTCAAATTATAATATGTTTTCCAAAAATGGTTTTTTATCCTTTAAGAATATGAATTATATATTTTACTAATTATAATTTATTTAATATTATGTGAATATTACCAACATATTGGAATTTATCAAAATACACATTACCGTTATCTTTATATAATTCAAGACAAGACGTTTCGTAAACTGTGTGTGTGTGTTTTTTGGCTATTATAAGACTTTTCACATAATATAAACATAAGCTTCCAGACTCGAATGTGGAGGAAAAATCGTGCCACCGGTTACGGGCTTTGCACTGGCGTAGATCTCAACAGAAACCACGACTTTAATTGGGGAACAGCTTCCAGTTACTTACCTTGCAGTGACACTTTCCATGGATGTGGACCGTTTTCAGAACCTGAGACGCAAATAACTATGAACATTTTCTTAGAATTTCAATCACGTATCTCCTTATTCCTAGATATTCACAGCTTCGGAAGTATGATTCTCTTTGGATATGGCAATGGAACTCTTCCACCGAATGCTTTGATCTTAAACATGGTGGGTTTTATTAAATGGCCTGAAAAACCTAATTACAGTGTTGGTAATATTGTTCATGTCATAGGATATTCTGAATCTGGTGGTTCAAGTGACTATGCGCAAAATATGATTGGTTCCGGTCTTTCTTATAAGTATGAACTGCCAGCCTATAGAAATATGGGAAACAATATGAATGGATTTTTGGTCGATCCAGCATTTATCTATCAAGCTGCTTATGAAACATGGGAGGGTATTTAAGTAGCTGCCCGTGCTCTGTCACTTCTTCCGCTGTCATCGATGTCTTCATATATTCTGTGAGATTCTCATACATTATTTTAATATTCTGCAGTGTCGCTAACAATGTTTTCGAAGATCATTAGAGGTGTTCAACTTCTTTAATATAATAACTAAATGAAATTGATAAAGTTATTAATAAAATTGAATATATTAGATATGCTTGTTTTCTTACTTATTCCTCAAATTAACAAGAACAAGCTTTTAGCCTGAAGCCCTATACGAGACCTATTAATCTGTGGTATTTGTTAACATCAGTCGAGAAATATGAGCAGAGATTAAGATTTAAAGTACAGTATATTTATGTAGAGCGGTCACTACTATTTACTGCTTATGTACATTTAAAAAGGTTAAAATGCAAGTGTCATTTTTTTCAGCATAGCACAGTAGGCAGGTAACATAGTGTCATGACTCTTCGCTCTCTGCTTTCTGTCACAATTTGAGATATGGCGTGTTTAGTGGCGGAAATAATACTACTCTATGTTTTCTTATGTCTCTACAGTATTCGCTTCGCTTTAAATGACGGCACTAGAAGTATCAGTATATTCAATTTATGGAAAGATATGTCTAATTAAATTTAAAATTTTAGCAAACTTGATTGTGTAACTTCAAAAAAAATTGGATGTGACTTTTATTACTCTATGTTGTGTAGTAATGAGCAACACCTTCTGGTGGCCGGCTTATCATTGAATTTTGGAACATGTTATATTATAATGTATGCTACCTACCACTAGATGGCATCACATCAAGTATAAAATAACAGATCGGTTTAAAAAGTAACTAAAAAAACACTCAAAGACAACACTCAAACACAAATTATTCTATCATTATCCTGATCGTGTTGGCAACTGTTAACGGTAAATGCTATGAAAATGTTTTCTTATAAAGTGTTTATATTATTTAAAACTTTTTTTGAATTGGCATTTACCAAGCGTGGTGTTATGTTCCGCCATTCAATACGTCTCGAATTCAGGCAGAAGTAAAGAACGGAGTGTCCTGACCCTACATTCTCTCTGCCCTGCCTGATATGCGCGAAAACCGTGAAGTTGAAAAGAATTATAATAATATAAAATAATATCTTTGGCTTTTATGATATTATAATAATATAAGTATTCCTCTAGTCTACTCAATAAAATTATTTTTAACAGTTTAATCGCATATACATTGGTATTCAGAAATTACTTTTCTAAGAAAACAAGACGTTACACAGACTTTACTGAATTTACCTGTAGCCACAGGATATCAAAACAAGGTAATTAAAGGTTTATGTTGAGCTACAAAAACAAAATATGACCTACGGCTTTAATTATTTATCAAAATTAATGATATTATCAACTCATTGTCATCCATTAAACTGTAAATTTAAGATAATACTTGGATTAACATGTTTTAATCGTTATCAAAATTTAGATTACTTGTTTTAATCCCAAATTAATATAATAAAATAGAGATATTAGAAAATTTTCAACACTAACTCTGAAACTTTTTGGTCATTAATACATAGTATTTGGCCAAAATGTTTAAAGTTTTGTTTTATTTGTTTGTGTCAGTTTATTTCGTTTATGCGAAACATGAAGAGTATGAAGGGTGAGGGATTTTTATAATTACGTACTTGCTAATATAATTAGTACTGATTGCATATAATATGTTTAATAAACGTGAAATTAGTTAATTTCTAAACAATCTACAATTTGCATTGGAACTTTACTACAGTCCCAAAAGTAATTTTATTATAAATTTCATATGAAAGGAATGACGGTAAAATAAATAATATACTTAATGCTACTATGAGACAAAGGAGACACTGAGTGTAATTGTTAAACGAGTATATAGCAATTATGGAATGAAATTACTATACATTTCCTTAATATCTTATATTACTGAAAACTAATAAAAAGCTTATACTAAGGATATATTTTAATTTCTCACAATTTGCATATTTTCGTGTTAGGACGCTTTCATTCTGAGGGTGTGATATATAGAAAAAAAAACAAGATGGTTTTCTTATAGGAAGTACGACGACGATGTATAATGTTATAACGCAAATATTTCTGTAGTCTACTAAAATAAAGCGCAGGCGTTGTGTTCCGCAGCCCAGTTCCTATCAGTAGTCTAAAAAATATGAAAATTATGAAATGGAATCACGAAAGATGTTTGTACATATAAATGAATAAAGATTAGCATTTTCATTTTCAACACCTCAAATATTAGATATATTTCTAGAATTTTTTATATTTATTTTCATCAGCTTTACCCTTTTTCCTGCGTAGAAGGGTAGCCAGAGAGAACCTAGTGGTCAAACACGTTATGCACTTTCCGCCTGAATTATTAAGAAATTAATTTAATTAATTAATTAATTTTATTACTAATTTTATTCTTATTTATTAAGTTTTATTATATTTTATTACAGATATGCCTTATACGAAGTGAAAGTAAGTGACTTAGACCAAGTACAAGAAGTGCATTCAATTGCACAACATGTGAATGCAGATGTGTGGTCCTACGCACTCCCTGGGCGCGAAGGAATGATTATGGTAGCGAAGGAAATGAGAGAACAATTTGAAGAGAACCTTCGAGCTATTAATGTGGAATATAAAATCGATTCAAGTAACGTTAAGGAGTGAGTTTAATAAATATCTATATGTATGTATGTATGTATGGACATGTTGGAAAAGTTTTTGATCAAATTTTACAAAAGTTATTCGGGCTGAAGTGGTTGAAGTTTCGTATAGTTACAGTTTATATGCAGGAGTCAGGTAAGTATTTTTAGAAAATATATAACAATTTCAACGTAGCGGGATTCGAACCCGCGCCACTTCGAATCCTTCCAAGCTCTCTGATCGCTAAGCCGTGCGTTAACATTTTATATGTTACGTACGTTACGTTTATACCTGTTCCTACCTTACGTGTTGTAAGAAAAAAATCATTTATTTTTAGGATATTGTTTTCATATTTAGGTCCTAAGTGTGTAAATACAATTTAAGAAACTTAAAAATTCAGGAAGCAAATATTTTTTTATATTGGGATATATTTTAAATAAATAAAGTAAAAAATCATAAACAAATGGTGTATGTAAAATGTACTAGTAACTCCTTGATTATTATCAAGGGGTTACTAGTACATAGGTATATCCGTGGAAGTCGTATTGATTCTGATAGAGAACGAAACAACTACAAATATATATATTTAAATAATCTTTGAATTATTTACAGAATTCTAGAACTAGAAGATAAACTTTTAGCTGAATCTTACAAAAAGAGCAACGCTTCCACCCAGAGCAGGTCTGGCTCTCGTCTGTCCTTTGATCAGATTCACAGATACGATGCGGTAAGATATTGTGGGTCTTAATTGAACTGATTGTAAAAAATATATATATATCACTTATCAATATCTATACCTATACATCTATATTTATATCTATACATATAGAAATGTAACTCATCGCTGTCGGTACATGGAAGATATATAAGAAAAAATATTATTGGGTGCATTTATCAATGTAGAAACCCAAAACAATGTTTTTTTTATTTCCTTTTCTGTTTATCTGTTTGTTTATCCCTTTGTGCACGCTTATTTCAAAAACAGCTTAACCGATATAAATGCAGTTTTGACTATTGTATTTTGATAAACTTCCCTAGACATTTAGTATTTCACTTCAATCTATATTATATATGTGGAAAAATTTTATGGGGCCCATTTTGACCAAAATTATGCTGACGGAGTAAATATATTTCAATTCAATTTATTAGTTTACTCAATAAAGAAAATCTCATTCGATTAACGTATTTATCTTTGATGAAAATAGAATTGATTTATGACTATCAATAATTTTCTAGGTTGACAGGTACCTTGTGGACATAGCTAACAGGTTCCCGAATGTAGCGCGTGTTGTATCTGGCGGAAGAAGTGTGCAGGGTCGTGATATTAAGTATATAAAAATATCCTCAACTAACTTCCAGGTAAATTACATATACAATTTTAAATAATATAACATATATTATATTCATTTATGGCACAGTATGGCAGCGTTTGACTGTAAACGCGATTAGTGGTGGGTTCGATTCCCAGTAGGGATGATAATATTGAAAATATCTTCATTTCTCCGCTCTGATGATTCAATGCTGTGTCAGATTTTGGCGGAAAGTGGAGAATGGAGTATTTCACTCCATAAAAAGTTTTACTTAAAAACATATTAATTAAATTATTTTTTACAGGACTTAAGGAAGCCTGTAATTTTTATGCAGTCTCTCCTCCATGCCCGTGAATGGGTTACACTTCCAGTGACTTTGTACGCAATTCAAAAATTGGTGGTTGATGTGACGGAAAGCGACCTTTTACGGGATATCGACTGGATTATCCTTCCTATCGCCAATCCTGATGGCTACGAGTTCACTCATACTAATGTAAGTGTAAACTGTTCAAATTATGTGTTAATATTATTCGCTTTGAACATTAACACTAATATCTATTTTAGGCAAATAACCACTCCGCTGAAGGTGTAAAATGACCTTAAAAATAATATTATGTTTTATAAAATACTGAAATTTCTCTTATCCATTGAAATTATATTATTTTTATCAAGTATTATATAAACTCAATTCTGTTATATGCAGCATGTTATACTATGTTAATTATTTTTTATAAATATTGTTATTACTTTCCAATAATGTTAAGCCATACTTCTAGACTCGTATGTGGAGAAAGAATCGCGCTACTGGCTATGGCATATGCCCTGGAGTAGATCTCAATAGAAACTATGATGCTATGTGGGGAACAGCATCCAGTAGCTCTTCCTGCACTGACACCTTCCACGGACCCGGACCCTTCTCTGAACCAGAAACCCAAGTAACGAGAAGTATTTTTAACGCCCATGGATCACGTATTAAGCTTTTCCTTGACATCCACAGTTTTGGAAGCATGATCCTATTTGGTTTTGGTGACAGAACTTTTCCACCTAACGCCTTAATTCTAAACATGGTCGGCGTACAAATGGCCCAAAGAATTGATTCAGTCAAATGGCCCAGTAACCCCAATTATAGGGTAGGAAATATTGTCGATGTTATCCGCTACTTCGCATCAGGAGGTGCCAGTGATTATGCCCAACTAATGATCGGACAAGGTTTATCCTATACTTATGAACTGCCAGGACGTATAAATTCGTTTGGTGTAAACGGATTCTTAGTGGATCCAGCGTTTATATACCAAGCAGCTTTCGAAACATGGGAAGGTATCAAAGTGGGCGCCAGATACGTAGCAAGGGCTTAATAAAATATATTAATTACTAATTTGATTTTATTGTATTTTTTCTACGCTATCTAACGCTATAGTTGTACATTTAAAACATACCAGCAATATTTCCTGTAAATAAAAAGGTATGCCAGTGAGACAATGTTACTTTAAAGTGATCGTGAATAAACATTTTCCCTGGCGATACAAAAATAGAAAATTTGAAATATACTATTTTCTCAATAACTATAGTCTACAATAGCGATTCTTCTATTTTAAAATGCCACCTGACTATTGAACGATTGATATCTTCACGTGATCTTGTTGTAACTTTAATAGCGACTGCGTCCCACGAACAATATAGAGTAGATATGCGTTATTACATTTTATTTGAAGTTAGTTTTCATTTTATTAGTATTTGTTATAATCAAATGATTATATCTTGGCGCGGATAGACAGCGTCTGACTCCAAACGTGATTGGTCGTGGGTTTGATCCCAACTCAAAGGGATTGAGTTGGGATCAAATTATATTTCAAAAAAATTTACTTCTTCACTCTGGCACAAGACAAAGCGAGGCGTTGAAGTCCGCCACTCAATACGTTAGTTAGTTTAACGAGGGGAAATAATGAATTGTAAACAACTATGCATTTTTTATACATTTAGAAGTGAAAGTAAAAGATAGAAAGAGTAAATACATAAACCCAATATAAAAGAACAGTGCACAAACTTATAAAAGTATAACGTATTTATAAAAACTAATTAACACATTATTATATATATATATATACACTTTTTAAAACAATTATAACAGATTATCGTCTGATACAAAATCTTCTTACAAAGTAAACTGAAAATAAATTAATAAGTGCTTTGACACTTTACAGTAGTCCGTGGTCACAAGTAGACAGGTCAGGTTATAATAGTTTCATTTCAAAATGAAAATAAATTTATATTAAATTAATTTCGTAACAAGAAGAAGCTATACCCGGAGTTTAAGATTCGAACATAAGATCTTAGAAAAAATCCTAATTAATTTAAAAAAATCCGCTACATTTTGATATCTACACAACTCTTCAATTTCGAAGTGACTACTCAAGTCACACCTCACTCAATAAATCAAGAAAATATTGCCGTAACACTTTTCCTTTCTTTCAGTAACCATAACACTTTGGCAGGTACTAATAATATTTTAATATTTTAAAGTGCTATTTACACACTTAGGCTATGAAGAACATTGTTAGAAAACGTATAAAAATTTTATCGTTTTTGACCCGCGCCCTTCGGTAACCAACCGAGCGCGTTGACCGCTAAGCTGTTCTATACCCAACTACGTCGAAATTCTTATACCATCATTCAGTTGCTAAGAGACGCAGGTTTGAGTCCCGCTACATTAAAATTATACGTTATCAAAATATTTTTCAAGTACCAATAATATTGCTTACACAAAATCCATCCATGCCTTAAAGGGTGTTCGATATTTATGCCTCATCTGAATATTTTCATTGTACTACAGAACTATATGTATAGGAATTGGCTTCACGAATCGCCATAAATCAATAGTAAATAGACATAAACACTACCCGAGAGGTACAGTATAAAATATTCTGACGGCGATCCGTATAAAAAAACAGACATCCGGAAATCCTGTTGTTTTTCAGCGCAGGTAAGCAATAATGGACGGAATTCGAACAATTCTTGGACGTAAGGAGACGTGTACAACGAGTGGAAATTAAAGAAAAAATAATAGATTTTCTTTTAACATTTTACACGTATTTTGTATTTCAAATAAAATGTACACTTTTATGTGCAATTACAAAATAGAAAAAGAATGCATGTACTATGTAGTTTTTTATATTATTCATAATTCTATGGGCTCTGAAAACTGATGTAGTTGCAACATGTTTAACTGTCCAGACTAGTTGTGGGTAGAAATCATATTCGGAGGAATACTAATATTTACAAAATAAATAGTATATATACTTTTCCATTTATAATATTATATTATTCGGTATGCTGAGCTATCCTGTCATGAGGGTTTCGAGAAAAAATATATACTTATATAGCTTTCCAGTACCTCTGTCTCTTATCCCTTGTTCGTGTACTTACTGTGGTTTTTGCAGGTGATGGGTGGTGTTTGTGATGTCGGACAGATGATGGCTGAGTGACGGTTTGTGAAGTACATGTATCTAATTTCTAGTAAGTCTCACGTGTGCTATTGTGAGCTTGGTGTATTTTTTACAAACACAGTGTGCCCCAATACCTTGCTGAGAGATTGTTGTGTAAAAGGCTGTTTCTTTTTGTAGAATTGTTGCCTATTGCAGTGCTTAGTTGTTTTATGTATATATGTAAGCTTTTACTAATTACACATTCTCGTATGATAATTAGAGTCACTGTGGCTGATGTATTCCGTAGGCACCAAATCTCTGTTTTTAAAGGTGATATTTTCTAACATTCTCTATTTCTTAAGTTTCTATGTTGTACACGGATGGTACTGCTAAGTCTATTAAATAGGTGTGATTGTTAAACTTGTCCATATACACTGTATCTGGTATAAAATGTGTTACGATTTTGGCTTGAAAATTTTCTTTAAGCTGCGGCTGTGTTATTTTTTCTTTCCACCAAAGAATCGACACTTTAATTTTGGGCTTTCTTGCTTCACACCAATGCACATACTGACCAACCTGTTATGTCGCTGGACATAATAAGTACTTGCAAAATTATCACCTACTGAGATAATAATGCGTTAATGTTGCCGCGTCATATCGGGCTGGACCTGAATAGTAAATATCGCCAATTCTATGAAAGTTGTTATTTGTTGCTTCTTTATTTATTTAAATGAACCTTCTTTATTTATATTAGCCTGGTCTAAAACTGCTTTAGGAAACTATCCACGTAGTTGATAGTTTTCGTTTTAGGACTTATTAGTATAACGGTATTTTAGTCTTTTGGAATTAAAATAACCTGCCCTGAAGTAAACCACTCTTCTTATTATTGCTTACTAATTATTATATTTATAAATAATATAGATAAATACTTATGTGCAATTGTTAGATATTTTAAATAATAAATTTGTATTCTGTCTACTTCTGTCATCCAGTTTTTCAATTTTGTAATTACCAATTTTATACCTTTTCTTCTGTCATTTCTGGTTCTTCTGCTCTAGTTACCTTTTCTGATGATACTTCTATTTCTTTTATTCAAGAGGTGCTGGTTCAAGAGGTGCTGGTTCGAATCCTTCTGCGCTAAAATTTTCTAAAAATATATTACAATACAACTAATTTATTAAAAGAATATCATTGAAACGTGTACACAAAGCCTTATAAGAGAGTGAAAAGAAAAATATCGTCTCCGGATGCGACATGATGTCATGCCCCTACAGTCAGCCCCAGTCTGGACGTTTAGTGATGCTTGTATATATTACATTGAATACGATAGTGCTTGAAAGTATAAATTTAAAAACTATATAATATAATAGATAAAAACACGTATATTTTTTGTTAAACTTTTCTGTTTAAAAAATTACATATTAATATACAAGTAATTTTGTACGAAATATAATCAAGACCATCATCGTATAGTGAGACAAAGTATATTGCGAATTGTAGTGGGTTCGATTTCCACTCAGAAGATTCATTTTATTCGCAATATTTTCATTTTCATGCATTCTCTGGTGCGGCAAAGTGCGGCGTTGCGGATATTGCATAGATAGATACAGAGGCAATTAATAAAAGCATGTTGGCTAAAAATGCACTTCACCATGTAAATATTTTCAAAGACAAATGAAATTATTAGTTATGTATAAAATTTATGTGTCTCGACAAAAATTCTTGGATAAAAAGAACCCGGTCCTTTGGAAGGCTTGCAAGGGCACACAGGTCCAACACGAAGAGACCCCTAAGAGGTAGCTATGTATTTTACTGTGACGCATCAGCCGGGATCCATCTCTGAGTAGATACTAGACTGCCAGACGTCCGCCGTTATTATTATTATTATTATTCACCTTCACGCTTAGCTAGCGGAACGGAGCTACAGTCGCTACGATCCCTGCATATTTCTTTAGCTCCCCATACTAAATATAATAAAACATTTTAAAATACTAAATAAATATAAAAAAAAGCAAGCATAGCCAATTTTATTATTTTTTTTGTAATTGACAGACTAATTTTCTTACCTATACATAGGTACGTATATAAGATAAAAATCATTTGGTACAAGAATATAAATCCATTGTTTCCGCTTACAGGAAAATAATAACATATTTTATTTAATCCAAGATAATATAATCTACATGTAGAAGGTATACATTATTAATAATTATCATATTATGCTATAGATCATATTACTTTATTTCGCTAATATCCTTACAATAACTTGCTTGCAGTCTAATAAATTCTATTCTATTAGTTTCTTTAAATACTTAACTTTTTAAGGGTTTAGAGAAACGAGTATATCTTATCCTGTCTTGGAACAATATCTCGTAGATTACTAAATCATACGCGTCTCTATTAAACTATTAAATGTTCAGATAAATACCCAGACGAGGCAGATTGCAGGCTACATGGATGTTAAAACGATATAACTTTAAAAAAAAGATAATTTAAAATATAAAACCACTTTATGTTATTAAAATATTATTTAAAAAATATGTCCCATCCCTATAACGAAGCTCCACTGCTAATGTTACAAAGAACACTTAAATGTTATTTTCGAGTACAAAAGTCTTGGCATTTCACAATGAATTAGTTGTAACGCCTGTACAAGTTGCAAATGTCAGTGGAGACAGTTTTTAGAATATAATTTAATATACAAAAAATAGTATTGTGTAATTGACAATGTACGTTTTTTCTTTTGGTTTTACACTTTTTCTCTGATAAATTATTTTAAAAGCATTATAAAAAAATGGTTTCTATATAAGCTTTAGATAGCTAAATACATAGGCATAGGCCTATGGGGCCATAAGTTATACCTTCATGTATGTATCAATATAATGGTATATTAATTATTATTATATTATGTATATTTATTTAAGGTTTGCGAACAGAATATACACAAAAAACAAATAAAAACAATGCAAGGTGTTATTGCTCTTACAGGCAGGCACAACATGCTCCAACAATATACTAAAATTAAGTTAAGTTATACTAATTAAAATAAAGAATAATTTAAACCTAAGCCAAATAAATGATAATAGAACCTAAACACAATACATTAAAAATGTTGAGATGTATAAAAATAAAAAACATATGTATATATTATACGAGGCCATCGTGGCGCAGTGGGACAACATCTGGCTGTTAACAAGATTGTTCATGGAATCGGTTCTCATTCAAGAGAATGATAATAAACAAAACTATGATTTGCCATAATTATGGCAATATAAAAATATTAAAAAAATTATAAAAATTATGACGAAAACTTGGTATACTTAAACTACTTACTAAAAAAATTGTATGAATTAAGAAATGGCTGGAGTTTTGGTTGTAATGAGGTATTGTAGTCTGGCTTCTCAAATTGAATAGTTGAACGGAGCCAAATAAACTATATTATTAAATAAATTATATTTATATCCTTTACAGTAGGCAACCCAGTGTCAAGACACTACGTTCTTCACTTTCCGCCCAAAATAGCGACTGCGTGTTGAACTCAACGCCTTTGTCTTGTGTTCCAGAGCGGAGATATGAAAATAATTGAAATATAATCATTTCTTAAAGTGGAAATTGAACCCACGATGGCCTCTCTACTCTATAAACTATTTTATTATTGATATTTGCATTTAAATATTTGTTCGACAGCGAAGGTGAAAAATAACTAAACACGCGCCGCTAAGGGCTTAGTATGAACAAAAAACAAAAACAAATAAAGAGTAGAAAAAGTAATACATTCAAAACTGCAGGGTTCAAGTTTGAGATAAAAATTTACCTTGTCTTCGGCATGTATCTAGGGTTACTGCTTTCTGTGAAGTAATATACATAATACATAAAAGGTGTCAAAATGTTAAGCTTGTTGAAGACATAAATATAGAAAATGTTTTTTTAATTATTATTATTATTATTACTATCTCTTATATCCACTTCTTGGACCTGTGCCCCACGCAAGCCTTCTAAAGGTTCTTCGGAACCCCAAACTTCTTCATCTATACATCTATACAAATAAATAAAATTGGAGTGTCTGTTTCTAATATTTAAATTTTAATAAACTTTTTACTAAATACATATATATACTATACACGGAACATATACCAAAATAACATTTTTACAATTTTTATCTGTCTTTTTGTCTGTTTGTTTTGGGTAATCTCTGAACAGCTGGACCGATTTTGAAAGAGCTTTCACTGGCAGATAGTTGTTGTAATAAGGAGAAACTCAGGCTCATCATCGTGTCGCGACACAGCTAGTAAGATATATAATAATAGTAACAATAAAATACATTGCTATGTTTTAGGAGTCTCTACGTCTTGGACCTGTCACCACGCAAGCCTTTCAAAATACCGGTTTCTTTTAAACCCGAAAACTTTCGGGAGATAATAAAAATAATAAATACTACCTAAATAAATACATAAAACAAATAAACTTTACATTTCGATGCTAAATGTAATAATCTTTTAACACCCTCTAACATCTACGTTTAAAAGTCAATAAAAGATTTATTTAAAACACTTGCGGTCATTTGTCCGCTTTCATAATATTTGCTATTGAATATCGATGTAGAGGCCACCACATGGATCTGACTGTAAACGCAATGGGTATGGGATCGGCAGAATGTTTATTTTTAAAATAATTTGTATTTCTACGCTCTGATGACAAGACAACACGCGGCGTTGAGTTCCGCCAGATTAATAGCTGGTGGAACTCAACACACAATGCCTCAAATTCAGTCAATATGTGTCTTGATACTAGGTTCTCTCTGATTACACAGCTATGCGGTAAAAGCTGAAAAAAAATTGATATACAAGTATTCACGTACTCTGTGTGATTAAATCTATAGATAATATTTGTAAATACAGTAGATTAATACTAGGTATTATTCAATATCGACATGGCGCCTTTATGACATTACTTCAGACTTTTCTGGACAAAATGCAGGAGGCGATAGTATATACTAATTGAGTGCTAAAGTATACGGGAAAGAAGGAGGATAAAAAGAGGATAAAAAAAACTGTAGTCCCACTGAGTTTCTTACACCGGTTCTTCTCAGGTCTGAGGCTTTCACTTTAGTAAGCCGGTGGTAAATTATTTGATGTCCAAAAAATGAAGGTCTCTACTTATTTTGAATAAAGTTATTTGACTTTGACTTTGGACAGTATCAAGTACAGAGATACAAATGAGGCTATCGTGGTACAGTGGAAAACGTCGGACTAATCGCGATTGGTTGTGGGATCGATTTCCACTCGGAATTTTCACTCAGGGATGATCATAATTTAATTATATTCATTTCTCCGTTCTGGTGAACAAGACAAAGGGCGGCGTTGGTGTCCGCCACTCAACACGTAAGGTCTCGCGATTCCGATGGATAGTGGAACGCAGTGTTTCGATACCAGGTTTTTGACTTTGAGACTAAAAGCTTTGTCCGCATGACAAAAAAGGAGAATGAAATAAACGAGAATTTCAATTTGTTAACAAATATCGAATTACGATTGCTCACTAATAAAATAAAATTGCGCTTCTTTGTTTTTATATTCTTCTATTATTATTATTTACACTCATCATAATTTATTTTAGTTAGTTAGCATAGTCCTAATATTTATGATATTATATATATATATATAGTTTTTATTTTTTTTATTAATTAATCTATATAATTGTATCTCGGTATGATATGCCGTATTATCCACAGTATTAATATTTCGCAACATTAATCACCCAATTCTGAAACAAATTTAACATTCAATTTATCTTACTCAAAGTTATACCGGTTACCCTTTAATTGTTTAAAACTTTTACGCTGAATCTAAATTAATAATTAAAGGCATTAAGCATTGTAGGCGTCTGCTGTCGATCGTTGCTTGTTAAATAATAAGAATACATGAATTTATAACTAGTTTCCATTCTAATATTACAAATTTGTAAATTGTTTGGCTGTCTGTAGCGTCCTTACGGCCAAACCGCTGAACCGATTGTGATGAATTTTTATAAAGTGACACTTGAGGGTCTGAAGATTTATCCTCAGGAGAAAAATGGAGTACTATGTTTACGTAGTACTACATTTTTCCAGTAATTTAATTGTTTTAGGATAAGGCCGCCGAAAATATGTAAAAAAGTTTCCACGGGTGAAGCCGCGAGCCGCACAATTACTTCTTTCAGCTTCAAGCTATTCTGCGCATAGTGGCGGCTCCGACTGGGGATTGAACCCACAACCATTGCTTTTACTGCAGCGCTATGATTATTTATTTAAGAAATTTTAATCTACTATTCCTTCTAATCTACATTTTTTTATGTCATATAAATACACATTGGCCGTATTTTTTGCCTTTTTGCCTTTTTTGTTTCGCTTTTCTTTCTTTCTTTATTGTTAAATACTTAAATCTACGCAGTTGCAGAATCATTGAACTGACAGTTCTTCTTACAGACAAAAAAAATATTCTCGTTATCGTAGTAATCCCTCCACATCTTACATTAATGGACATTCAATAATATACACGATACGATATCATCAGAAATCACAGAATTATGGCTACTGTTGCTAAATTCTCGAACGGATGTTGTATTATTAGGCGCATAAATCTGTCTAGCTCGACTTGTCAGGGATAGCGTTTTGACAGTGCTTGCATGTTTCGCTGGTACAGAGCTAGCAATATATTATGATGGAAATGCTCATGTCATTTATTTGTAGAGGCCATTGTGGCGCAGTGGCACAGGGTACGCAACTACGGACCACACGGTGATTGTAAATTCAAATACAAAAATCCACTCTAGGATAATGTGTTTTTTTTTAAGATGAACGTATCTCTTATTGATCTATATTAACTTTACGTTCAGATTCTTTTTAGGCCGGAGGTATTATTAGTATATGTTCAGCCTTTCTCGACAAGCAGGAAGCGATTGATAAATACTAATTGAATGCTAGATCAGAGGACAGTATTAAGTAGAGAGATACAAATGAGTGGTGGCGCGGTGGGACAGCGTCTGACTGTAAACGCGACTGGGCATCTGTTCGATTGAGACTCAGGGAAATTATTATATTTAAAATATTTTCTCCCCTCTGGTAGGTACCTCAGACAAAGCGCGGCGTTGAGTTTTGCCACTTAACACGCAATTTCTTGATTTCGCTAGATTTTCATTTCTATGCGGCAAAAAGTGTAAAGCTGAAACAAATATTTTTGATTAGAATGTATAAATTAATAAGATAATAAAGAAATTATAATTGAATCTTTCAATCAAAGTCATAATATTATCTAAACAGATTATTAATGACTAATGAATGCTAGATAAGGTTTTATATAATTGTGATATTACCAACTTAAGAAGCTACTTTAATTTGATTGATTGTCTTTGTACGAATACGTTCATTGTGAGGTCATTGTGGTGCAGTGGAACAGCTTCTGACTCCAGGTTCTCTAGTTACATTCTTGTCTGGCACCAGAGCGAAGAAATTAAAATAATTTAAAAATTATGCCTCAGAATGGAGATCAAACCAACAACCAAGCACTTTTGAACCCTATACCACCACTGCACTACGCGTGCCTAAATACATATTACACTTAGTGATATGTGCTTCAAGCTGTATAGTAAAAGTTAATGACTTATGTGACCAGTAGAACACTGGCACGTTTGAAGCACCATTATCAAATATATTTTTACATTTTTATAGTGTTATTCACACTTTTAGAAAATTGGAAACATTTTCAAAAAACTCTTATATTTATTTTAACGCGGCGTGATTCGTACCCGCGCCTCTTAGAAACCGTCCAAGTACTCTGACCGCTAGCCATGCGTTCTACAACCGGCTACGTTGAAATTCTTATACGCTTATTACAAGTTATAATTAACAACAAAAAATAGTTGTTAAAAAATTCAATTGAACTGAACTGTGTGTATAAAGTGACATATTTACAAGTATGTAGTCTGAGTACTATTACAATACTAGTACATTTAAATAATATATCTTTATAAATTTTAATTGAATTTACGACTCTCTTATATTATAATCGCTACACATTCTGATAAAAATTATGTCAACACACACGTCAAATAACTTTTTACAAAAAAATACATAACGATAATTGAACGATAATAAAGGATTTAAGCTTTAATAAATTAACAGTTACGTACATTAGATTACATTAAAAAAAAATGTATTTTCACTACGATAGCACATTTATACTACTTATATATACGAGATAGCCTTTATACTAATAAAAAAACATATTAAATACTAGTGACTTACTTGCGGATTCGCCTGCGTAAAATACACGCCTATAGCTGTTTCGGTTTTTCATCCGCTCGCGTTCTCACTAAACTC
This sequence comes from Podotricha telesiphe, assembly GCA_038994665.1. Taxonomy (NCBI): domain Eukaryota; kingdom Metazoa; phylum Arthropoda; class Insecta; order Lepidoptera; family Nymphalidae; genus Podotricha; species Podotricha telesiphe. The sequence goes on along the minus strand of JAOYRR010000411.1, from coordinate 44,173 downwards.
ACATTAGTCACTATTACAATTGATAAATGTACCCAATAATATTTTTTCTTACATATCTTTTAGGTACAAACAGCAATAAATTACATTTTTATTATATGTATACAGAAACTATATTAGACTATACCTTTATAGATTTCGGAAAAGGAGACAGAATCCACTCACCGCTCATTGCATGTTGAATAAAAATTATAGATTGCTTAGAAAGAACATTGAGTATATTTGAAGTTAGTTTCGTTTTTCATGCTTTCCAGATTAGATTATTTCTATTTCCATTTAAGAAGCAATGTTCGGATTTCGGACGGAAAGTGGAGCACAGAGGATATTCATAGAACTTTTCTATCTGAGTACCCTACAACATGTAAATCATAAGGCTGTCGGATTAACAATACACAAATTTATGCTATCATAGTCGTAGTTTTATAACGAATGTATCGTAGTAATTTCAGAATTGGAATCTGAGCCTAATTGTACTCTTCTGAGAAAATACAAAAGGAAAAGTAAAATTAAACTTGCGCCTTTGAATGGACGCTCAAACCACAGAATATATAAAGTTTTAACGAAGGTCACCAATTTCACGAGACACTGGCTGTCATAGTAAGTTTTAAGTTGGCTTTTTAGAGCTTTTAATATTGTGAAATACGTTTCTAGCTATCGTGGTTGTTAATTTGATTCATAGTCAAAGCGCGGCGCTTAATTCCGTTATTCAACACGCAATGTCTCTAGCAATGTCTCGAGAGTTCGAGCAGAGACGATGTGTTGACTCTAGGTTCTCTCTGCCTACTTGCTAAACGGAAAACAGTATGAAGCTGAAAAAATAAGTCTAAGGTTTCAATGGAAAATAATAAAATGACATAATTTATTACAACTAATCGCATATTCAAAATTTAATATTTAAAAAATATTGTGTCAGTGTCGCCATGGATAAAGCGCAGCGTTATGTTCCGCAACTAACACGCAATATCTAAATTGGCTGGCAAATGGAAAACGGAGTGTCTTGCCACTAGGTTTTCTCTGACTTCCCTGCTACAAAATATTACCTGGTTACACAATCGCTTTAGGTTGAAAATTTTCAGTACAGGATTTCTATGTTATTTATATAATATTAAAATGTTATTTATTTATTATATTGAAAATTAATCTACTTTCATACCAAAGGCTTTGAAAGAAGCTATGAAAGCTTCTTATACGGTACCGTAGCTTATAACTTTTTAAATGCGGCAAAACCGTCATATGAGGCTTTCTCGTATACTTTTTACCTAATTTGTCTCTGTATACAATAGTTACAGGTAAGAATGTAAAAAAATTTATAGTTAAGAGTTATGATTTTTGCTATATCGTAAGTTCCCTCAATTAACTAGATTTTTTACATCGATAAAAAAAATTATTCATGACAAAAACCTCATAATAACAATAATTTTGGAAAACATTAAAAATTAAAGTACTCGAACCCGCGCTCTTGGAAACTATTTGAGGGCTCTGACCACTAAGCCATACGTTTTATTTATATCATATGCATACGTTTGGTACAATATTTTTTTAAAATATAAGTCTTTCATCTAGTGAATCTCCTAGTGGCAAAACTTTACACTAGTCTAACTAGATCAAGTACATATATACGTCGTTATGACGCTAATATTACGCGTGGCCTTTGCTTGTATGTCACTTTGTACACAAGCATTGTTTGAAAGACTGTATGTGTATGTAGTTTGTGTAATATTTAGTGTTTACTAATACAATGTTTTTTTTATTAAGTTTTTTTAATAATATTGGATTCCACCCTTCATCTTCCATTTAAACTATTCAAAAATTTATAGTAAAAAGATGGCATAATTTTCGTAAAATTATCCAAAGGTTTTTAGTGATAATGAAATAAAAAAATATTTTATTCTAAACAACTCAACAGAACGTGAAAGCCCATAAGTCTTTATACGCAGTCAATTTTGTTTGGCTATTTAACTATATAACCTTAGTCTTCAAATTGGTTCAGGTGCGTCCTTAGGGCTCCACGGAAGACCTGACGGTAGTCTACTTTGCCGTGATAAAAAAATGGGTGTTGACAATTTGTAAGCGGGGGTCTACGAAAATGTGTCTGCTTTCGATAAAGCAATAAATTGGCTTTACTTCACCTATCTATGTAAGCAGAAGAAGCTCAGCGACTGTCACTTGATAAAACTTGCAGATTCTGTGTTTAGTTCAACGTGACGGGACTTTTTTGTCAAGTGTCAGAAATATGGTAGAAATGTAGCTGCAGGGGTCCATCAGGATAAAGGTAAATTTTGAAAGGCGTCTATAAGAAAAAAAAATCTGGGATCCTCTGCTATATACTATACCTTACATAATGTATTTTTTGTCTTGACGCCTTTCAGAATCAGAAGTAGTGTTAAGACACTCCGTTCCCTTCCCCACGATATTTTGGACATTTTATGATAATACAATATATACTAATATAACTAGACTAATATATATACAAATATATTTAAATAGAAAATATATAATTAAAAACTTTAACATTTCAGCAACTTTATCCCTCAATACAAATTTGTGAATAATCAGCAGGTATCCGTTAATAGGACTGTTGAAATTGATAAATTTCGATTCGATTTGTTTCGTATGGCTTTGTATGGACATTCTGAGAATTATATATATTTTTCATATTTTAAGCGACTATTTTGTGGTAGTGTACGAAATAAAGCTGAATATTTGAAAAAAATGAAGACTACATACCTTCAGTCAACAAAACAAAAACATAACCAATAATAGTCAATAAAAATATAACCAACCATAACCAGTCAGGTGTAAAACATCTGTATATGTTGTACAGCTTCACCTGGATGAAAATCCAGTTAAGCATGAACGCAGATCCTGGGTTCTGTGTCCAGCCTCCAATACGGTATCTACTTTCCAAAACGAGACCAAAATAGAGCAATAAAAGAAAAAATATATATATATATACTTATTTCCCTCGAATGAGTCGAACCAGGCCTCGATACGATAAGACGATAGTTGGAAGCACGAAGCCTCTCTGTAAACTATCGAGCACTCAATACGATTACGTTAGTGACGTCACACTAACGAAACTAGAGATGTGACTGTGCGAATGAAAATAACGTTCAAAAACAAAATGGAATGATGAATGATTTTTACACTTGATAAAAATTTTTATTTATCGGAATTTTAATTGCGTTAACCGCTTAAAATGAAGAAAAAGCTAAAACATTAGTTACAAGATATATAAAAACACATTAGCTTAGATGAAATTAAATAGTTTTATCGATTTTAAATATACATGTCTTATGGTTTCTAAACAAGTCGACTGTGTTTGTTTAAATTTGTAAAATGTAGCAGCGACCTTTTAGTGCTTTTGTATATACATACACACATTTTTTATGAGATTAAAAATTATGAATGATGTAGCAAGTGCAGAGTCAGTGGCTATAGTTATTGAAAGAGGCTATGAAAGTGTTTGTTATTTATTGCACTTACAAAAAAAAAGATTAAGTGAATGATAAACAAACAAAAAGTACAAAAGTGGACTTATCTCTTGATGAGATCTCTGCCAGTCAACCCGAGGATGTGGATGAGTTGTGAACAGCGAGATAGAAAGCCGTGCAATTATAAAATACAAGTGAAAGAGAAAAAATAATAGCCAACAAAAATACAAAATTAACTTCTTAAGCTTCCGCAAATAAAAACAGATATATACATAGTCCAGTTCGGAGCGCGGCGGAGGACTTTTTAGAAAGAATATAATTTTAAGTACAAATTGTAAACTTAAACAGACTAATCCTTAATACTAATTTTATATACTATGAAAAGTAAAGTGGACCACCAACAGAAGGTGTGCCCATTGTTCACATTCCTAGAATATACGATAGCGTACGACGTTAGATGCCGACTCAGATGTTTCAGGCGATGTAACTACATAAATACATAAAAATATGTAAATACTAAATATGTATAGTATCATAGATACACACATATATACATAAATTTGGAATTGCTCTTCGGAATACCAAGTGTTGAAATGACATTGTTAAGTGTATAGAAAAAAAAAACCTTTGAACCTTTGAATTAAAAATTAAGAATTTTATTATATTTATTCTACGAGTATATCTAATATGTACTTAGTTTCTATTTGTTGCAATACCAATAGAAACGTTAAAACTCTTTATGAAGTATATTAATTATATCTACTACTATATTTGATTTGCTCTTTTCAGTATCATTCTTTAGAAAATTGTCTCTTGTTTGCATGAGATTTGCTGCCCTTGTTCGATCAAGTTAATGTTTGTGGCTAAATATTGGAAAACACACCACTAGCAATTATTATTTCTGCACATTTGTCTGGTGCATAACAGCGTGCTATCTTTGCTTTTTAAATGCCGAAACACATTTTCAACCATTATCCTGATCTTTTTATCGGCTGTATTATATTTGTGAGTAGCCTCGGTTGTTGAGGTAGCCAGGAACACCTGTAACTTTTCAAATACTATATTTATTACTGAAGTTATATGAAATATGCTTTTTAATAATATAAATCGTTAGTTTAATTAAAACTTAAATACAATTGAACATATTTGGTAATTTTGCTTTTAAAACATGTAAAGGAAAACAGGAAAATAAACATAAAATACATTATCATTTATTTTCGTATTTATAGTAATAATTAGATGGTCATTACTCAACTAATTTCTCTTAGTACTTCTTCATTTTCAAGCAAACTTGCGGTAAAAACATAATACAAAGGAGTATGTTTTCGTGTTTGTTGTCTTTGCATTGTGGATGATTTATTATTTAAATAATTTAAGAACATTGCAAAAGCACAAAGGAATATAAAAAAATCACAAAATAATTACAAAAACACTACAATTACCTTTAAAACTACAATTTATTATGTTACGAATATTTTCTCACGGATAAATGTCAAGTGACAAAACTTTCGACAATTCTTGATAGCCAGCCTTCGAGTTTTACATTACCGTACGTCAAAACGGTGTTCGTGCTACCATTTTTCGGTCTACGTCACTAATTTCGACAATGACGATACGTTAAACGTACAAAAGCTGTCAAAAATGATTCGTGCTACCAAAAGCTAGTTCCTTTTACGCACGGTAGGGGCGCTTTTCAATTCATATACAAATTGCACTCCATAGCGATACGAATACTTTTTCGGAAGTTATTCGTGCTTACCCTACACATCAGAGATGAATCGACATTTATGCTCCACCTCGGGCTTCATTGGCTGACAGAGTAGAGCGCAAAAACTATATGTTCTGAAGGGTGGAAGTGCTCAATCTGCGTAGTAACAGGAAAATTCGCTCCTAACCGCGCTCCTGATGGTGAAACCAGTGTACACCTCCCGCCACCCTTACCCTCGGGTATTGCACCCGAGACAATAATAATCATCGGGTTCTATATAGTCTAGACGTCTAGAGTCGTCTAGAGTCTAGACCCGGCTCAATCGGTGACCATTTCTGGGTAAGGACCTGTAACTACACAAAGATGGATCCGTTCTCATGCGTCACATTAATATCTCTACGGGACATGTTGTACGCCATTCAAGCCTTCCAAAAGATTGGGTTCCAACCCTCGGGTTCAACTAAACGTTAAAAGTTCAAGCTCAAGGAAACGGCGTTAGCATATACATATTATTATATCCAGAAAAAATGCTAGCAAGATGACGACGGGAAAATGTAAATATGCACAATTCATATCATGTAAAAGTCATATTTTATTTTTTTATTAAATGTCAGCTTAACGCCTTTTTCCTTAAAATATTCCGTTCTCCATTTTCATTTGAAACATTGTGTTTTGAGAGGTGGAACTGAATGTCACGTTTTATCTTGCTAAAATAGGGAAAGAAAATGAGTCTAAATATATTTCAAACTCATGTGGGGATCGAACCCACAACCACCGCTTTTAAAGTCAGATGCGGTGTTTTAATATATCTCTTTTGTACTCTTATATACTGGAGCTTCAATGCGCAAAGCTAGTGGCTTCATTCTCCGATTTCCTTTTAAAGAAACTACATCCTAGAAGCTGAAAACTGTTATATATTAAGGGTACACTTAAATAAAAGTAGTGGCTGCGCCCACAGGAATAATGAAGTCGTTGCGTTTCGAGCTACACAGTGGGGGCGATCTACCTACGAGATAAAACCAAGAAAAGAAGAAGTTCGCTAAATTTCAAATGTCGCAATGTAGCATACTATCGCAATTAGATCATACTTTGCACAAATGGCAAGTAATGGCTAAACGAAGGGCAATTTTACTGACTGCACTCAGCGAGGCTACATATCTACTGGCCGTGAATTTGGTTATGCCCAAAGATATCCAGTTTACAGTATAAGACAATGTAAGGATTGAGTTCCGTCACTAAACAAGCAATGTCTCGATTTTGGGCGGAACGTGGAGAACGGGGTCTTGATACTAGGTTCTCTCTGACTGCCCTGCCATGCGCGAGAAAGCGTAAACCTGCAAAAAAATAATAATAGTATTAAGAAAACTGGCATGTCCATATAAAGTAGAACTAATAGCGTCGATGAATAAACCCTGTCACATGTAACGCGTCTATCAATATAGCTGAGACTGATTGCCGCATTAATAAACAATACAACAAACTCAGCTTGTATATAGCGTAACTTGGCTTTACTTGAATGGGTTTTAAATTGAAAGGACAGAAAGAGAAAGTTATTTAAAGAAATATATATAAAATATACATATATGATGTGCAGACAGAGTGGTGGTAAATCGGTTTCTTTGAATATAAAGAAGAACGTATTTTTTCCGCATAGATGAGAGACTCTAGTGTTAAGACACGATATTCTCCACTTTCCTCCCGTATTCAAAACAATACTAATTGAGTGGCGGAAGTCGACGCCGAACCAAGAACCAATCACGTTTGATTATGTTTTAGTCTTTAACCTATAATGCTTTATAATTAAGGTAGCTACCACGATGGAGCGGGAGTGTGACTGTTCACGATGGTTTAGGGTTCAATCCTTACTGGAGGAAAAAACGAGACACAGTGTTAAATTCCGTCACCTTTACACGCAATGGTGGTAATGGTACAGTGAAAGTGGAGCAAGGATTTCGTGAGATTGTGTGTTCACAATCTCGCGAAATCAAGCGAACAGTTGCAAGCGGAGTATTTTAAATTTTAAATTTATCTCTCTGTCCGCACTAATAAATGCGCAATAGACTCTTTCAGACAACGGAAATGTAATTTAACAAAACTAAAGCTCCGAAATGAAAGGTCTGATATTAAACTTAGGTGTTTAACTTACCTTATGAACACCTACAAAATTATAACCAAAGAGTTAAATCAAACTCTAATTTACTAAAATTTATACAAAATATTCAGAGACATCCTATTGTCAAGACACTCTGTTGTCCATTTTCTGCTAGAATTCGAGATATCATGTGATGGACGACTTGGCGCGATTTGTCTTAGGTACCACAGAGCAGAGAATTTTAAACGAATTAAATTAGCTTATGGTCATTCCACCGAGTGGGAATCGAACACACAACCAATTGTGATTACAGGCAGACACTGACCTACTGCACCGCGATTGCCTGTATTCTAGTGTTAACCAGCCAGCTTGTCGTCAGTTTCACGCTTTAGTCATAACAGAACATTTACTTTTTACTTGAAGGAAAGCACTTCCAACTTCAATCCCATTTGGTAGAATAATTACATCCATAATATTAAATGTAAAAGAAACTGTGGCTGTCTGTCTGTGATGTCGTCAAGGTCAAAGCGATGAACGAATTGTGATTAAATTTTACATAGAGATACAAAGTCAACCCATTCTTATTCTGGTGATGAGTTCCAACAGCAATGTTCCCACCAGTAATACAAACTGAATAATAATAGATTTCTATACCCTTCTTGAAGACTAACGGTATATTCATATTCAAATTTGCAGTAAAACTTAGCTTGAGATGGAAGCACATTGTTTTGTTATAAAAGCACTTTTAAGTTTTATTGTTACAGGCAGAATTAAATTGTTATTCTATTTTTTACTTCCTAGTAAGAATGAAGTTTTTAGTAGACATAAAATGTATAGAGCGTGTAGAGACTTGACGCTAAGTTTTGAATATAGAAAATAATAAAAGCTTGATAAAAACATTTTTGTTTTTATTTTCAAATATACAACTTCTTCATCATCTGGCGGTAAATGCAACTGGTTGTGGGTTCGATTTCCACACGATAATTCAATTATTTTTATTTCTTCTCTCTGTGACAAAGCGCGGCGTTAAATCCCACCACACAACACGTAATGTTACAAATTAAGGCGGAAAGCGAAGACTGGAGTGCGACACTAAAATCTTTTATTTTATGACGTTGGCACATTCATAAGAGAAAATGTTTTATATACTGACACAAATGTCAAACCAATTGACAGCCGAACTTGTATATTGAATAAATACAATATAACCTCCGGACTACTCTTAACATTGTTAAATTTTTCATTTTCCTAAAAGCTACGCGTTTAAAATACATTTTTTAATAATAAACATACGGGTTTCAAAGAAAGCTTTATGATAGTTTTTTTTTATTATTTTAAATATAATCATTTCTTCGCTCTGGTACTTAAGACAAAGTGCGGCGTTGAGTTCCGCCACTTAACACGCAATGTCTGGATTTCGGGCGGAACGTGAGGAACAGAAAGTCTTGACACTATATACTCCCGGACTACCCTGCAGTGCAAAAAAAACGATGCCCACTCGTAAAATAACCTTTATACAATTTATATTAAAATTTAGATTAAAGAATCTTATATGATATCTTTTTAGGCAAGTAAATTTCAAATTTGCTTTAGCGTAATCATGTTGTTATATTAATATTTCAAAGCTTTGCTAATTAGAAGCTTTTCTTTAAAAACTCTGTTAAAGGTAGATTTATTATAGAAAAACTTACAAATAATATAAGGTTAATTATAATTAAAAGTCTTTATAGTATCTCCTTGCTCTTCAAATTTTTGTAGGATTATGAAATATGGTATTAAAATTAGTTTAAGAGTTTGAAAAAAAATCGTCTTTAATAAAGTTTTATTGTTTTTCATCGTGGTACATTTTTGCTTCTCTGTAGGCGACGGTTGTAGGTTCGATATATAGATTATTTATTTAAACTAGTATCTGTCTGTAACTTTGCGTGACCAACTTCCCAACAAAATACTCATCACGCTGAACGACTTTTATCAAGGAACGATTTCTTATATCTTACAATAATAATAATAAAAAGTCTTTATTGTACATCCACAGTAGAAAAAAAAACAGAAAATAAGTTAAATAAATAAAAACCAGCCAAAAGAAAAAACAAAAGAATACTCGTGTCGTGCATAATAGGTGGCCTTATCGCGAAAGTAGCGGTTTCATTCCACACAACCTTAAAATGTAGGAAATGACAAATTGAATAGTGTGAACAAAAACAACAAAAACAATGGATTAATAGTAAGATGTACTTATTATACTCGTATATAAATAAATAGATACATGCTGCGTCTCCTCAAGTGGCTCCCCATCCGCCTTCGTTGGAATACTCACATATTTCATGATCTTAACTGTATTCTGTTACCCCACCTCACCGTACCCTACAAAGATCGTTTTGAATTTTTGGGCAGCTCATATTACCCATTCCTTCATTCCGATCACAATCCCATATTGAAAATTCCTATTCATTCCTCTTGTTTTTATAGTAATTCATTTACCGTCACAGCATGTCGATTGTGGAACTCCCTTCCCGTAATTCTTTTATAGGACAGTGTGTCGTACACACTCTCCTATAAAAGAATTACGGGCTCTATGCAATCGAGTTACAGGAGCGGTAAGTTTAAGCCTATTTCTAGTATTAATAATTATTATGTATATCACCGATTTTGGTAAAATTATTAATATTTAGCTTAACATACATAACATTATCAAATATAAATTGAGACGCAACTGTCAATATATTTATTTCCTTAAATTTATGCCTTAAGGATTATTTCGGGCCTATATTTTAGGTTGCGCAAATAGTTCGCTTCTGCACGACAAAAATCGAATTGATTGCGGCTGCATTACCCCAAAGAATAATGCTATAGGACATAATTCTATGAAAGTAGCTAAAGTAAACAAGGCGAGCATTGGGATTGGATGTACTACCCGATTTAAATATGGGTATGACTTTACTAAATTTCATTATGTCATAGAACACACTGTACTCTATACAATTATTAAATATAGTAGCGACGTGAGGTTTGAACGCAGCGGGATTCAAACCAGTGCCTCTGTGAAATCGTCTGCATGGCTCTCCCTCACCACTAAGCCATACGTTCTATACCGCTACGACAAAATTCATACAGGCTTGTTACTACTAATTTTTGTTGTTAACATGTGCTGTAGAGATTGTTACCAATTTCTGCTATTAAAAGATTTATTAAATTAATGAAAATATCTATATCATTAAGGATATTCAGCGATTTACTATTAAAAAGGACCCTTTTGAAAATCTAATTTTCTGAGTATTTAAGATCGAGATTTGCTTGATTTATAGAGCTTGAAATTAAACACAAAGACAAACTAAAATAATTTTATTAAAAATAAGAAGATTCATGCTTCATTTTTTGAACCAGTTCAAATTGATGTATTTGAAACACGAAATAAATATTACACATATGTTTGACATATATTTTTATATAAAATAACGTGCTAATGTGACGCGTATTTTATACATGAACGGGGACACATAAATAACTATCCATCGGTTGGCTGACTATATTTCAATAAATTCAACGTATAGTAACTTTTAACCAAATACTCGACTACGATTATCTCGTCGTCGTAAAAGTGAATTCAATGATTACATACACTAATAGGGAAGTCTTTCCCATACACATTTTTCATACACAAGAGTGCTAATGTACACATTGCATGTTACGTTATATAATTTGTCAAATTGATCATCAATCTAAGTGTGCCTTTACTGAAATACTAGTTTTAGATTGTAACTTTGTCTGAAAATCGTCAAAAAGTTGAGTTGGGTCGATAAAAAATTTAGAACTATCATAAGTTCATTTACACGTATTTCGAAGATGGCATAAGCAAGATCTTTTAAAATTTGGTAGGTTTGAAGAAGAGTTTGGACAGTGGACCCAGACACATCTCCCTTTAACGCGATGCCCGAATGGCCGTACGGTGAATAGAATACGAAGAATAAGTCCATTGCTCTAGTGTCTTGAGAACTTTGTCATTCCTAAAGTAAGAAAAATAAAGAAAGTGTAACAAGAGCTGACAAAATTTTATATGTTTCGACTATTCAAATTGATTGATTGATAAATTGCGCTCCATACTGATCATTGAGCAGATATGTGGGCTGAATATTAATGATATAATTTTTTAAATGTGTAGATAGATTTGCTGTATATAAATGCAATTATCGCTTTAAATGTACATAATTATTATTATTTATGTCATTTATTTAATTACGTCATTTAGAAATAGCTCAATGGCAGAATCAGGAACCTTGTTTTGTTTACACAGACTAAGCAACCTAGTATTTTAACCACGAATTCACCAAAACGAGATTCAAACTCATAACCATCGCGTTGAATATACTACATAAATATAATAGAATTCTATATTATACAAGTAAAATAAAAATAACCAAACATTTATACCTTGAATAAATATATCAGGCGAACTAACAAGTACAGGCGATAGACGCAAGGAATTAAGCTATTAACGCCAACTTGGAGACGGTGAAAACAATTTTGTTCCCAGTCCATGTTAGGTTTCAATTACACCACAATATTTTGATTCGGTTTTTTTTTAAATAGTTTATAATGAGAATTTAATAAACCTTTATATTTTACTTATGCAAACCCTATAAGTGAGTAAGTTCGATCCCCATTTAGGGGAATAATCATTATTATTATTCTTATTTCCCTGCTGGGCTGCCGCAACTCATTGCCTTGACGCTAGGCTGTCTCTACCCTTTTTTTTTTTACGTGATGAAATCTTTTACGAATACCCACCCGATTGGGGACTCGGACGTGGTCATGTGGGACTCCGGACCGGCAGATATGGGCCGTCCGTTTACCCACTAAAACCACACGGTGCTCCTCCTCCACCGCCACTAGCTAGGGCCACGGGGACTACAATCTTCCATCTCGTCTTCCATGAACCCTGGCGGCAGGCTGTCTCTACCCTGCTATGCCTGTTGCATAGCAGGTTACAAATTAAACGTATACTTTTTATAAAATATTTTTTATAATTTTTTTTTTATTAAATCGTAAGGTTGGGTCTGTTTGTAAATGCGATTGGTCGTGGGTCCGATTCCCACTCAAGGGCTTGATTATATTGATTTTTTTTTCTTATCTACGGTCTATAAACACAAAGCGCGGCACTGAGTTGGGTCAGTTACAACACAATGTCTAGGATTCGTACGGAAATTGGATGGATTGGAAATGTCAAGTCAATTAACTTAAGGATGCCAGTATGGTCAGTTTTACAGCAATCTCGAGTAGTTATGCTAAAAAGAGCCGTCGAGAAATTCAACAATTGGACTGGACAAAAAAATCTAATTTATTTCAATTTAGTCTTTTTTCTGTATTTTACCTTAAAGACCATACAACGGTGTGAAATAAAGTCAACTTAGTTCCACTTGCACAGTATTTCTTCTCGGACCAAACGACATATTCATATTTAAATTTATTGCAAAACTTGAATAGTTAAGGAACGGGACAACGAACCTATTGTTCTAGTTTGTGTACACTGAACAGTTGTTTTGATGGAGTATTTGTTTTAGTTAAGAAGCTTATGTGTTTTATTTTCTATGTTTAATTATTAATTTCCAATTGAATTCTAAAATAGAGTACAGAGTGACAGTATTAGTATTATAATATAGTAGTGTATTTATATATATATATATATATATATATATATATATATATATATATATATAATATTATAATACTAAAAACCTTCTAAGTACTTCTAAGTACATCCAAACATTTGGTTTTGATGTCAGCCGGAAAGTGGAAAATACGTTTGTATTTATACACTTATAAGTATAACACTTTAAATATATTTCAAAAATATATATATTGTATGTACCTACCCACATATTTACATTTTTTGTTACTTTTTAGTAAATTGCTTTTTACCATAGAAAGAGGGATAGAGAGATAGAGAGAACATAGGGTCAAGACACTCCGTTCTCTGCTCTCTGTCCAAATTTAAAATATTGTGTTTTCAGTGGCGGAACCTAAGCAGGGAAATAATAATGTTATACTCCGGAGTGTGGATCAAACCCACTACGATCGTATTAACAGTCAGTCGATGTACCACTGCGCCACATTGACCAAATTTTTTGTAATATATTTTTCTTAAATATATACTTTTTTCTAAAATATTTTTCTTATCTTAAGTATTTAAATAAAACCTTCTAAATAATTCTCTAAAACAATTCTCATACATTATTTATGCCCGTATATCATAAGATAATTAGTCTACATCCACAGAATAACAAAAGTTCACGTGAAAAGCATATAAAACAAGTTTCCCTTCACCGCAAATAAATCAAAAGGCAAGGGGAAGAAATGCCAGTAGTAAATTACATTAATGATTCAAAAAGCTGTACTTTACGAATCGACGCGAAAGCTTTGAACTTTGGTTGATTTGAGAAAATTCAAACATTATAAAAATAATAAGAAACTGAAGATTTGTCTTAAAAAGAAATAATAAAAGTTTAAACTGTGAAAATTTACAATGATTGATATTAGTAATGAATTATTACATAGATATTAATATATAATGCGAAAACGATATTTAATTATTAAGAGCCATCGTTGTCTAAGGGGACAGCGTCTGACTGTAAACACGATTGGTTGTTTGTTCAATTTCTACTCGGTGGGAAATAACTATATGCCGGCGTATAGTTTACCGCCATCTATTACAATTTCAGAGAATTATCTATGGTCACATACACTTGGGTCGCAAGTCCTAGACACTGCCTCAGACTTCCTCTCCCTGTAAGCTCGATGGGTCCGGTGTCCCTAATGTTAAATATGTATGAGTATTGTAGTGGCAAATCATATTCTCCTCGACCGCAATTACCTACGCGAGCCATTCCTGACTACTACCGACTATGGACATACGTATGTACCACAAGGGTTTGCCGACATCAGAAGTGTGATTATTATCATATTTTATGAATTTCTTCATTCTCTCATTACAGACTTATTTTTTAATGCGGACTTTTAATGAAACATTAGAGAAATAATCTATTGTATTGTTGAAAAATTCCTAACAATGCGGCAGGTGTTAAGAATAACAGCTTTTTGTAATTGATGATAAAGTGGGTGAATATTAAGTTGCTTAAGACTACTAGAGTGTAAGGTGACTGGTATAAATTCTGTGGTGGAAAGAATTATTATTATGATGAGTGTTGTCGTCTTATATATATATATATATATATATATATATATATATATATATATTTATATAAGACGACGGAAAGTGGAGAACGGAGTGTCTTGACACTATGTTCTATCTGACTATGGTAGTCAGAGTTTTTATAGTATAAGCGTAAATCTAAAAAAGCTATTACAAGAATCCTAAAATTTTCAATTGATTTGAATTTTTGGATACAGCTTCTTAATCCTAAGATGACAGTAGATTAAAAAAACTAGTCAGCAATTCGTTGAAGAAAGACATTATGATAGCTAAGTGGATTAATGTCTGCCTATATGCGCGGTGATTACAAGTTCAAATTCTACTTGGAATATTACAAATGACTGTGTTAGGTTCCGCCCACCTTGTAACTTACCACGCAATTTCAGTAAAATAGACGAAAAGAGAACCTTACCTTTCCCAGAAAAAAAATATACAATAAAAAAACACAGTATAATATGTGGTGTAACCAATTTTAATGTGAACCATAAATCAAAAATCATGCGTAAAAGAAATTTATCTTTCCTTTGCTAAAAATATTATCTTTATATCGTAAATGACTTATCGTCTGTAATAAAAGTATTTAGAGTTCTTTCTTTCTAAATTTACTTAGAATTAATGAAATATTAATTAATTTTTTTTATTCATTTAAAAAAGAACGGTGCTAAAGTGCATCGGTGGTCGGTGGTGATGATATCTAAACTTATTTTCATTTCTTCTCTCCGATGACAAGGCAAAGCGCGGCGTGGAATTCCGTTCACTCAACTCTTAATAATGAGTCGAATTCGGGCGCATTAATGAAATTATTAGTCATGACATTCTATTAGTCATCACATTCTATCTTTCATCTCGGACATAAGTTTGTTTCACACTTTTTCCCGTAAATCAGGGTATTCAGCGAGAAAAAGACATATTAAGAAAACGTATTAAAAAAATGGACGCAGCCCATGCGTTCTACATCCAGCTGCGTCGAAATTCTTATATGCTTATTACAACTTATATTTGTTGCTAGTTTTCTAAATATGTTTTTTTTAATTTCCTAAGTGTGCGAATAACACATTTAAAATGGCATTCTCTCTTGCCAAACGATTGATCTTTGGGTAGCAGTAATTTGTAAAAATCTCCCTACAGAAATGCTATGAGATGAAATAAAAATGTTAATAATATTCAGCCAGAAGTCAGGGCAGTAAGAGTATTATTATTTATTAGCAACCCGCTCGCAGCTTCGCCTGCGTATACTACACGGCTAAACTAATTCACTTTATCGACCGCTCGCGTTTACTTAAACCACAAACTTTGATTAAATTTATAATTTCAATAGTTGTAGCTCATTATTGTTGAACCGATGGAAACGTAAGAGAAGAACAGAACTGTCAAAATCATCAATGCATTTAAATCGGTTAAACCGTTTCTGAGATACATACAGACAAACACAAAGATAGAATATTAAAATATATTTTTATATATCTTCCATGTAAAGACAGTAATCAGTTACATTTTAATTGTATGTATAGAATAGATTACACAGATTTCGAGAGTAATTTGTTAAATAGTCTATTACCTATGACTGACTGTTCCCGTATACACAAGTGATCAGAGTAATTTAAAGTTTGTGATATGAAAAAGTAGATTTATGCAAGACAGGCTACACAAAGTACATGTTGTTTTGGTTTAATGGCAAAACCGAGCAAAAAAGGCAATATTTGTATTCATTTATCTACTTGTTTGAGGCTGTCGTCGTCCAGTAAAACAGCATTTGACTATTTCATTCTATACTCTAATTAGCTTCAACAAAGCGTGGCGGTGAGTTCCACTACTGAATACGCGCAGTCTCGAATTTGAACGGAACGTGGAGCCACGGTGCTTTATTATACCTATTTGAAAAAAGCAACTGTTGAGTTTCTCACCGGCTCGTCTCATCAGAACTGCATTCTTTTATTTTCTCTGCCTTCGTTAATTGACGATTTGAAAGTGGCTTGTAACGGCCTATTTGAATGAAGAATATTTAGATTTTGACTGATTTTGATTCGTAGACCATATATACGTTTGTACTGATCCTCTTGAGTATTCTGCGATACATAGCAATCAATACTGCGTCAGTTTATGCGGGTCTCAATTTATATCATTATTAATATGTCTAGGAATACTCATTTATATATTTTTTTTATCTGTGAGTTCACAGTTAGTGGGTAACTATATAATATAGTTATACATAAATAGCCCTTTGTTCTAAACATTATTTCGTCACTACTATTAGAAATACTAATATTTATTATACAATTAAGTTAAAAACAAGCACCATTTCCTTATTCCTTAGTCTATTACAGTCTTCAAAATATATGATATCAAATTTAATGGCAAGGCTTAAAAAAATAACAAAAATAAATATCATTAAAATCCGTCCAGAAGTTCCGGAGATTAACGTGTGCAATTAAATAAACAGATAAAAGTTTAAAAATCTTAATATATTCATAATCTAATACAATTTCTTCGTCGCTTAGCTATTTTATTTCCTATGCATTGAAGTAGTAAAAACAGTAGCAGTAGTACCCTCTGTTTCATGCTCATCGACATAAAGTGGTTCAATGTCCAGCCTTACGTCAATTTTAAGGCGTTCGGGACATTCAAAAACAACCAACCCCGTGTGTTCTTCTCTTGTATATTCCGTTCCATTGCACGTAAAGGGCTTAGTGCACCCTCTTGGAGGATTATCACCAAAAATAGTGCATATTTTCTTCAAATACCAGCTGTCAGACACTTCGAATACTGTATTTTTGTATCCAATTTCTATAATAGGGCTCGCGTCGATCCCAAGCTGATTATATTTGGATGCAGACAAACTGGCATAGCTGCCTTTTGTTAGTACACAGTTCTTATATTTTTTTGAATCTATGCCAGTTGCGCACAGGCAAGTTTCACTAGGATTACCTGTAATGAGTCAATCGTTTTAAATTGTTAAATATACAAACTTGCACCTTACATAGTGCCAAATCGATATCTTTTACATTTAAAATTACTTTAGAGTCTCTTCATTGGGATATAGAAGTCACAAGAATGTATAAGCTCTCTTCCATTCTGTCTTTAATTTTGTATGAAAATATAGTACAGGTAGCGCATTCGAATTTTGCTAGAGAAACTTTTGTGCTTGTAATGTAAATGCGGTCTTTATTATTTTTTACCTGGACAGACATCGTTGTGTTAAATTTGACCACATAATACTGATACAGTAATTTACTCTTTTTCCCACATAGCAGAGAAAATCTAGTGTCAGAAGAGAGTTGCTTCTCCACTTTCCCACTCCCGAATTCAAATCATTGCGTGTCTCAACGCTGCCTTTAATTTTACGAAAGCGAGGAAATGAAAATTTTCCACCGAAACCCACAATCTGCCGATACCTGTTGTGAGCCTCAAAATTTTAAATTAATAAGAAAAGATAAAAAATATAAAGATATGTGATTTATTACAACTCCCTCTCTATCTCTTTCATTTAACTCACCCTCTGCTTCACATTTCAAATACTGCGCTTGCAAAAACGTATTCATCTTCATTTCATTCAAAGCGCACATATGTGGCACGGAGTATCTACCGCTACCTTGCAAATAATATTCTACGGCTATTTCTCCACCAATATTATCAATTATCCATGGATATGTCCTTGTGAAGAATGCAGTGTCCTTGAAAACGTCTCCGTATAAGGAAATAATGTAAGCCGCGTCAATTGGCATTAAGAAACACACGAGCAAGAAATACATTGTTGCTTGTCCTTAATGTCCGAAGTTATGAAATATATAAATATTATATGATTATAAATGATTGCTAAATCATAAATATAGAGTGTGGAATGTTTTAGCACTAACTCTACTTACAACGTAAATCTGAGAAATTAAAAGAAAACAAAATTACTTTGTTTAATGAAAATTGTGGATTCATCCAAAACCTATTTAATGGTAACAGGTTAGATGATATTTTATATATACACGTATAAACGTCATTTGGAATTGTATTTTTTACCCATATCTGAATAAAATTTAAAATATTTTTTAAATTATTTTAAGGTGAGATTACATGTTTCGTTAAACTTGGTCTTGGCAATTAGCGGCTAACAAATATCATAAACATTTTTTTACAGCCATTTACATTTTTTAAGACATAAAACCCATTTCTACAAAATTTACTAATTTTCTTTCTCGTGCCAAACGATTATTTGCAGATAATCTTTGGGTAGCAGAAATCTGTAAAAACCTCTCTACAGAGATGCTAACAATAAAAATAAGTTGTCCACTTACCGCCCGAATTCAAGATATTGCGTGTTGAGTGACGGAACTTAACATCGCGCTTTTTCTAGTACCAGGGCGAAAAATTGAAAATATTTTTTAAAACAATTATTTCACCGAGTAGGGATCGAACCCACAACCAATTGTGTTGTGTCATATTGGCCTCTACAATTGTTGCATTTCTCTTTATAATAGAAGAAATCCATTCAAAATCTTAATAAATCAAGAATATTTTTGATAAAATTAACGTATATTGTATTATTTTGTTAAACAACATAAATAAACAGCTATTATCCTGCGCTTTACAATTCTTTTGAAGTTTAAATAATCTGACTCATTAAAATAAAGAAAATTCTTCTTAAATCCTACATAATGAGGATTTTGTTTTGTACAAAGCATTTTCTTTTTGGGTTTTCATAGATGAGTGACTACTTGCCTTTAGAGGCAAAGATAAACCATTCAGGTCATAAAATGAAAGTAAAACAAATAGCGACAGTTTGTAAAAATATTTTAAATAATACTGATTGAAAGTATTCAAGTGATATTAGTAATTATTATTTAAGTGTTTTTCCTCAGAAGCAAAGTATTTATGTTTTATTTAACTATCAGTTTTCCTTTTTCCTTGAAGACTTGACATCTTCTGTATATATAATAATAGGCAAAGGCAATCTAGTGTAGCGACACTCCCATTTTCCGCCTAATTTATAAAGTTGGGCGGAACTCAACGCCATAAA
The DNA here is from genome assembly GCA_038994665.1 of Podotricha telesiphe. Taxonomy (NCBI): domain Eukaryota; kingdom Metazoa; phylum Arthropoda; class Insecta; order Lepidoptera; family Nymphalidae; genus Podotricha; species Podotricha telesiphe. The sequence continues at coordinate 24,730 of JAOYRR010000411.1, read as the reverse complement.
TATTTCAAATATAACGGTTAAGATGCTCCGCGGAGAACACAAAACACTATGGTGGAGAACGAAGTGTCTTGACACTAGGTTCTCTCTGACTACCCTGCAACGAATGCCTATGCAGGAAAGCTATGAATAAATACCCCAAATCGGGATCAAGAACCCACAACCACGTCGCCCAAAGTCAGGCAATCTTACTAAGCCGCGATGCTATGGCCTCATATCTATACTTCAAATATAACTTCTAATAGTAATATTTCTTAATAATTTGTATTTTAATATGTGAAGCACATGCGTAAAAATATAATATTTTTTGCATTTTATATAGATATATATAAAATGCAAAAAATAAAATAGCATGCAAATATTAAATATTGTGTGTGCGCGTGCGTGTGTGCGTGCGTGCGTGCGTTGTTGCGTGCGTGCGTGTGTGGTTGCATAAAAGTGAGAGAATGAATGGTTGGGCAAATTTGTCAAATAATAAGGTTTTGAATTTCCTCATACGTCAAGCCTTGCAACCAATTAAAACTTATATGCCTACAATCTCGGAGAGAACCAGGATACAGGTTAATAACATTATTTACTGAATTGTTTATCCCAGGAGCCAGATATTCGTAGTGCTGTTAGCATACAGCCAGCCTACTATAGTTGGTACAAACCAAGTCAGATCGACGTTTGCCGTTGACAAGCTGTTTATTATAGGGTGTTTGTGAGTGTTTGCGTAGAATCGTGTTAAGTAAAAATAGTTTCCTGAGTGAGAGAATATTTGCTACGCGGTATAACTCAGTACTTGATAAAAGTAGGGTTAAACAAGACAAGACATGACTTTGAGTATAGATCTTTATGCTTTCTTCAAGCAGAGCATTTTAGTATAAACACTTTTTAGCGAATATTCCATTACAGCCCTCATTTTTTTAAATTATATATTTAATTAAAATTATAATTACTTTTCTTATTCTTCCGCACATTACATTAATATGATCCTTCCAGGTGAGCGCATTATCAAACCATATTCCTAAATATTTAAGTTGAATTATAAATATCTACACATGCTAGAATTCTCACAATTTTTAATGTGAAGTCTTATAGAAACTGGGAGTAAAGGAAGGTTATTATTATTTGAAGCAAATGCAATAAGTTTGGTTTTATCCAAGTTTAAAGTTAACTTGTTATGAGCTAACCAACTATTAACAGCGGCCAAGGAGGTCTCCGCTAGGTTCCTAGCTTCAGGTCAACTTTTACCGTGTACAAGCAGTTTCGCCGTCATTCTCAAAACATTTGCGTTATTGGCGTTTGTTATATTTATATCATCCGTGTCAGTTTGGTTCTGCTCCGAACTGTAATGCACGATTGTAGCGGACGTAGACAGGTGTTGCGTTAGTTGAGGCGGGAGGGATCTGTGGTCCGCAATAGGTGGGCCGTCCACCGAGGCCTTGCAATAGTATGCGCGAGGGGTCCCCCCTGTTAGTTCTCACTAACTAACAGGGGGGATCTGTTTATCGGTATTATTGTTGACTTCTCTAAGTACCAGGAGCTTATGATAAAAATACAAGAGTAATCGGTAGCTCAAGGTACGCTGGAAATACGTGATAGTCTCAACTCTCATTTAATATCTAACCAACGTAGCGAGACTAAAACTAAAACTTATTAATTTTCACAAATAAACATTATTTTAAATTAGCAATACACGTTCTATCAACTCAATGGTTTGGAGGAGAAAGTATACTCTATTTATCTTTTAAAGTTTTGTTTTAATATATCACTAACATAATACTTTAATACTGGCTACTCATGTTTCATAATAGGCTAGTGTTGTATAATCAATATAACAGGGCTATCGACTCTCGTATAGGTTTAATAGATTCTGCATCGCCGCATGATCGTAAATAGGGAGATTGGTTCAGCAGTGTTGTAGAGATTTATCGAGTTACTTTCATCCCAAGATATACTATTATACTCCACATATTCATATATATAAGGTCATCGTGGCGCAGTGGGACAGTCTGCAAACACGTTTGATCGTGGACAAGTGGGGACTTGGGGGAATGATAATGTTTTAATTTATTTTAATTGGTGCGTTCTGGCAAGACATACAGTTTAATCAATTAACTTTAACAGGACTTTGAAGAAAGTGTGTTTGAAAAGTAATATAATTTAAAAAAAATTATAAGCTTTATCTATTTTAAAAAACGTATAAAATTTAAGAGTAGCGGGACTCGATCCCGCTTGGAAACTCTCCAAGCGCTCTGAATGCTAAGACATACGAGTACGTTCTTTTTATATACGCTAAGTCGAAATTTTTATACACTTATTACAACGAATTTTTGTTGTTATACATTTTAAAGTACATTTTTTATACATTTTGTAGCATAGATTTTCATATCCCAAGTGTGTGAATAACTATTTAAAAATGTAAAAAAATATTAAGTTTTTGTCTTTAAATGAATGCAATTTGGATTACACGGCTCAACATTATGTCAATGTCAATTATACGACACATTGATATTTCTATAGAGGGTTTATAATTTTTTCTTAACAATTTAAGGGAAATCTATTCACATTATCATTTTCCATGTTCACTTACATCATTTTGCTTCTATTTTTATTTTTTTGTTCAACAAGGCAAACGAGCGTTCGGGTCACCTCATGGTAAGTTACCACGACCCCTTGTAACACCAGAAGAGATACAGGGATGTTTCCTGCCTTTAGGATGGAAATAAATGTCGATTAGCCATTTCCAAGAATTATTCATTTAATTGAAAAACATATTTTAAGAAAACGTATAAAAATTTGAACACAGGGGGATTCGAAACCGCACCTCATAGAAAAAAAATCTTAAGTGTATAATTGGCACTTTAAAAAATATTAAAAATATCCAGTTAATTGTAGTATTAAAATAAAAACTATACATTTTCAAAATAAAGAAAACTTTTTTCAGTCGTAAAAAATATCGATATATATACGAAAACGAACATCTCTTTAAAACATGAGGGAGTCAAGCTCAGGTATATTGAAGGAAAATATATCTTCGCGTAATACTAAAATCATGTCGCCTCGTAAATTTACTGCATTTTCAAGTTAGAATAGCAATAATTGAAAATTCTATAAAGGGAATTCAACCTTATTATTAAACATAGCCCAGAAGCAACTTAAAAATATTCCGTAATATATTGATGGATTGTCATTGTGGTTTTAACGCGATGTTTGTGGGTTCAGTTCCGACTGGGGTAAGGACTGGGGTAAGGATTTTCTGTATTTCAATTATTTTCTTCGCTCAGGTAAGTTAAAACGCGGCTCTTAAAAAGTTCAGCCGCTCAACACGCAAAGTATCGAATTCCGGAGGAAATCGGTGAACGGAGTGTGACAACACTATGTTCTCTCCGGCTCTCTGGGAAAGAGTATGGATGTGAAAAAAACTGATATTTCTTTTCATTTTCAAAAAATTCATTAAAACTAGCCGTTCACTCTTGCATGATAAATTAGGAGCAATGCGAGCTAATCCACGTCAAAGCTTCTTCGTCAATACTAGCAAATAAAGCTATCGCTGTGCCCATATTGGTAGTTCATAAGGGACTAGTCGGTTATCGATTTCAAATGTGTACCTCAACTTCAATGAACCTCATGATATTTGGTATTTGGGAAAGAGAGCAATGTTGACGAGATTAATAAATAATTAAATTTATATATTTTTTAACTCTAGTAAGATGAAGCGCAATGTTGAGTTCCGCCACTCAACACGCAATGTCCCCATTTTCGGAGAAAAGTGGAGAATGGAGTGACTTGACACTACTTTTCCTATTTTTTATTTTTGTAACGCTGGGATATGCCTTTGCGCAGACCGCCCGTGTACAGACCCTTGCGGGAACGGACGGTACTGTGGGTCTCACCGGCAAGTATACCTGATACTACCCACTAAAACCCATCGGAAACCCTATCCACCCCGGCGAGACGTTGCAGGAACGCTCGCGCATACTACTACAACGCCTCAGTGGGCGGCCCACCATTTGGGGTCCACTGTCATCTTCAGGGTGCTCCGAGGTGAGGGGGCGGGGGGCTTCCTTCTAGAATACCTGCAGCCCCGATGACTTTCAGCAGAATCACCATGACCCTCTCGGGTAGGGTGAGTTGGAGATGTGCATACTGTCTTCTCCTCCCCTCTGGCCTTCGACGGCGGAACGAATCTGTATTCACGCTAGCCTCGTGCACCTGCTCCGCGGCCCCCTTTTATGTGTCAACTGACAAGCAAAAGGAGACCATCGCAAACCAGTTCCTCCAACGAGTTCAAAAAGGTCCCTACCCACTACATCAAGGCGTGACGTTGTGGGGCCTAAGCGGGACATTTGGCCAGAGTGTGATGGCACGTCGAGAAATGTCACCGAGGTGACAGGTGACGAGGTGGGGGCGGACCGCCTCCACCGTCACTAGGCCTGCTGCTGGGGTCCCCAAGTCCTCCGTCCATCGTCGGATCAGAGCTTCACCCGAAAGCCTCCTGATCCGCACGATACTTTCCCTCGACGGTGGCTCACCTCGCGACTGCGGAATGCGTGAACTCTAGCGAGCATTTCCGCCTGCAACTCCCAAGGCGGATCACCGCCAAGAGAGTACCCGTTCACGACACTCTCTGCGCTTTCCTCAGCTGGGTCCTATTACATACGCCCACACGGGCGCACCATATAATGCGATGGATCTCAAAACGACGACATAAAGCCGTCGGCATGGAGCATCTGGCCCTCCGACATTCGGCAGTCTACTTTCCCTGTACCTACCTACTGAGTAATAAATGTACGTAAGTTCATAGTATATTTAACCAATAAAAACATAATACTAGGCGTTTTAACACACCCTTTTAGTTTTTAAAATAACACAGCTAATAAAGGGTTTCGAATGAATTATATAACTTGTTAGAAGTAATCTAATAAAAACAAAAACGCTTAAGGGCGAAAGTAATCAAAGTTTTGTATGGAACAGGCGATTTTTGGCCTCGACTCGACGACTAGGGAATAGTGTTTACGTGGAATGAAATGATTATTGACTTTCTCTTGATACGTGACGGATACGATATTTACGAATTTAAAAAATTGGTATAAGTGAAGATGTTTATTTTAATAGTAGCCCCTGATGTAAATAAAATGATTAAATTTTTTTACAAGATAAAATTGTATATTAAACAATTTTATCTTGTAAAAAAATAATTTTGAGAAACACAGCTAAAGTAACTGTGCTTGTCCAAATGAGTAAGTTCTTCCATTTGTCTTATCTTCCATTGAATCTTAGTATCTGTTCCTTAATGCGTCCCTCTTTTAGATTATTAATAATACCTTAACTGAGAAATCAAAATTATTACACATTTTGAAAATCACATGTGAAAATCAAAGAACATATCAATATTTATTATTAATAATAAACTTCGTTATTTCAAAGCGATAGTAGCTACGTTTTGGAAGATTTTTTTAAGGGTTATATCATTAATTTACTAATCACTTTTAGTTCAATATAAACAGAACCTACAGAGTATTTACAAATAATAAATTATAAGTTTCTATAATTAATAATATTTATTATATTATGTCATAGATAAGATTAGAGGTCAAAATCATGTTTTAAATTTTTTTGTCACTGCCACGTTCTTAACATTAGCTGTCCTCGCGATTAAATAAAGTACGACAGTAAGATAAAGTTAGTTTTGGTAATAGGTTTATGAGTTATAAACTGTTTTAAATTACGTTTTCGTTAATAGTTTTCGTTAACAGTGAAATTTGTGAATGGAATTGACAGTATTTTTATTATTACAGAGAGATTTAAATCTAAAGTATTGTGTATATCAGATATGCTGCAAGCCACAATCTGATTAAGTCTTTGGGTCGAAAGTTTGGGACATTCTTTTAATAGATGTTCTATTGACTGAACAGTAGATAGGTCGTAATGGAATTTATGGCTGTATTGTACTTTGTGTTTATTGAGATTCTGCAGATGGTATCCGTGCCCACTTAGTAGTTGTATTAAAGAAAAATGTGTTTTGAAATACCCTGCGACTGTTTAAATGTTCCAAAGAGATGGTAACAGAGATTTCGTGTGTTGACCAGTGTGGTGATTCTGCGCCCAGTGGGTCTGCTGTTGGATTTTGTTGATGTTACTTGTTACAGTTTTTTTTTAGATATAAAAATAACAGAAAATCGATCGTATACGTAGATTCGGAGGTAGGGGAATATGCAAGTCAATTTATTGTAATATTGTGTAAGTTAGTCTTTTTGCCTAATCGCAAATTATTTTGCTAATAATTTTGAAAATATATTTCGGCTTAAAAAATTTGCATATTTAAAACAACCAACAAAGACTTAAATTTACTTTATATGTAAATAAGTTATAACAGAAACTATAATATATAGAATTTTATTTTTTTCCGTTGCAATACGAACTTTCAAAAATCTTATTAATGCTTCCTTACACTTCTCAAAAAATTAACATGTCAAAATTCTGCTTTCCACGACCCTTGATTTGGGCTGTGCGTCTAGCGACTTTCTAGTAACTCCTTGCGAACTGCGCTAAATATTCGCAAGGAATATTTAAATATAAAGAAATATTGTCAATGGTTATAGTCAAATTGTAAGTGAACACATTGGCTTTATACTAAAATTTGTCTATCTAAGAAAAACAATTATATCACTTTTTTTTAGAAAACATACAAAAAATTCCACGTGGCTGGATTCAAACCCGCGCATCTTTAAACCATCCAGGCTACCCGTAAGTAAAATATATGTAACTTTGTCTGTTTGTCGAAGAAACTAACCTTGTTTGTCTGTCGGTCTGTGAAGTTATCACGGCCAAACCGATGAACCGATTGTGATGACATTTTATATAGAGATACTTGAGGGTCTTGGATGAACATAGGCTACTTATATGTCCCATTTTTCTTGGAATTTCCCTATTTTACGAAACGGCCGGAGAAAATACGTAACAGCTATACCTCAGGAGGCCGAAGCCGCGAGGGAGTCTCTACACATACCATATTCGTATCGTACTCTTGTCGTCACATAAAAAAGTATCCCCCAAATAAAATCAAAGGATTTTAGAAGTTCAAAATTGACTACCGGAAGTGTTCTATTTCACTTTCAATTCAAACTTCTCATAACAGATTTGTTGGATCAATGTTTGTTTCACGCTTACTCATACTTTGTATAGTATTGTTCTTAATTTTGCTTTTACCCGACGAAGAAAACGGAGCAGGTTCTCAATTCAACACGCATTTATTTATGTTAGACCACGCATAACTGTTTACAGATTGGACAAATTTTGACTTTGATTAAATAATGATTTTCTTAATGGCTAGAATATACTCCGAAGCTGGTCCCATAAAAATTTTTGACTTAAATTCTAACCCGAAGGGTACAAAACCGGGTATGATTGCATATTTACTTAATCGCCGGTTTATTTTTTTGTTACATACTTATTGTTATACTGAAGTGCCAAGACACTCCGTTGTGCACTTTCCGCCAGAAATCAAGACATTGCGTGTTAAGTAACGGAACTCAACGCCACACTTTGTCTTAGAAGCGGGGAAATGACAACAATCATTTCCCCGACTGGGGCTCGAACTTAGTTAACAGTCAGTCATTGAATATCACTGCACCATAGTGCCCTAAGTAAACGTCGTGTCATGTTATCTACGTTGCTGAACTGCGTTGAATCGCCTTGAATGCTTATTTATACTTGAATACTTACATTAGTTTAATGCAAATATTATATTATTCTTTATTATATATTTAATTTACTAAGTAGCGCCATCTACCAGGATATAGTGGAACTTTGTCTACAAAGTACTTTATAGTAGTTCCCAATTTTACGCAGATATATAATGAAGATAACCTCTTATCAATTAGCATATTTTAATATTAGTATAAGTCTAATTTAAAATTAAAAAAATGTGTAAGTACGTTCATTGATAAATAAAAAGGACGTTACCGTATACAGTATAGTATATCTATATAAAAGTTCGTAAATATTATCAATCTTTTTTTACAAAAAAGTGCCACCTGGTGACAAATTTATACATTGCGTAGTACTAGTTGAGTGCCAAGTTCTTGACTCATCATTTTCATGTTCAGAAAATATAAGTATATATATATTTTAAGCATTTTTTAAATGAGGAGAGAAATATCACATATGAACACATGTTTGTTTTACTTTATAACAAACACTGACGGAACCTAACACCAAAGGTTACCTAATCAAACTGGTAGAATGTATTTTTTGGTACAAGAAGAGATAGATATTGAAACCCACACCCATAGCAACTGTACCATTACGTATAGACGTAATGGTACATGGTATAATGGTATGCGCGTTTTATGGTTTTTTATAGATATAGATCTATAAAAAACCATAAAACGCGCATATCATTAATATAATATGCTAGAGGCCCCGTTGACATGTAAATTACGCGTTGCCTTAGAAACGTGTATTGGACTTTACACTAAAGTGTATATCATGCACATGGTAGTGTGTGTTGTATTTAATTTAATCTATATATATAATAAATATGTAACGTATCACTATCATCTGTACATGGCAGATAGATGAAATAAAATATTTTTAGGGGCATTTGTAATGTAATAGAACCCAAAACAATGATTTAAATTTTTTTTTGTATTTGTCTGTTTGTTTGCGCACGCTAATCTCACAAATGTCTTAACTGATTTAAATACAATTTTGAATATAGTATTGTGATACATTTCCCTTAACATTTAGTATTAATTTAATTTCAATAGGGTTTTAAACAAAAAAGTAACAACCAATTAAATTATAAATTTAAGCAAAGTTTGTGATTTAAGTGAGAACCCGGGAGGGCGACAAAAGAAAATAGTTAATTCATGTAGTTTACGCATTCAAAGCCGCGAGCGGATGGCTAGTAATTTAATATTTTATACTACTCTGTCCGCATAATTACCGTAAAATGTTATTCACACACTTATGATACTATAGAAGTTTGATCGCAGCAGGATTCGAACCCGTGCCTCTTGTACAGAATCCCAGAATACGAATCATTTTTCTTACATTTTAGATATTATAATTTAATTAGTTACAGACAATTGTATAAACAAACGTCACTTTCACTTTTCACGTTCACTTTACATAAATGTAACAAAGACTAAGTATAGATTATACCTGTCCTGTATAGTGTTTTATATCAAACTGAAATTTGGTATCCAGCTTTTGTAGCTTGAGTGGCGGAACTCAACGCCGCACTTTGTCTTGTTCACCAGAACAGTAAAACGATGTACCATCGCAACCATGTACATATTTAAAACAGTATCACAATTACATTGAACTCTTAACTTTAATAGATATATAATTATCACATAATGGTAATATAATATACTAAATGATAATTAATTATTGGTATTAAATCGTCAGAGCCCATAATGGCGTAGTGTGAAAGCATCGCACTGTAGAATACAGGTTGTGTTGTCGCACTGTAGATACAAAGCATTCTGATATGTCGTTAGAGATATTGAAATTTTAATATTCTCAATAAGATATTTTTCATTATCTATAAACAATAATTATATAAGCTATTACGAGTAATGTTAATTAAAATGAATTAGCAAATAAATATTATATATATATATATATCTATTCATTGATAGATATAATATGACCGTATATATGTGTGTTGTGTAAATGAACGTAATCCGTAGATAGATTTTTTCATAACAATAAAAATTTGCCTTCCCTTGTGGCGAAGTGGGCAGACCCTAACTGACTGACTGACTGAATGATTATATTTAAAGTACTTTGTTTTTTTACTCTGGTACTTGAGACAAAGCACGGTGATGAGCATAGTAACTCACGCAATATCTCGATATCGAAAGAGGAGAACATAGTGTCTTGCCACAACCCTGCTATGCGGGAAAAAGCATAAAGCTGATTTTCATAAACATTTCCGCAATTTATAATTGAACCCCCAATCATCGCGTTCAATTAGTAGTACTTAGCTGAGATTTAAGGCTGTAATAAAAAGCACTGTAATGTAGCCACCGTCCACGATTTATGATAAATTATTTATTGCATCCAGCGCGACATTTTATCCCGCGAGTCAGTGCAGGCAGAGACAACCTAGTGTCGAAACACTCCGTTTTCCACTTTCCGTAAAATTGAGTGTTTAGTGAATAACTAAATATTAATATTAATCTTTACAATATAGTAGTATTAATTCAAGTGAGAGTAAGTATATAAAACAAGCATAGAAAGGTATTTCAAGTTGTATCACGATTTTAAAGGTCATGCGCACGCGCAACATTCAGTAACAGCGTTGCTAGCGCTGAAGACACTGTGTTGTGTGAATTGTAATTTAAGTGTATTTTAATAGGGAATTATTGAACTGATTAGAAATTTTGAATTTAATGTGAGTACTATTTATTTATTTGTAATGGCTGAGAAAGACAGATTTTTGTCGTTTTGGATTATTGTTGAGTATTTTTTTACTAGAATTTTTAAGGTTTTAGGCTTATCTTTATTTAATTTAATTCTATTTTGTATAATTTTGACGTTGTCCTCCTTTGTTTTAAAGGTGTTAGTTTTTTTTAGTTAACGTAATACAAGTAAGTTCAAAGCCAATTTAATATATTGTAATTATAATTAGTTACAAATGTCTTTACAGGTGTACTAAAATTAACTGAATAATTGCTTCTTGATTTTCGTTTTTTAAACATTTGGTAGAAATTTATTGTAAGATAAATGTTATTATTATAAAATTATTAAATAACTATTCATATGTGCATAAGAGTTTAAGTTGGGTCGCGGAACCCAACGCCGCCCTTACTCTTTAACTACTCTCCTGAGTGAAAGATATCTTGAGAGCTTATACTGTGTATCTTTAAAATGTGAAGCAACCAATTGGCATTTTTTTCTCCCATGAAAACATATAAGTTTATATGTTTAGGTAACTTTTACATTTTTCAAACTGCAGTTATCGTGCTGCAATTTGACTGTCAACGCGATTGGGTTGTGAGCTGTATTCCACCCAGGGGAATGACTACATTAAAAATATTTTCCTTTTTCTGTATATGAGACAAAACGCGGCGTTGAGTTCAGCCACTCAACACGAAATGCCTCGATTGTCGGGTGGAGAGTAGACCTTGCTGTACCTATATATTTTTATTATTTGCAAGTAGCTCTCGATCGTTTTCATTGTAATCGAACCTGTACCTTTCTTCTTATTCTATTAAGCCACTAGACAACATATAAAATTCTATTTTTTTAAGAATAATAACATATAAAGTTATCCTTGTTAAGTATAACTTGTTAAGAAAACAAATTACTCACGCAATAAGGAAAAACCAAGAATCTATACATACATAATTAAATTGTAATATATCAATATGTATGGAATACAAAACCAAGGCAAGTTAGAATGCCTTAAACTATTTTAACCGGATTAATCTTGTACTTTTAGATATTCGGAAATACATTTAAGAAAATCCGACATTTTGAATACATATACAATTGAAGATAGTTTTTTTTAGATTACATATATATATGAAAATATATATGTAATCTAAAAAAACTATCTTCTCGTGGGCGACTTCTACATTGACCTTCTTGAACACAGTCAACTGGTACTAGAAGGTCACGTAAAAAGCATGAGGCGAAAGAAGTATGCAGGGACCGTAGCTTTTGGAGCTCCGTTCTTTCTGAGTACCTCGATAGGGATAATGCAATGAAGTTAAAAAAACCGTTGCATTTTGGTTGAATAAACATTTTCTTAGTTAAGGATGGGAGTCCACTCTTTAAAAATTCAATTTAACAAAATTGGATGTGGTTTTAAATTTTACTTCACAAATAGTATAGTATAGTGGAAAATAAATAAACATACTACTAATATTTACTATAAATGCATTCATCAATTGAAACTATTTAACTGGATCAAAGGCGCATATTTTGTATTCAAAAATACATTTTAGTAAATCTGACTTTTTAAACACTTTGCTGTAATCTATGTATACATGTTCTTATTTTTAATATTTTTTCTGAACACCACGGACAAGTGTTCCTTACCTTACCTTCCGTACCATTTTTAAGCTTCTTCGGTTTTACTTATATCTAAGAAGATATCTATAGGTAATCCAGAGGTAATCTATACATAAATAACTCCTAAGAACTTCACTGCTCGCCAATATAAGGTGTTTAAAACATCGAGTTTTCTAAAACCCTAATATTAATGCCGTTAAAATAGTTTCATAGAAAATGTGTAAAAATGGCGAAAATCATAACATTTTACTATGTTAATAAGGTTGTAATATTCAAATTTGTACGTAATAGGTGTACAACTGGAATTTCTAGTAATTCAAGGTTTAGAAATATTTTGGCAACAAAAAAGAATTGATAAACCAGTAATTATGCTTATTTACGTATAATCATTGTGATTCAGCTTTACACTTTTTCCTGAATAGCAGGATAGTCAGAGAGAATCGAAAGAAACGGAAAAGTAAAGTGACAAGACTCAATACCGCTCACTTCGTCTTACCAAAGCGGAGAAATTTAGATAATAAAATGATCAGTCCTCCGAATGGGTAACGAACCCACAAACAATTGTAATTATAGACAGACGCTCTTCCACTACGCCACGATGGCGTCCAAGTAAAATTAAAATTTCATTAATTGTTGAGTTTAACACCTAATGACAATGTTATTAGAATTAAAATTAAAATTCATCTTAATCTTAATCAAAATATTCTTAATTCAAACAAGCATTCGAGTCGTCAAGTAACATAAAATGTCAGTAATGTCAGTCCTACCGGAAGCTTTTATTAACTTACAAGGCAGTTCTCAGTAGAGAATAGCCGGCGAGAAACTCAACAGCTGCTTTTTTCAAATATAATTTTAGCATCTATCATCATAATTATCATTACCCTCCCGAATGAGCATAATGTAACGGGCTCAAACCCACAACCACTGTGTTAACAGTCTAATCGTGCCCCTGCCATTAATTGAGTCTATATTTTATATACATTTATATCTTTACAATATTCTGTACCAAACAGGACTCAATCCTGTGACCTCATAGAAAAACATTCACACACACAGTCTCAGATGACCTTCATTAGCAAATAAAAAAGGGTACGATATTTATTGCAAGATGTTGCATAATCATTTGACCCAGATACGATATTTAGTCAACATTTTATTATGTATACTTTTATTGATTTTTGTATTGAAAACGGATTGTGAACACTAGATCCTCTCTGTCTACGTGCCTGTACGTGGGAGATGAGTGGAGGACTTTATGTAGAAAAATATTTATCATAAAAAAAATATAAAAAAAAAACATTTTCTATTAAGCCCATTGTGACGCAGTGGGATAGCGTATTACTGATGATTTTGGCGGCACTGTTAGAGCGAATTCTGGATTTTCTAAATGCTATTTAAAATGAAAATATATGTTAAATGATCTAATGAGTAAATACACATCTATATATTATTGGTTCGTGAAGCAACATTTTGGATTCCTTTTTAATATAAATTAAGTAGTTAAAGTTTCTATGGAGAAGTGAAAAATACCAATATTTTATATAATAATACATTACAAATAAATTAAATTCACAAACTTAACATTACACTCACTACCATGTGCTTGTCATACACTTTTGTATAAAGTGACATACACGTTGCTATGACGACGCCCGTGTTACTCCTAAACGGGCCACCAGTATCTATACAAAAAATAAATGTCTATGTTAATAATAGATTATATCTTTTTAATTGCCGTTCATTACACGTTTATGAGTTTTTAAGTCAGTACTATTAACCTTAAATATCGTAACGCTTTGTTTTCTGCCATATCCATTATGCATATAGAAATAAAATCAGAACGTCTGTCCGTAATACCTAGATTAGTTTCTTTAACTTATACCTACTCATAACTTTTTAATTCATAACACATTCTAGACTGTATATTTGCCAGTATATACATTTTAAGGAAGCCTTCTTTATTATTCTAGAATAATAATCATAAATATCATCATAGTAAAAATACACTAAGAAAAGCAATAGATATTTAAATTATTTTTGTAACTTTAAAGATATTGTCATTTGAACCTGTAACCGACGTAATATACTAACAGCGTATGTTTAAATTGTCCCATACACATTTAGTATTTAATACCTCAATCTCTTATTAGGGATATAAGCAAATAATAAATATAAAATCCATAAAAAAAACTGAAGAGTGTCAAGACTGGAATCGAGACACTCCGTTCTCCGCTTTCTGCCTGAAATTGAGACGTGCGTGTGGAGTGGCGGAAGTCTTTGTATTACCAGATCGTGGAAATGAAAATAATATAAAATTTTATCATTCCGAATGGGGATTGAACCTACAACCATCGTATTAAACGTGAAACGGTATTTCACTACGCTGTGTACAATGGCTTAAAAAAAAAATAATTATATTCACACATTATAGAGAAAAATATATGAAAGTAATATTTCTTAGAATAAGCAGCGATATATGAAATGCTTAAGATTTAAAATAAAAAACTATACAAAAAACTATACAAAGTAGTTTTTTGCAATAAACTCTTTGTCTCGACCTTTAATATTCAGTATTGGAAACGAATTGAACGAATATCTTGCATAATTTTAAAGTTCACATACGTGACTTTGTTTAAAGTTACTAATTTTTGCATATTGCACTTTTTTTTTGGCGAAGTAGACAATAAGAAACTAGCAATAAGAAGTAAACAAAGAGAACCTGGTATCAAGACACTCCGTTCTCCAATTTCCATTCTAAATCGAGACGTTGCGTGTTGAGTGGCGAAACTCAACGCCGCGTTTTGTGCTACCTAAGCGGCAATTTAAAATAAGTCAAATATATTTTTAACATAATTTTTTAAAAGTGTTATTTACACATTTAGGAAATTGAAAAATATATTAAAAAACGTATAAATTTGTTCAATTTCCCAATTGTGTGATATCATAGCATAATATACTAATATTAACCTAAGCTCTTTAAGGCATTGTGCATTGAGTGGCGTGACTAAACTAAAATATAACTAAACTAATTTTAGCCCGCAACTTGGTTTGCGTGAACTATATAATCCCGGAAAAGGTAGTTTTTCAGTTTTCATGGGAATTAAGGCAAATCCTCACTTAGAGCTCCCCTAAAATCTCCAGCGAAAATTCATACTGAATTTCCACTTTGTATGTCTTGTAATTTCGACGTTGTCTGTATGTAATTCTTACATATATAAGATATAAGAAATTATACACGTATACACCTTAAAGTGCGTAAATATTACGTGAACCTTTTAATAGATTTAAATTATACGCAAAAAACCACCATGAACGTCTATCGATTAAATGTCGAATAAAATATATATCTACATTGTTTTTATACAGATCCGTGATTACTAAAAATTAAAAAGTTGCAAATTAATAAAGTTCTTATTTTAATATGTATATGTTACTGTAGAAGTCTGTACTTATGCGGTCGTAATCTTAGTTTTTACTACTAAGAAACACGGTAATAGACACGGTAAGAGACACACGGTGTTGATTAACTTTATTAACATTTACCGGGGTTAATAGTACCGGAGGTCACTTCACAAAAAAATTCGAACTGTTACCATTAAAATTAAGAATGAAATTCTTAAATTTCCTTTTTAAAAACTAAGGATTTACAGTAATAATTCGGGTTTTAACCATATTATGTAATAAATGCGAAAGAAAATGTATGTGTCTGTATGTGACGTCGAACGGCTAGTCCCGCTGCGTTCAAATTTTTATATGTTTTGTAAATATGTCTTTTTCAATTCCTGAGTGTGACATTAACACTTTACAAAATGTTAAAAAATAGTTGTTAGTATTCATGAGTGTTTTAAGTGGTATGTTGTAATATACTTAAACAAATTATTTGAATATTATTTTAATTTCAATCAATTAATCCTAAACAATATAAGACTAAGCTCGTCTGACAGTAATTTTTGATACAATCAATTGACATACTTTGTTAAACTTATACTTGTTGCTGAATTGATCAATTTTATTAACTGTAAAAGTAATATACCATAACACAAAATTTGATTATATATTACAGTTAATTATGTTTAAAATAAAGTGACAGAACTAAGTACTGTGTGTGAAGTAATTTATGTAAATTTACTCATAGATTGTAATAATTAGTTCAGACGTGTCAAATTCTTCACGCTAATAAAAATATGGATACAATGAGGTCAGTATTAATTGTATATTGTACAATATACATTATATGTTGATACTATTGATTTTCTGTTTTTATTTTATTTGACTCTTGTATGGAAACCTTGATATTGTTAGTATTTATTTATTTTTTCTCAAGACTATGCAAACATTAGCAAGTTTCAGAATAAAATCATGAGTGACAATGAAAACAACGTTCGAGGTGGAACAAGACGGAAACCTACACTAACTGCGGGTTCATCTAGTAGACGCCGGAGAAGATCACATCTTCGAGTTACGAGTACACCATCTCCAGTGATTGCCAGTAACCGAACCTCGTTTGGATCACGATTCGATCGCAAAAGTAGAAGGATACTGGTGAGTGAATCATCAGATTCCGATATTGGATGTGGTATTAGAATATAGGACAAACTAATTACGAAACCAAATTAACTCAAGAAGTAATAAGCTTAAGATGGCAATTGTTAAGGAAAAATCATGACAATTTAGGGCTCCCTGGAGTTGATAAAACTTTGGAATAATTGAAATCAGTTCGCAAAAGTGAGGAAATTTGTAAAATAATATTATTAAATCTTCTCTTGAAAAAATTAAAATTAGAAGAAGAAACAAGAAATAGATTTAATAAAAAACCTAGACATACTAATAAATACAAAATCAGTGGCATACCAAAATCAAATATGCTATTAAAACTGACAATGGTAAATCAAAAGAGTTTGTAGCGATATTTCAAGGACCGTATAAATAAAAAAAAGGCGTTGGAAAATTAAAGTAATGTGGCAGAGAATATCACAATTACAGAGAAAATATTAGAAAAATTTAAGGAGTATTCTCAATTGATACATGTTTCCTTGGATGTCTTATAATCAAAATTAGTTAAATAACTAATTAATACTGATGATGACTTAACTGACTTGACTTACGTGATTCTAAACTTATTGATATTGAATTGATATTGATGCAAAAAAAAGTTATGAAATGAATAATGATTACAATGACTATTTTATTATTATTATAATGATAGTGTAAGTAATGGAATAAATAATTGTTATGAAGTTAATAATGTTAACAAGTTTAGGTGCACATGATGAAAAAATGATAAATAATAAGTCAAATGATGAGTGCACCTGACTAGCATGATAATCATAAGTGAAATTAAAATAAGAAATGAAATATGAAAATGAAAATTATGCTTTAATTAATTGATATAAATGATTGTATAATAATATAAGTAATTGTTGGAACTATTAAATGACGTCTTTAATGTATAAAAAAATTATCTAGCTGTTCATTTGATTTTATCGAGCTGTTCACATAAATGATTCTAATTAACATTATGTGGTAATGCTTCGTGTTAATCTTATTTATTTCAATAATATTTCATTGTTAATCAATTATAGCATGATAGACTAAAGAATTGATTATTATCTATTGATATATTAATCGATTATTATTTTTGATTTAAACAAATAACAAACTTTGTTTAACAACCATAATTCATCTGACCATAGTTGTTGGATAGATCAATTTTGTGATTATCATTCTTTGCTTCCTCTTTCGATTATCTAAATGGTGTAAGTTGAAAAAAGCGGGAAATTAGGATAGAAGCATAGGATTCTCTCTACTTTCATTTAATTGCTGTAGATGTGATAGTATTAGCTCGAGGACACAGGGTTATGTACCCAAAACAAAATATAGGACAAGTACTTGGCAGGACAACCTCTGGATTGAATTAAATTCAAATTGATATAATTTATAATGAAATAGACTTTTGTAAGCAATTTCGAGTTTCCAATGAATATAAACCTACCTCCGGCTTCTAAGACAATTCTGCTGAGAAGAACCGGCGAAAATCTCTCAGTTGAGAGCGTTGTTCTTTTCACGTGATTTTTACAGTTACTTAATTTTTTTGTAGTGGTAAGACGCGTAATCTTAAACAGGTTTATTTACTTTTTGGAGGCCATCTTTAGTTAAATTCGATTCTTTACTCATATGTTAACAAGTTTAGTTCAGCTAGAACAAACAATGTTAGTTAAATCGATTAATTTACTCTGTTTCAAGACATTGCGTGTTGAGTGGCGGAGCTCAATACCGCGCTTTGTCTTAGATACTAGAGCGAAGAAATGAAAAATAACTTAAATATAATTTCTATTTTTAATATTTTTTAAAGTGTTAATTACACACTTAGGAAATTGATAAACATATTTTTAGAAAACGTATAAAATTTTTAATGCAGCGGGATTCGAATCCGCGCCTTAGCGTAGCTTAGCGATCAGAGCGCTTGGTCGGTTTTGGTTTTAATTTTTATACGTTTTCTAAATATATATCATTGTTAGTTTAGTAACTAATAAATTTATAGAATTGAAATGTTGTTTATAATTTTAAAATACATGTTTTAAAATGATATAAAATCAGTAAGTCAATACTTTTCAATATTGTTTTCATATACATATCTTATTACATTAGGAGATATTATATATTTGAACTCTATTATAGATGGTTTTACATTACTAAGATAAACAGAGCGATAACTTTTTCAGCTAGATATTAAAGCATTTTTATTTCTATTTCCTTTACGTACTTTCTTGAATTTTAGGGTAGAAGGAACCAAGTGAGATGTGTTAACTAAAATCTGCTTATTTAAGATGATGATGATGATGATTGTTGGTAGCAGAACTTTCGCCACAATATTAACATACAAAAAATATTTGTATTGAATATATAAATACGTAGCATGTCGTCAATTTTGGTGCTACTTCGTATTTAATATACAATTTTTTTTTCCTCCTGGTAAAAAATTAGAATTTTAATTTATTTTCTAGAAGAGTAAAATCATTGGTAAATAAAATACAAAAAACTTAAAAATTGATAAGTTTAATTTAGTTATTTAGTCAGTTTTTCCTTAGCTATACAATTTTACCAGGTCCCGCCTATATTTAATCGTTATTAAGCAAACCAGCGTTGTGCTTTTTTCACATAGCAGGATGGGCGGAGATAACCTAATGTCATGAGACTCCGTTCTCCACTTTCCGTCTGAAGTCAAGACATTGAGTGGTGGGAACTCGACGCCGCGCTTTGTTGTAAAAAAGCAAGAAAAAAAAAAATTATGTTCTTTATTGTATTTCAAAAAAATACAAAGTAAAAGTAATAATGTTTTATAGTTAACAAGGGTGGACTTAGTTCTCTAGAAGTGATCTCCTCATTTTTTCCTCATCATCTAAATTCATAATTTAAAACATATTACCTATACTAAAACTAAATAACTATTTTATATTGTAATCTAACGTATTTTTACATATAATAGTTTAGTTTTACATAGATAATGCGCGAGTCAAAACTCAAAGCTTATCTCCTAATTTTAGCAAGCACTATCTATCACGTGTCAAACCAATGATGTGTCAAAGTTCAAGTAAATCCACGAATATGCGGCTTAACCAGGAAGTCAACTAATATAAAGCACTTAGACTAAATATACAGTGTGAGTTTGTGGCCATTGTAGCGCAGTGGGACAGCATCTGATTGGAAAGGTGATTGGTTGTGGCTTCGATTACCGATTTGTGTACCTAAGACAAAGCGCGGCGTTGAGTTCCGCCGTTTCGGTTTCGAGTCTCGATTTCGGCTAAGTTCTCTCCGACTACCCTGCTGTGCGGGAAAAAGCATGAATGAGTATATTATAGATTTAGTGTAAGGTACTGTTTAATACGTAGTGGAAACGTTTTTGCATCTTCACAGATCACTCGTATTTTGATAGGCAGAGAGAAAGCAGTACTAAAGCGAGACGTAGCTCTCACTGAACAGACCGGAGTTCCTATGTTATTTTTTCCATTTTGGTAGGAGATAACCTAATGTCAATACACTGTTCTTCACATTCTGTCAAATTTGGGACATTGCGAAGTTAATGGCAAAGCTGAACGCCGTGCTTTGTCTCGCCAGAGAGAAGAAATTAAAATAAATTAAATATTACCATCTAACCCACAACTATGGTCCCGCCTATATTACATAATCTTGAAAACACTAATCATCGCCTTTATATCTCTGGACTGCGCGTCCACCTCCATATATATTATAATTGTGGTTGATTTAATGTTTTTATTTTTTTTTTAGATAATGCTGGGCTTAACAGTGATATTGCTGTTGCATTTGACAATCAGCGCAAGCTCCGTTGATGTAGCGTCTGATAAAGAACTCGTCCTAGCTTTTGTGGTAAGAGTTTATCAAAATTCTCCTTTTTTATATTAAAAACCCAAAAATATAATAAATGCGACCATAATAACAGAATAGATAGAAAAAAACTCGGCCACAAATATCATTAATATTATACCTATTGAAGACATAGGTGTACAACGGAGCAATGCCTGACTGTAAGCGCGATTGGGGGTTCAATCTCCACTCGGAGAAATGATTCTGTCATTCAGCATGCGTTGTCTCGATGTTGGGTGAAGTCCTGAATGTCAAGAAAATATTATGTCGTTATATAGTCGTTCTGGCAAGGACATCAGGTATTGTTTTGTCATTGTATCCGGATACGTGTGTAAATTTCCAAGCAAATCGGACTTTAAAATGTAGACCTACAAAATAAGGTTTCAACTTGTTCTTACATAAATAAGTATGTATATAGATACAAATGAAGTTAATAAAAGCATATTATAATATATATTACAAGAAAATAAATATTATAGTAGTGTTATTCGTTTCTTTTGAAATTTGGTTAGGTAGAGACAGGAGCTTTAATAGAGAAGGCGAGCGTCGACATTTTAAATTTCCAGGGTCGCAAGTCTTAATAAATAGAACTTCTTCACTTTCTTCTCTACATATCCTATAAGATATATCATCATACTAGCATATACTTTCAGGTAAACCGACATGGAGAAAGAACACCGGATGCAGATGAGTTATCTCTTTCGAACCAACAAGAGAAGATAAAGAATTTAACATACATAGAAGGCCTCGAGGGACTTACAAATGTGAGTAATTTTATAGATAAAATTATATCGCAAAGTGGAATAGTCAAAGAGAAGCTAATGTCAAGATACTCTGTTTTCTACTTTCCATCCGGAACTCGAGCGTTGGTTTCCAGAGCGGGTATATCTGACTGTATATCTTACAATAACTATGGGTTTGATTCTCATGTAGAACTTTAAATTACTTTAATATTAATGCTCACTAGAGATTTTTATAAAGTAAAAACCGATTTTAGCCAAAAAATAACGTCTTTCCTTTATGAAGAACGCTATTAAAAAACATAAATATTGGATTTTATTACCTATAACTTTGAACTATAACATTAACCAGAAATTGTTATATCATTAAGAGGCCATCGTGGTCAAGTGGACCAGGGTCTGGCTGTAAATACTTCGATTGGTGGTGGGTTTGATTCATACTAAAATATTTTTATTTCTCCGCGCACAGCGTTGACTTCAGCCATTTCAACACGCAATGTGTTTGAAAGTGGAGAACGGAGTGTCTTGACACTGGGTTCTCTCTGACTATTCTTTTATGCGGGAACAAGCGTGAAGCAGGCAACAAATATAATTAAGATAAACTAGTACACGGAAATAAAGATTAAATTAATTACGTAGTTACGTTAAAAGACTTAAAAAATGACCTTGTATACGATCGAAGTCAAGGATTATTCAATGTTCGTAAGAAGTTAAATGATATAATGTAAATACTGTAGTCTACATTAGGTTTGTTCGTTAATTAAAAAAAGATGAAGAGTTTTGATATTCTCTCCGTTTTCCGATTTTTGGGCTCCTATGTATGAACAGAATATTATAGTACATATTAAAGTATATATTCGTCAAAGAGAGTTCAAAGTGTCGCTGATGATTAAAACAATTTTTTTGTATTCTCTGTAGATCCGCAAAATAAATAATGAAACGTCATTTGGCTCTTCTCTTTCCATTTGGCCATTTCGTCTAATACTAATAACGTATAAGGTTGCAAACGCCGGGATATCAAACATACGTTATCGTTATATTATAGTTAAATTACACATATCTTTATAAATTGTAGCTTATGTGTTATTTAAATGTATAAGCTATATTATTGTATAAATATTTATCTTACGCATTGTAATAATTTTTGGGTTAAAGAGAAACAAGTTTATTATAGAAATTAACGAGAACAAAGTGGCGGGCACAGTTAGTCGTCGTATACTTATAATTATTAGTTTTTATTTTTTTGTAAAAAGAGATGATGTAATGGTATATCAATATGCTCGGTTGTAATTTATTTTTAATATTTGTATAAAAATTAAATTACAAAACGCTCCGCCACACTTTGTTGAGCCAAATGTAAGAAACACGTACGTTATAAATATAAAAATTGTCGTGGCGTTAACTTCCGCTCAACATGCAATGTCTATTGACACAAAGTTTTCTCTGACTAATCTGCTATACGGATAAAGCATTAAACTGAAAATTATTCCGCTTGTGACCAGAAATTGAACCCATAAGCATCCTATACAGACAAATACACACAATAACGCCAGAACCCTTGGTCATTTTTCTATTTTTCCATATTTTCTAGATTATCTAAGTGATTTTTCATACAAAGTGGAAGATCAAGTGAATTAATTATATTTAAATAATATTACAGATAGGCAAACGACGAGCGTTTCAAATTGGTAAATTCGTCCGCCAAAGATACGGTAGCCAAGGGTACAGGCTATTATCAAAGATATACCATCAAGATGAGATAGCGTTAAGAAGTACTGATAAGGAAAGGACTAAGATGACTGCTCAATTAGCAATGGCGGCGGTGTACCCACCGGAAGTGGAACAGCAATGGGACGAAGGTCTGGGGAAATTGTGGCAACCCGTACCTTATACAGCTGTGCCTCTTAGTGAAGATTATGTGAGTAAACATGTTATAATACGAGAATTAAAAACTTACTAGTTTATTAGTATTTGTAGAAAATTAGCAACATGTGTGTAAAACAGATGGTAATATGTTATATATATATATATTTCTAATTTAATGTATTTCAAATAAATAAATAAATATATAAAATAAGTGTCTTATGTTATTAAATATAAAATAAGTGTCTTATATATATATAACATAAGACACTTATTTCCCAACTTGAATGAGGAAGGAAAAGCAATGAATAGAAACTATATATTTTATTTTTAAAAATACTACTAACTATAAAAAATACTACTAATATCGTATAATTTTTTGAATGCAGGAGGACTTAAACCCGCACCTCTTGGAAACCGTCTAAGTGCTCTGACCACTACACTATGCGTTCTATATCTAGCTACGTCGAAATTCTTATATGCTAGTTACAATTTATTTTTGATGTTAGCATCTCTGTTAGAACAGATTCGGAATCAGAACAATCATTTGCAAGAAAGAAGTAATGTACACAATACAGTACAGTAACTAAACGGGAAATATTAATAACACACATTTACTCAAAAGAGCCCACCCTTAGAGTCTCTAAAAGTTTATTACAAACACGTACCTTAATCGCTTGTAAGTTTCTATAAAAACACGTAGAACGTAACAACTTTACCTAGAAAACTCTTACATTGTTTCAGTAGAAATTACCTCGCTACGGATTTGTAGCAACAACTTCATTTAGACTTTAAAGTTTAAGCTTTTTGAGCTCAACTATTTGATTTAATAATTGAATGTCTTTTAAGAACCTGAAGTTCTTCTACGTCAGTTCAGTTCAGTTCTTTAATGTTCCGGTCGAGCACAAGTCACTTCGCTAATGTCATGTTGAATGGAGAATACACCCAAGAGATTTATCGGTTAAAAAGAGATAAAATAAAAAAAAAAATCCACCACACTTTTTTGCATAAAATGTATGAATACCAATTCATACTTAAATTTTATTTTAAAATTGTAATTCATTCATGTTGTATATTCAATGTTTATATGAATAAATTTGAAATATAAAATTACCAAGGAAATGCTACAAATAGGTATTTAATAAAACTACGTACATATAAAGCTTCACGCTTATTCCCGCATAGCAGGGTAGTCAAAGAGGTTTTGGACCAAGACAAACCATTCTGCACTTTCTGCCCGAATCTAAGACATTTCGTTTAGAGTGGCGGAACTCAACGCCGTCCTTAGTCTAGTCACAACAGCGGAGAAATTAAAATAATTTCAATATTATCAATCATCGCGTACACGGTCATCCACTCAACATAGATTCAATACGAACATACATTCGAATAAAAAAATCTCAATATTTTGTATAATATCTTTTCTATAACACGCATTGTTAAATCAACATTAATTTAATATAATATTATTATCAACTTCTTATACTAAAATAATTATAAATTTTGGAATTAATGCCAATTATAGGTATATGAATATAACGAAATAACATATTATACGAGGCCATCGCAGTGGGATAACGTTCAACTGCGTGATGGTTGTATATTCAATCTCCACCCGTGGAAATTATTAATTTTCATTTTTTTAATTATCTCGTTGTGGTAAGACAAAGACTGGCATTTTCAGAAAACGTATAATAAGCGTATAATCTCTCTACAGAGATTGCTAA